>VZQC01008557.1:3609840-3777041 GCA_009823505.1 Rhizomys pruinosus | reverse complement strand
AAGGAAGAAAGGAAGAAAGGAAGAAAGGAAGAAAGGAAGAAAGGAAGAAAGGAAGAAAGGAAGAAAGGAAGAAAGGAAGAAAGGAAGAAAGGAAGAAAGGAAGAAAGAGATAAAATGCCAGCCTGGTCTACATAGTGAGCTCCAGGCCAGCTGGGACTAAAGGGAGACCCTGGCTCAAAAAGATGAAAGAAAGGAAGGAAGGAAGGAAGGAAGGAAGAAAGGAAGAAAGGAAGAAAGGAAGAAAGGAAGAAAGGAAGAGATAAAATGTACAGAAGTCACACTGGGAACTGTAAAAGTCACACAGAGCTTTAAAATATTTCTGAAGACTGCAAAAGAATACTTGATTGGAGTCATTCCATGTTCTTAAATTAGATTAAGATTATGTTAAGTGTATATGACTATCAAGTTTTTCCTCCTTGAAATTAAATAGGCATCTACATGCAAGATCCTATGCAAGGCATTGTGGAGAATACAGGCATAAGTCAAACAAAAGGTGCTCTAAAGCACATTGTTTTGGACCTTATAACCTGATTGACAGTTTCTTTTTTTTTTAATTTTATTTATTTCTGTATGTGTATGAATGTACTGTCTGCATGTAGGTTTGTGCACCCATGTCGTGCAATGCTGTGGAGGTCAGAAGAGGGTCTCGGATTCCCTGGAGCTGGAGTTCTCCTGGAATTGGAGTTACAGACGGTTCTCAGCCGCCATGTGGGTGCTGGGGATCAAACCCGGGTCCTCTGCAAGAGCAGTTGGTGCTCTTAATCACTAGGCTATCTCTCCAGCCCCTGATTGACAATTTCTTAAAGGTTATAGCTACCAGGACATTCACTAAATTCGTTATGTGAATTTATAATGAGACTCAGAAGCTGTGACTGGGTTTTCCTTACAGTATGAGGCTGAAATCTGCTATGCAGTTAGCAAAAGCCATTGGTTCCAGAGATGAAGGATAAATGGTAGACTTCTTGTTTGTTAGTAAGAATGTGAACAGATGCAAAGAGCCCATCTTACTCAAAACACATATTGATCACACATACTCACATATACACAATTAAAGAAAAACTCAGAAGAAAGAGAAACCTTATGGCATAAAAAATAATGAGAAAACACAAAATCAGATTTTGTTTATTCATGGATGTATGGTAGAGCTGTAGATTGAACCAAAAGCCTCAAGCTTGGTAAGCAAGTGCTTTACAATGACCTGCATCCTTCGCCCTTGGCTGATTTTGATGCTCTTTTAAGGTAGTTCATAAGTAACACTGAAGCTACACATGTCCATGCCCAGAGAGAACTAGACCTGAGGTGGAGTTTTAGAAAAACCTTGAAATCCTTATGGACTAGGGGGATGTCTAAACTGGTAGCCTTTTAAAAAACATGATCAGTAATCTAAAAGCTAGATCTGTCTTCTCAAAAATTTCCCACTGGTAATCTACTAAACACTAGGTGAGTGGCTGTCTCCAAGAAAAGGATGCCCACTGAACTGGCCCTCACCCCAACAATGTGAGGTGTGGGAGAAACTCCACCACCACCAAGCATTTGCCACCCTAAGAAACAAAGGGATTCACAGCCAGGGATCACGGGAAAGGGTGACTTTGAAAAAGACTCCTAAAAGCTACTTCTAAATTGTGTGTGTGTGTGTGTGTGTGTGTGTGTGTGTGTGTGTGTGTGTATAGTGTGTGAAAATATATATATATATATATGACAGACAGGATGGCTCAGTGGGAAAAGGCCCTTGCTATTAAACCTGGGGACCTGAGTTCAATCCCTGGAACGCACATGGTAGGAGAGAAGCGACTCCCACAAGTTTTCTTCATAAACAGATGTGGTATGTGTACCCATGCCACCCATAAGCACATTAAAAAATTAAAGTATACACACACACACGAAGGTGTCAGATGTTAGCAAAACTCAAAACTACAATCTAGGCAGCAAGACAGTGAGAGAATGAACACTTGCTTACAGCGTGTATTGGTTAATTTTCTGTTGCTGTGATAAGCACCACAACAAGGAAACTTACAGAGAGAAGAGTTTATTGGGCTTATGGTTCCAGAGGAGTAAGAGTCCATGGAAGTGGGGAGGCATGGAGCAGAGGGGGCCACAGCAGAAAGCTGGGCACTTTCATCCTGTACCAAGCGGAGCAACACTGGAAACCCAGCAAGGCTTACAACTCCCCAAACCTGCTCCTAGTTATAAAACCATGAACTGGGTCCAAGTGTCAGATACTTGGAGACCATGGGTGATATTCTCATTCAAACAACCACACAGCAGGTTATGAGATCATGGTTATGTAAGAGGCTTTGTCCTATGATGCAACTTTCTCATTTCACCCTGTGAGACAAAACTGGTTTTTTCTATTATTTTTTTAACTAGGCTTCAGAAAATTTAACTTTCTCAAGGTCCCAGAACAAGAACAGAACTCAGAATCCACAAAGGAAGAGAAATCATAGCTGCAAAGAAGGAATTAAAGACTTAACAGATCCCAGGAGGAGGAACAGAATGAAAGCCTGATGTGAAAGGAAGACAGTTACCAGTTCAGTACTGATTTCAAAAAGGGACGATTTCATGATCTGCCAAGTGCTGGTTAGTTTGAACTGGACACAGCCTGGAATCACCTGAGAAGGGAGCTCAATTGAGAGATGTCCTAGATCAGATTTGCCTATGGGTGTGTCCTGGGGGGTTGTCTTGATAACTAGGTCTACTGCTGGCTGCCCCATTTCCTGGGTGGGGTGTTCCTGGGCCCTGTAAGTAGAGGAGGCTCCCTGAAGACAAGCAGGCAGCGTGGGGTGCATTCGTTTCCCTCTGCTATTGCTATGGATTTGACATGGCTAGGTGCTTGAGTTTCTGCCTTGATTTCCCTGGAAATGATGGACTGCAATCTGGAATTGTAAGTTAAAATGCACCCTTCCTCCTCAGGTTCCTTTTGATCTGACTATGTTATCAGAGCAACAGAAATTAAAGCAGAATATAGAGGAAAGGGTGTTAAGAGTGCTTGAGACTAAATATATAAAACATAAACCTTCCCATATACCCAAACTGCATCACTTCTTGCACAACCATTTTAACAAGAGAGAAGGAAAAATTATCTGACTTCAATTTGTTCAGCATTTATTTTCTAAAAAAAGGATATTTGCCACAAGTAATTACTGTGAAAAGGGAGCTGTGCCTGGGTAGAAAGTTTTTAATCATGAAGTGGTATTTGACAATGTAATTATTTCCATAGCCTGAAAAAGGAACACACCACTGGGCTGCAGTGTTCACAGAGCATGAACAAGAGAGAACAGTGTATGCTGTTGGTAGCCACACCACTCACCAACAAGTGACAAAATGGCCATTAATATTGAGGTGCCAATCTATGGAAAGCATTGTAAAGCAATGTAAAGAAACCCCAGTTTTATCCTTTTCTTTCTTCTTTCTTTATATATATATATATATATATATACACACACACACACACACACACACACACACACACACACACACACACACACACGTTTATGTGTGTGCAGGTCCGTGAGCCCATGTGTGCATGTGTGTGTGGAGGCCAGAGGTCAGCCTTGGCTGTCATCATCCATGTTGGGATCTACCTTTGTTTTTGAGGTGGCTGACCAGTGAGTCCCAAGGATCTGCCTGAATCCTCCACCCTAGCACTGGGATTACAAGAGCATGCCACCAAACCCAGCTTCTTTATATGGGGCCTGTGGATCTAACTCATGATTGCATTTACTGACTGAGCTAGCTATCTTGCAAGCCTCTGTTTTTCTTCTTAAGAGCGAGAGCCTTTGGTAAGATATTTGGCTTGTGGCTTCCTCTTCCACAGAAGGTGGGATGAAGTCGAGAGTATAACTTTGTTTCCAAATTCCATTCTCCTCAGCAAGATTGGTAACATCCATGACTCTGGGGGCAAAAGTGAGCTCAGTTTTCTCTTAATGATATCAAAACATTTTAAAGATGAATTTACAGTAAGTTCCTCTGAACCACAATCATTTTCAGCCAAAAAATAGTCAGTGTTAATGAACTGTAACTCTACTCAGGGAAGAAAAGAAATCCCAAGGAAATTCCTTAGAGGGTTTCTTTTTCAACCTTCTTAGCTTAGGGATGCCAGAGATGGATACCAGGGACCGACCATCTATCTCTTCAGGTTCCTCACCTAAGGCTCCACGCTGCTGAGCAGCATCAGGACACTGAATAAAGGCAGGCTAGACCTACACACAGAGATCTTGACCCAATAAGGTCTAGAAAAAAGGACAGCAGAGGTGACAGTGGTAATTACTCATCTGACCCCTCCCTCGACCTGGCCCTTGACTTCCACATCTGGAAGCCATAGCTGGGGAGAAGTACTGCTGGAAACAGAGTGGACAGTTGGCATGCTTGAGGACAGAGTGTTTGAAGGTCACCAAACAATGCTGAGGAGCACAGAGGGCTGGACCAGAGGTCAGCTTCTGAGAACATGAGGTAGCTTAAATGGACTAACCAGAATGCTTGATTCAACAGGCCAGTAACCCAAGACATTAAAAACTTTGGTGCTTCCAAATGACTTGGAGAGGAATCTTGGCTCCAGGTCTTATGTCACTAAGGTTGCACTCTATCAGGAGTTCCATAGAGTCGTGGTCAGGCTGTGTTACATCTTCGAGACCCAGTTTCCTCATCTGCAAACTGAGGCTATACATTCACCGTTCTATCAACCTCAGAGTGGGGAAGAAAGCTCCACGGATGTGCTGAAAGAAGGAAGAGGGGAAAGGGCAGGATCTTATGCTGCTTCCTTTGATCCCTGGCTGGAGCTGAGGTTGAGAACTCTGCAGGATGTACACATGGTGCAATAGCAGGAAGGCAGAGGCAGAAACAACCAACTCGTTGATTGGATTGGAGGCCCATTCCATAGGAAGGAATCCTCATGTGGTACTGTAAACCTGGTCAAAAGTCAATAGATAAGGATGTCATAGGTACTACAGAGGACGCTACTGCTACCGTTTTGCTAAATAGACATGATTTGCCCATCAAAATAACTATGTTTATACCCATAGATTATTGCTGCTGTCAGCTTTGGTCAGAGAAGCACCATTTTGTAACGGGCCATGGTAACTGCAGATGCCTATAACTAGTCAATGTGACAGTTGAATGCACAGTCATAAATAGATATTTCTATCACCTCCATCAAGGAATATCATAGAAGAGGCAGAAAGAATGTAAGAACCAGAATAAGGGGAGTTGTATGGAATACTAACTGCAGAGAATGACATGGCCACTGGACCCTTGAACTCATGACGGCTGTAATCACCTGAGTATGATCTGCATCTGGCTGGGCCCACCATCATGCTGTCGTGGAGTGAGGAGGGGCTGGTGAGGTCCCACTCCTCCTTGAGAATCTATATACAGCTAATGGATGCTGGGGGGGGGAGGTGGAGAGGGATGCTTCTTTGGTGGTGATCTCTGGTGAGATATCCATGTTCCTGGAAAAAACCCTAATATAATTCACTGGGTCATTAAGAGGAAGAAAGACTTGAAAGCGTTAGTGCCATGGAAGATGAAGGGGATCGTAGGAGTGGGGTGGCCATCGAGAGGACAACAAGAATGAATGAGCAAAAAATTACACACATACATGAAAATGTACAATGAAACCCACTGTATATAATTAATATGTACTGTTTAAAAAACAACTCTACCTCAGGGTAAGACAGGTCTGGTTCAAAAGCCAGGCTCTGTGCAATGTGGTGTCAAACATAAAATCTTTTCAAACTTCAGTTTCCTCATATTTAATGTAGAGTAATAATAGTTTCCTATCTCATCAGGGAAACAATTTAAGAAGAGACCCATGGCTCCTATATTCTGACGTTACTCATGGAAATACAGCATGTGGGCTGCTCTGAGAGCTAATTTAGAGAAGAAGAACCATTCTCTGTGGATGTTCTTCATGATTAAATGATGCTGAAGCCATCAGGAGAAATCAGTAGGCAGAATGGAGTTCCCTGGTGGTCAGAACTTTGAGAATTTCACAGGAAAATATTCCAAAAGTCCCCCTTCAGGACCTTGCTTCCATCTCAATTTCAGATCTTGAAGAAAGTCCAGTTGAGCTGTTTAATAAGCCAAGACTCAAACATGACAGCTCTTAATTATTTTGTTCTGTATCGTCTGGAGAATGATCAACGATAGCCATATATTCTGAAAGTGAGTTTATTCAGTATACAGCAGAACAAAGTAAAACAATAAATATCGAGTAGCAGACAGACAGATACACACATGGTACTGAAAACGTTCAGCAGAAATGGACTGGGGAAGGCCCTTTAAGGGAGCCAGCTGGGGTTCTCACTAGACAGAATCCCAGGCAGAGCACTTAGTCCCCTCCCCTGAGGTGAGGCTTCCAAGTCAAAAAGCAAATAGCAACAGACGGAGATCACATAATCACACCAACATCCAGCACTCCCAACATCCCATAGAACCCGACTGGGAAGCTGAGGCAGTCGGCTAGAGTCCCAGCTGAACTTTCCTCTCTGCGTAGGGCTGGACTTCCCAGCTTTTCTTTCCAGCTGTGGGCACTTTGGTATTATGGGATAAACAATAAAAACGTCTGTGGAAATAGTTTACCTTTTAGCTGTGCTCAAGGGCACAGTTTTCTTACTCTTGGGCTGTTTCGTTGTTCTCTTCCCTATCACAAAGTTAGGGAGTCAGCCCATCCCTAAACCTCAGCGCATACTTTGAGACAAAATGCTCAGATCTGAAATGGAGTTGAAGGGAGCATCCAGAGCCAGTGTCTCGGTGAGCTCAAACAACACGTAAGAATTTACCAGTATAATATACAGTACGGCTTTACAGAGCATTTTCTCACAGCCCTATAGGGTTGGCAGGGTGTCTGCTCCCTCTATCCTCCACCTGCAAAGAAGAAACCAAGCCTGTGAAAGCTCAAGTTCAAGTCAGTGTTCCTCAGCAAACTGTTACCCAGTTAGATGCTGTTCTCATGAGAGCCATTTCTCCCCTTCACCAAGTTCAAGAATAGCACTCTCACTGAAATAAAATTTGTTCAATCAAAACCCAAATATGCCTCAAATGAACAACCTTTTACCTGTTATGAAGCTAACTAACATATGTAGATTAAAACTCAGATGAGGTAGAAGTCTAGAAGCCACATATTTATATATATATCACCCATTTGAAATTTGGGAACAGGTTTAGAAGATAATATTTGTGTTGGTCAGTTTCATGTTAGTGTAACAAAATCCCGGAGTCAATAATTTATCATGAAAATTGTTACTGTGGCTCACAGCTTTGGAGGTTCTGGTGCAAGACTGGGCAGACTCAGTCCTTTGGGCTTTGGAAGTAGGAAGAGCAATGGTGGGGGGGGGAGGGCATGGTAGAGCACATAGCCAGGAAGCAAATGAGAAAAAGGAAGAGGCCAGGGTGCCGTCATCCCCTTCAGGGCCATACCCCCAAGGATCTAAGACCTCCTACCAGGCCCCTTCCTCTGACTCTGTAGCGCCTCCCAATAGCATCACTGGAGAGACCAAGCTTTTAACCCTGGGAGCTTCAGGAGACATTCAACATGTAAATTATAAAAGTACTCAAGAAGAACTGAGGTATTTGGGCTGGGGAGATTGTTCTGTTGATACAATGCTCACTGTGTAAGCATGAGGACCTGAGCTTGATCCCCAGAACTGACATAAATAAAGCCAGCACTTGTAATCCCAGCACTGGGCAGCTGGAGACAGGCAGATCCTAGACTAGCCTAGTCTACTTGGTGAGCCAGTGAGAAACCCTGTCTCAAAACACAAAGTGGAGAGTGACTGAGAAACAACACTCAAGGTTGTCTACACTCACACGCACATGCACACATGCACACATGCAGACACAGACACAGACACAGACACACACACACACACACGCACGCACAAAGAATTGAGGTCTTCGATATGATATAAGCAGTCTGAGGAACTCAAGACATATAATCAGCCCAGTCTGGTTTGTGTCTTTCTCTTCTTTGTGTCCCTGAATGGAGAGGTTTATTTTCCTCTTTTTTTAAACTAATAAACACAACACTCAGGCATTTGGCAGTCCTTGAGTGTGTTATAATGCTTATTGGCGATATAAACACTGTTCTCAACACTTAGACTTTTTTGCCGTCTTCATAAAACATCTCATTTTATAGGCTGGTGAGATGGTTCCGCAGGTAAAAGTGCTCCCCTCTCAACCCAGAGGCCCTGAGTTCAATCCCTGGAACCAAGATAAAGACAGAGAACCAATTCCACAAAGGTGTTCTCTGACCTCTACACATGTACACACATACCCACACATACACATCATATACATACACACAACTATAAATGAAATTTACAAAACAATGTTCGTTTCCCAGCCTAGGGAAAAAAATGGCCACTCAGATGTAAGATGAACTCTGCTGGTGGGGAGTGGGGGGATCGCAACATGCTTCTTTCTACCTCCTCCCCCTGAAGTGAACTGTAGTGGCTGGAGTTATAGGCACCTCCAGTAACAGTGGACAAGATGTTAAGAGAATCAGTGGAGATGATGACCACCGCTAAACCACAGGGTCAACTGCACCAGCACCCTTCTAGTCTGCCTGTTATGATAGAAAAGTGGTTCCTCTCTGGTTAAGCTGCCATGAATTAGTTACTATGACTTGAAACCAAATACCTTGTTCATACTACAGTCAGGAGGGGGAGAAGGGATTCTTTTTACCCACATGTTTTCTAGTTGGGCTTTCCATGTTGATGTTGGAGACTCTCAAGCCTCTGAGTGGTTTTCCTGGTGCTAAAAGGTAAAAGGGTTGTAGATTTAGCTCAGTGGTAGGATCCTGCTTAGCAAGAGTGAGGGAGGCCCTGGGTTTGATCCCTATCACCAATAATAATGGTAATAGTAACAACAAATAACAATAACAATAATACCTAAAAGGTTTCAAACCACAGCTGGAAGAACAGCAGGAATCTCTACTTCCTCTATTCACTCAGAAAGGAGTTCACCTAAAACATTTAGTTATGAGAAGCCACAGTGGTCTCATAAATGTCCACAGGATGAAGGATTGATTGACTTAATGAAGTGAGAAAGTATTCTGGTAAGTACATATATTCCTCTAACTGGCAAGGAGTGCACACATGTGTGTATCGCACATGGTCCTTTTTGTCTTTTCTTTCTTTCTTCCTTTCCCTTTTCTTTTTTTTTGGGGGGGGTAATGAAAGATTCAGTGAAAAGGAGAAAGCAGGAAGAGGAACAAGCTGTTCTTCTGGAAGAAGAAAAAATAAAAGAATTATGAGCAGCATCAGCTTTTGTCTTCTCTGGCTGGGTGGAGGTATCAGAGAAAGGACCTTTCCTCGTTGCTGCCTTAGAAATTCAAGGAAGACATTATCCATCCACACTGTGAAAGAATCATCTACTTGTTCTTTCCAAACCTTAATGTATATTTTTTAAAATAAAATTTCCTAAGAATTCTCAAGGCAATATATATGTGCACATATATATATTCATACAGATGTATGAAAAATAGCTCATATTTTATAAATATATGTAGACACTCAGAGGTATCCCTTAATATTTTCTATGTAAACACAGAAATATGATATTCTGAAGTCATCAAATTGTTTTACCCTGAATCCTCTATTAGAATAATTGGGGCTTCCTATTTCTCAGAGGATAAAGGGTTACATTGAAGGCTCAAATCAGTGATTGTTCAGAATCTTTCCCTCCCTTTTTATCAAATCCAGCTTTTTGGTTTTGGTTCATTTTTAGCTTAATGAACATCCTCACCACTTCTCTGATAAACCCATGAGCTGTTTAGTTTTGAAACAAGTCTAACAAGGGCTTGTCTGGCTACATATATAAAAACTAAAACTTTATATATGCTTTGACCTTTGATCAAATTTCACTTGTGTTAATTTATCCTTAAAAATGGTTTATTTATGTTTGGAAATATTTATGACAGTAAATATTGTGGTTCTCTTCATGGGCCCAGGGTACTTCCTTCCCCTTGACTGAGGCTATGGACTAAATCTGACCTTGACCCGTGAAGCATTCATGCCCAAAACACCAGCCTAGGCTTGAGTAGCACTAAGACAGATGGATGTGCACTCCTATACTTCTGTCACCATGGTGACAGACACGAACTACATGAGCTGATGTCATGATGAGATGATTCCAGAAGGAAAATGACAGACACACGGTATAGAGTCTCCTACCTGCCTGACTGTAGGTCAAGTTCACCCTCCCATCATGCACTCTCAGGAACAAGAATGTAGGGGTGGGTGGGTTAGGGTTATGTATGTCAATGAGATTCAGGAGGGGTTACACAACTATATCATAATAGCTCAGTGACACACAGCCTAAATTTCAAACAACAGATAATAAGTTGCAATAGATAATGTAGTATTAGATGGTCATTATTATTCATGTTACTGATCTCTGTCTCTATAAGGAAAGCTATGTAGACATTGTGTGAGATATCGTAAAGGAAAAACAAGTAACAAACATGGATATAGCAGTGTGACTGGGGCCGGAGAGGCGGCGCCTCAGTACTTGCTGCTCTTCCAGAGGTTGGAATTCAGTTCCCAGCACCATAATGGGTGGTTCACAACTGTCTGAGACTCTTTATGCAGGGGGATCCAACACCCTCTTTTTTTGGGGGGGCGGACAGAGTCTCCCTGTAGCCCCAGCTATCCTGGAACTCACTATGTAGATCAGGCTGGCCTTGAACTCACAGAGATTCCCCTGCCTCTGCCTCCCAAGTGCTAGGATTAAAGGCATGTGCCACCATGCCCAGCTTAAAGACAGTTCTTAGCCATCATGTGAGTGCTGGGAATCAAACCCAGGTCCTCTGCAAGAGCACCTGGTACTCTTAACCACTAGGCTATCTCTCCAGCCCCTTTTTTGTATTTTTTTTTTTTTTTTGAGATAGGGTCTTCCTTTAGTACCAGCTGGCCTGGAACTCACTCTGTAGACCAGGCTGGCCTTGAACTCACAGAGATCCACCTGCCTCTGCCTCCTGTTTGCTAGGATTAAAGGTGTGTGCCACCATACCTAGCCCCCCCCCAAAAAAAAATAGTGTGAGGTTTGGAGAGATAGCTCAGTTGTTAGGAGCACTGGCTGCTCTTGCAGAGGACCCAGGGTCTGTTCCCAGCACCCACATGGTGGCTAAAACTATCTGTAATTCCGGTTCCAGGGAATCTGACTCTCTCTCATCTAGACTCCACAGGCATTACATGCATGGGTGCACTTACATACATGCAGGCAAAACACTCATACACATAAAAATTAATTAATTAAAAATCTAGTTTGAATCTTTCAATATAAAATATAAATTCATATGTTTGTTTACATACCTGGAAAGAAATATGCTAAATAGTAAGTGTTTTTCTCTGAGTAAGAAGTTTATACATATATAAATATGAATTATTACATTAAATGTATTGCAATTTTATTCAGGATGAAAATAAATTATTTTACTAAGTGAAAGAGAAAGCTTAGGATTGGAGAGATGGCTCAGCGGTTAAGAGCACTGGCTGCTTTTGCAGAGGACCCAGGTTCAATTCCCAGCACCCACATGGTGACTAACAACCATCTGTAACTCCAGTTCTGGGGTATTCAGAGTCCTCTTCTGACCTCCACAGGTATTGCACAACACAGGTGCACCTACCTACATGCAGGCATTAACTCATACACATAAAATAAAAATAATAAATAAATAAGAAAACAGATAATTTTGACTGTAATTGATGTCTTTGGTTTTGAACAAGAAAAAAGCTTTTTAAAATCCTCCTAAGGAGTTAAATGTATTTTTTTGTTTGTTTTTAAATCTGGCTCTCAACATATAAAAAAAGACCTTGGCCTGTTTCTCCCACAAATTTGTCTGTTTATTGCATCAACTAATGAAAATTCCCTGTTTCAGACTCTGAGCAGCAGATCTGTAAGTGCTGCTGTTTCCTGAAGGTCAAGTTCTCCTCTCTCTGGTGACTAACTCGTGATGACTTACCCTTGATCTACCCATAAAACCTCAAATCCAGAAGCAATGATTAGGAAACTGCAGACTCCAATAAACGTAATTTCATGAGTGTCAGGCAGAGAGAAAAGTTAGCCAATTAAAAAGGGCTGAGGCCCTACATCAGAAACAGAATCTGTGAATACAATAAATAGCAAAGGTGAATGGACCTTAGGGATATTATTTAAGTCTCCTGGAAATCGTGCAAGATGCACCTACTTAATACCTCTCACAGGTATGGGGGAGTTACAGAAAACATTTCAATCAAAAGAGGAAAGAAGGAAGGGAAGAAAAGAAAAGGCCCCTGGGGTCAGCTGGCATTTCAAGAGCCAGACCAGGCTTGCAAATACGCTCAACCTCATTTCCCTGCAGGTGTTTCTGCTCCCCCAGGACAGCCACCACACTGCAGGAGCCCACTGTGTCCTGCTATTAGGATTATAAATTGTTTCAGTTACAGGACATGAAGCAGACCTGTGGTTTCAGGAAATATAAAGACCTGTTTGCTTGTAGAAAAGTGACAGAAACTTTCATCTCAGTTAACCGGCAAACAGTCACACTTTCTGATGGCCCGCGGGGAAGGCCAGGAGGGAAAGGCTCTTAGAACACTTGGCCTAGCGTCTGCAAAAGCCCATTAGGCTCTTGTCCCTCACAGCCACTCACTGGGTTAACAAGGACCTCCTTTTATCAGAAATGCAGACCCTACTACGTATTTTTGTAGCATGTTATATAAATAGCCTGAAAGTGAGTGTGTTTATGCTATGAAAAGTGACTTGAAAGCCAGGCGTGGTGGCACAGGCCTTTAATCCTAGCACTTGGGAGGCAGAGGCAGGCAGATCTTTGTGAGTTCAAGGCCAGCCTGGTCTACAGAGTGAGTTCCAGGACAGCTGGGGCTACAGGGAGACCCTGTCTCGAAAAGACCAAAAAAAAAAAAAAAGTGACTTGAATTTCGGTTTCTGCATATAACTAAAGTTCTTTCTACCTGCCTAGAGCTGAAACCCAAGACCTCAACCCCATTACAGTATCACACTGTGATACTGTGAACAAAAGTACTGTTTTTGAATAAAGACCGACAAATCATGTTGTCTACAAAAAACTGTATCTTTTTCTTCATCACGTATCTCTCCAAATACTGTATGGAGATATAGAATGGAGGATAGAATTCTGTATATGCCACGCCCCACTTCTAAGGACGCTTACGGAGGATATGGCATAATATCAAATAATGCATATTTGAGGAAGTAGGACCTGGACCCAGGAGTGGAGCAGGCATACTGTGATGGTTCGTGTTGCCCATCAATGTACAGGATCAAGAATCACCTAGGAGATGCGCCTCTGAGCATGTCTGAGGGAGACTATCTTGATTGTGGTATCTGATGTGAGAAGACCCATCTTAACTGTGGATAAGACCATTCCTTGGACATTCAAACTAGAGTTTGAATGAGGTAGCCATGAGGTAGAATAAACCTTTCCTCCTTTCGAGGTGATCTTCTCAAGTATTTTGTCAGGATGGAACACTAACATGCTTATCTAGTGAGAAGAAGCTCTAGGCCCAACAGAGGAAAGAGACTGCCAGAACCTGGAAGAAAGTGACCTTGTAGCAAGAATACCTGTGATGTCCTAGAAGGAGTAAACCAAGGGGATCAAGACTGCTACTCTATTTCTTCCTACTTCCAGTAGGAAAGGAGTCCTGGTGATATAGTCCAGACCAAGGGAAGGAAGGGACTGAGGGATCTGAAGGGTAAGGGGAAACATCTGGCATATAACATACATACATATATATATATACATACACACACATATATATATACATATATATATATATGTATATGTATATATATATATGTGTGTGTGTGTGTGTGTATATATATTGAGGTTGCAGGAAACCATGGCAAACTCTACTGTCATGGAGGTGCAGGCCAATAATCTCAGTGCTCAGGAGGCAGAGATGGGGGACCACTAATTTGAGGGCAGTCTGGACAGTTCTGCACTACAACTCCAGCTTGAGCTACATAGTGAAACATTATCTAAAAAATTCCATCCATCCAACCAACCAACCAACCAACCAACCAACCAACCACCACCACCACCAAAACCCACAAAGGCTGGGCTGGGGAGATGACTCGGTAGGTAAGGCATTCGCTGTGCAAGCCTGAGGAGCCAAACTCAGATTCTCAGAACCCATATAAAGCCAGACACAGTCCCACACGTCTGTGCCCCAGCACTCCTATAGCAAGATGGGAAGTAGAAACAGGAGAGTCCATGACTCTCTTGGGCTGACTAGCCTGGCATGTACAGTGGTAAATTAGGGATGCCGTCTCAACAGGGTAGAAGGTGACGACTGACAAAAAGTTGTCCTTAGACCTTTGATGTGTGCTGTCCCCTGCCCAAACCAACCAAGCAACAAGGGCTCTGGGCATAATTCTGTGTTAGAGTATTTGCTGACCACACACAAGGTCCTGGGTTCAACCAGCCAGCATCCAAAACAAACAAAACAGGGACTGGGGGTACTGCTCAGTTAATAGAGTACCTGCATTCTTGCACAAAGTCCTGGGTTTGATACCCAGTACTGTATACGCTGGTGGTGTTGGTGCGCCTTCATCCCAGAAGTGGGAAATGGAGGCAGGAGAATCAGAAGTTCAAGGTCATCTTCAACATACAGGGAATTTGAGGTTTCCCTGGGCTACATGAGACCCTGTCTTAAAAAAAAAAAGAATAAAGTAACAAGAGGCTCAATAATATATTCTATCAAGCTCTCAATTTATGTGTAAATGATACAGAATATCCCCCTAGGACATGAGAGGCTGTGAACAGCTGAGTCTGCCTCTAGGGAGCAAACAGGGGCACTAGGATTCTGTGAGTGGCAGAGCTTGACTGTGCAGAAAGGGCGGGCGGTGCTGTGCAGGAGGCCAAAGGAGCAGGAGGGATGGAGAGAGCTGCCCAGGAAGGCACGGTGCAGGGAGATGGTGGGAAGCTTTGAACACTGGCACGTAAGCCCCATGCCGAGAAGCTTAGACCTCTGAGGCTATGGGCCTGGGTTAGTAGGTAAGGACAGCCCCACGTGACTCTGCTGGCTAGTATGTTGGTCACTGTCTACTGGGAACCTGCCACTGGAGTTGGAAATACACACATCGCTGTGTGTCATTCAGCATGAATGGGCGCTTTGCTGACTCTACTGCAATTGCTCCAGGCTTCATGTCCCTTACTTTCAATAAGCATGCCCTTGCTTACTTTGATTGGTTTGTTTTCCCCAAACAGACGGCAGGGTCCTTCATTCTGTCCTCTGCCCCAGAGCAGAGGCAATGGGAAGGGTGCTTTCTGGCCCTCTCCTTTGTGTCGGGCTGGAGGCACAGGGTTGAGAACACCCTCCTTACAAAGGTATGGACATGTGAGACACTGGTGTCCAGACTGTTGTTATATTAGGGCGTTGATCAGTACAGACAGGCTGCCTGGTGAATTTGACAGCCCCAAAACAATAACTACTAGATAATCCAGCCCTCAGAGTCTTGGCTGGGGTGTGGCTTGGAAAAAAGGGTTGTAGCTTTTAAACCAATATTGAATGGGTGTTAGAAAGAGGGCTCAGTGGTCAAAAGCACTCGATGCTTTCAGAAGACCTGGGTTTGGTTCCCAACACCCACATTGTGCATCTTACAACTCTCTATAATTCCAGTTCCAGGGGATCCAACACCCTCTTCTGTCCCCTGTGGACACTGCATGAAGTGGTATACTTATGTACACTCAGGTACACATACAAACACATCAAATAAGATGAATAATAACAATACTATTGAATGACCTAAAAAAAAATACAGCTATGATCTGCGAAGCCAAATCCAGTCAATAAACATTGTGAAAAGACTGGGTATCCTTATGGAATTAAAACAATAACAGCAACAACAAAAATCCTGGATATTTGAAACAGGCCCCTGCCCCCTTTCCCCCATTTGCAGCATCTGTAAGGAGTGTGGCTATATAAACCTGGTTCTCTCCACCCTAGGTTACAGAAAGTAACTGCCACTCCTGCTCCAAAGGTTACATTTCCTCCTCATGAGAGGCTTTCTAAATTTAGAATACAGTTTACCACTCACAGTTTCAATTAAGATGACAGGAACTTTATGAGAATAACATGCAGCCAACTGCCTGCAAAACTCCACTGTTCTTAAAATCATAGCCCATTTCCATGTAGGCCAGTGGGCAGGACTTCCAAAGATGTATCCAAAGAGGGGTTTGTTTCTGGAAGATTCATCTAGGAATAGAGAGGACCTCAGGGAGACCAATCCTAGTTTGTCTGCTGTGGATATCTGACTGTTAGAGAAGTTAAGGCTCCGCTCACTACAATATACAAAGACTCCTTCAAGTGAAGGAGTTCTCACTAGGAACTGTATGAATGGAGCTGAAAGAAAAGCTCATGGAGGTGTCCGAGCCCTGTTGGAAAGAGTTCCTGTCTAGAAGGGGTTTTTGCAGATATGCAGCATATTTACATGGGTCAAGTGTCCATGGTGGTGGTGGTGGTGTGGTGGTGGTGGTGGTGGTGGTGGTGATGAAGATGCTGTTGATGAATAAACAATGGAAGCTAATGTCAGCCAGACATGGTGGCTCAGAATAGTAAGCCCAGCACTCAGGAGACAGACAGGAGCTCTAGGCCAGTCTGGACTACCCTGTTTCTAAAAACAGACAAACATGCCGGGCATGGTGGTGCACGCCTTTAATCCCAGCACTTGGGAGGCAGAGGCAGGTGGATCTCTGAGTTCAAGGCCAGCCTGGTCTACAAAGTGAGTTCCAGGCCAGCTGGAGCTAAAAAAAAAAAAATAACCAGACAAACATTTAAAAAGTAGCTAATGTGGATTAAAGGTGTAGTATATGCCCGACAGCAGCTTATTTAAGCACCTAAGTATATTAAGTTCATAGCATCTATCTCATAATGCAGATATGGTAATTATCTCCATTTCATGGACGACAATTAACAAAGTCACATGGACAGTGGCCAGGTAGGGATGAAACCCACCAACTGCTCCAGCACCCTGGGCTCTGCATCCACCAAGACCATTCTTGGTGGCTGTGGGGACAGAGCCCGTGGGAATCCTCGCCAACCACATTGTAAGGAGGGATTTAGTATTTTGTTTTATAGAGAGGAAAGCTGAAGAGTAAAAGCTTGGGAGACTTGTCTAAGGTAATAAACCCAGTATGTGGCTGAGTCAGGATTTGGGGCTTGGCTAAGCAGGGCAAAACTTGCTTCTCACTACCAGATTTAACCCCTTTTACATTATGAAGGAAAACTTTGGACAAGGTAGCAGGATGTGAGCCAGGCAGACAAGAGTAGCAGGGAATGGTGGCTAGATGGTCCCTGACCACCCCCCCCTCAGCACCTCGGACTAGAGTAGGTAAGGGGCCAGAGGGGAAGTGCTGTTCACCTTGTAGGAATGAAGAAGACAGAATCAAGCACATTTGTCACCTCAGAAAACCCCCGAGGGCCCTTGACATCTGAGAAGTGCCACCAGTCCTGCTGCCCGGAACGTGATTCGGACTGGTGTCATGCTTGTCCTGAGGAGGACTTACCAGCCTCACTGCGCAGGGGGCAACAGTGCTTGTGTCCAGAGTCAGGATGAGGACGCATCACTGTAGCGGCAGCCAAAGCCTGGAGGGCAGCAGAGACTCAGGCCCACAGGCTAGGAGCCAAGACACACAAGCTCCAAAACCCGCGAGCTTCTCGGAAAACCAGAAAGTTCATTTGGTTTTCTTCTCCTCAGCAGAAAAACTAAAACAATAACAACCAAACAAAAAATACTACCAAAAAAAAAAAAAAAGAAAGAAAAGAAAAATATAAACCAACCAAACGACAACAAAAAGACCCACAACGAAATAGCCTGAGGGCTGGCGGGATGGCTCAGTGGGAAAATGCACTGGCTGCCAAGCGCGGAAGATCCAGCTTTGATCCCTGAGACCCACATGGTAGAAGGAAAGAACCAACTCCTAAAAGTTGTCCTCTGACACACACACACACACACACACACACACACACACACAAACCAATCAATCAAATAGAATAAATACATGACAAAAGTTTTGAACTGTGCAGATGAGATGACGGTCCCACTTGGGTTGCTCAGCAGCATTGTGAGCAAGTTCTACTTTAGCAAATCAGGAGCAGCATCACTTATAGAACAAATGAGAAAATCACTCGATGAGATGAGTAGGGAAACTGTCCTAGTTTGACAAATACCATGGCCGAAAAGCAACCTGGGGACGAAAGGGTGCATTTCTGCTTACAGGTTACAGTTGGTGGTTGAAGGACGTCAGGGGACGGACTCAAGGCAGGAAGCGAGGCAGACCAAGAGGCACTCGGTTTCCTGGCTTGCTCCCCTGACTTACTCAGCTACCTCTTCTACAGCTCAGCTCACATGCCTAGGGACAGCACCGTCCAGAGTAGGCTGGACTCTCCTATATCAAAAGCAGTTAATAAAAAGCCTCAGAGACACAGGCCAGGCCAATCTGATGGAGGAAGATCCTTAACTGAGGTTCCTTCTTCCCAGGCAACTCTAGTTTGTGTCGAGTTGACAAAAACTAAACAGAAGCCTTTTACTTATTGCCTGAATATTTCACGGTGTGCTATGCTTTTGTCCTGCTTATGGATTTGTTCTTCTTCCCATAATGCCCCTATTTCTACTTCCATATACCTAGTGAACTCTTATTTAAATGCCAAAATTCCCTTGAGCTTCTTTGATAGTGTGTGTGTTTGTGTGTTTGTGTGTGTGTGTGTGTGTGTGTGTGTGTGTACAGATAGGTAGGTAGGTAGGTAGGTAGGTAGGTAGGTAGGTAGGCAGGTAGGTAGATAGATAGATTTGATTGATAGAGGTGTATTTTTCTCTATAATATAACTATACATCGTGTGGTTTCCCTATCCAACTCTCAATTATCCTTGTAGAGTCTCTGTTTATCACATGTTATTCATCCATCTCTTTGTGAAACACACACCAATTGGAACTCTACCATATGTCAGGTGCCGTCTGAGATGCTAAAGACACAACAGTGAGCAAGACCAGCATTGTGGAGATCATAGGGAGGGAGATAAACAGACTCCGGGTTTCCTGCCTTCTTTTCTCCCAAAGAAGGCAGTCTTCCAAAGCTATATTTAATGCAGATGTGCTGAGCATAAGGTGAGCACATATCCGGTCAAATGTACTCACACGGATACTGTTTAGCAGATAAATACCAGCTGTGCCTCACCTCCCTGGGAAGGGAGGCATCAGAAGCCCGGAAGACGTTGGCTGGCAGCATCCAGGCCTTGAAACCAGCCATTGCCATGCGTCTGGGATCTGAGAGTGGAGCAGCCGGACCACTCTCACGCCACTCTCTCATGGTGCCCACTGGGCTGTGTCCTTGTGATTTGCAACTGCATCTGAGAACTGGAATACCTGGGGCTGCAGTCTGCGACTCTGATGTGCGTGTGGTGAATGGTGGGTTAGCTGGTACGGTTCATTGCCTAGCACACATGAAATGCTGGGTTCATTCCGCAGCACCACATAGACCAGGCATGTAGGCACACACCTATAAAATAACACCAGCACTGAGGAGGCAGAGGCAGGAGCATCAGAAGCTCAGGCTCAAGGTCACTTTTCTGGCCTCTTTTGATGCAGAAAAGTGTGGGAAAAGAATGCCACAGGTGTGATGCCACCTGCGAGGGGGACCCTCAACATTTATTCTTCCATAATAGTAAAACTCAGATTAAAAAAAAAACTTATTCTATTTGTTCATTTTACACGTATATTGCCTGCATGTGTTTAAGTTCACCTACGTGTGCAATGCCTGCAGAGGTCAAAAGAGGGCGTTGGATCCCCTGTTACTGGAGTTACGGACAGTTGTTAGCAGCCATGTGGGTGCTGGAAACCAAACCTGGGTCCTGTGCAAGAGCAGCCAGCACTCTTAACCGCTGAGCCATTTCTCTATCCCTGGAAGTCACAAGTTTTTGAGAGACATATACCTGACTAGGATAAAGACTATAACCACTTTACACCTCAGCTACACAAAGCCTCTTAGCAATTCTTTAAAATAATTTTAATTCTTTTTATTTTATGTGTTTGAGTGTTTTGCCTGCATGTAGTAAGTGTGCCTGTGTTGTACAATGCCCAAAGAGGCCAGAAGAGGGCATCAGTTGGCTGGAACTGGTGTTAGGGATAGTTGTTCGTGACCATGTGGTGTCAGGGACCTGTGCTCTTAACCACTGACTACCTCCTTGAGCCCTCACTTAGTCATTCTCGAAGTGAGAGTGCATAACTATTTTTCTGGCTGGAATCAAGAGAGATGGCAGGAGTGGCACAGTCACTTTGGATGTTGAGCTGATCTTGATAACAGAAACCAAGCAAAAAGGAAAAGACAGGGGTTGACACTGTCACCATCACAACTGACCTGGACTTTTTGTTCCCTGACTTCTTGAATGTGATTCCTTTAGGTCATGGCTATCGGGGTTTTTTTGTTTTTTGTTTTGTTTTCCAATTATAGTTGAAGCAAATGTTATCAGGAAATAGGAAGAAGGGACTGGAAGGAGGACTGGAAGAAGCCAGTGAAGGGACACTTATTAATGTCATCTTGATAGTGTTTGGATATGCTACCTCATAGGTTACCTTGGCATGTTGAGTATTTTAAGAGTAAATAATTTGAGACATAGCATGTGTAGAAAGGAGCTCACATCAAATCCACATTAAATTAATGCACCTTTTTCTTGTTAACCTGTCTTTTGTTACAGGACCAAAGAAGGCTGAGGAAAAGATCCTTTACCTCCTCGTCATGCCGCACAACCACCCCAAACTTCAGTACGGTGAATGGGCTTATAAAAAGTAAAGCCAGGCCATGGTGACTTTGTGGAAAGTGGACCTGGGGGCTTTGTGGGTGAGGACAGAGGCCAGGGCAACACTTGCTTTTGCGGGTGGGGAGAGGCAGGCAAACCCTGAAAGGTGACGAAGGAGGAGCATGGGAGGACCCTGGAGGCCTGGCTTCTGGTCCCTCCGTGGACGCAGTATATTCATGTGCGCTCCTGTTCCCCTGGGTCAGCTTCTCCTCAAGCCTGCTCATGTGCGCTCCTGCTCCCCTGGGTCAGTTTCTCTTCAAGCCTGCTCATGTGCGCTCCTGCTCCCCTGGGTCAGCTTCTCCTCAAGCCTGCTGTCTTCCTGTCCATTTCCCATGTCTAAGTAGGTGAAAAAGAGGAAAAATGAGGAAGAAGAAATAGCCTTCAGCATTTGCAGGAAGTGCATCCGCCCCTCTCTTCCGCATCGTATCTGCATTTTCTGCATGTGGCCCTGCCACAGAAATTCTCAGCCCCGCCCAAAAGCAGAGGCCAGTAAGTGCTGTCTCTTATTTGCTATCACATTGATTTTGCGTGTATGTGTGTGCATTCGTGTACTCATGTGCATGGGGTGTACATATACATGCGGAGGCAGAGGCTAATGTCAGGTGGCTTCCTCTACTGATCTCCACTTTATTTCTTGAGACAGAATCGGTCACTGAACCTGGAGCTCATTAGCTGGGCAAAACTAGCTGGCCATTGAGCTCCAGGGATCCTCCTTTATGGACCTCCCCAGCACTAGGATTTCAGGTGTGTGCCTGGCTGTTCACATAGGTGCTAAAGAGCTGACTCCTCACCCCTGCCTCCCCGTCTTATTTTTTTGTGATTCAGTTTCTCACCTTTACCACAATCTCATTGATTGGCTGGACTGGCCATCCAGGGAGCTCTTGGGATCCGTCTGTCTCTACCTCCCTAGCACTGAGATTACAAACCTACCATCACATCTGGTTTTCTTTTCTTCTTTTTTAAAATCTCCATTCTGGGCATGGAACTCATGTCCTTATACTTGTACTGCAAGCATCTGACCCACTGAGCTGTCTCCCAAACCCCTTATTGGCCACTATTTATAAACACATATAAGGGGAACAGAGAGACAGCTCAGTGGTTAAGAGATTTGCTGCTCTTGCAGAGGACCCAAGTTTGGTTCCCAGCACCTGCATGGTGGTTCACAACCATCTATAACTTCAGTTCCAGGGGATCTTATGCTCTGTTCTGGCTTCCTCTGGCACTAGGCATGCATGTGATGCAGGCAAAACACTCATATACATAAAACATGTTTAAATCCCATATAAACTGACCTAAACCCTTTGAGGTCCCACCTCTCTTTAATTTTATTTATTTATTTATTTATTTATTTATTTATTTATTTATTTGTATGAATGTACTGTCTGCATATAGGTTTGTGCACCCGTGTCGTGCAATGCCGCGGAAGTCAGAAGAGGGTGTCGGATTCCCCTGGAACTGGAGTTCTCCTGGAATTGGAGTTACAGTTTTCAGCCGCCATGTGGGTGCTGGGGATTGAACCCCGGTCCTCTGCAAGAGCAGTCGGTGCTCTTAACCGCTAGGCTATCTCTCCAGCCCAGTCCCACCTCTCTTTTAGCAGATATCAGTAAATTTTATAAGAAAGCAGCAAAGTAGGCTTGGTCACATAACTCATTAGATCCAGCTCCACTGGAAAGGAGAGTTCTAACAAAACTACTGATGAGACTTGATTTATTTGTAGGTGACTTGGGTCACAGTCTGGGTCAATATAGGTCTTGAATTGAAATGCACATATTCAATTTGAATAACAATATGCAGCCAACAAGAGCAAATAAAAGACAAGTCAATTGGCTAGTGTTCCAAAGAAGGGCTTAAAATCCCCACAAAAGTAGCAGAAATGGCTTTTTAACCTGCTCCTGTCTACCCCTCTCAGTCACCCTAATTAACTACAGCACCAGCGTCAAGCTAGTCCTGACCAAGATGCAGCAGAAGTCTGCACTGTGGAGTTCAAAGAGGCTCACTCATTTATTACTAGTTTGTAATGACTGGGCCAATCACAACACATTGTGGGTGGGTGGGGGTCTCACTTCAATTAATACAAGCTTTGTTTGCTTTAAAGAAAAACCCAAGGGGGCTGGAGAGATGGCGTAGCGGTTAAGAGCGCCGACCGCTCTTACAGAGGACCCGGGTTCGATCCCTAGCACCCACATGGCGGCCGAGAGCCGTCTAAAACTCCAATTCCAGGAGAACTCCAGTTCCAGGGGAGTCCGACACCCTCTTCTGACCTCCGCGGCATTGCACGACACGGGTGCACAGACTTGCATGCAGACAGTACATTCATACAAAAAAAAAAAAAAAGAAAAACCCAAAAAGAGATTAATATGTTTGAAAATGAGCAGAAACAGGCTGGTTTAGTAAAGAAGTTCAGTGACTAACAGCTAGGATCCCCTAACTTAAATACTAGCAAGAATGGGGATTTCATTTCTATCTCTAGCCATTCACCGTCTCATACAAATATAAATGATACTAAACTTGGAAACTTGTAAATGTGCCTATTTACTTTCTCATTAGGGAAAATGGACTGGTATTAAAATGCAGAGCCACATATGGGGCGCACACCTGTATTCCTAGCCCTTGGGGGGCTGAGGCAGAAGGCTCATGAGCTCAAGGCTGGCCTCTGCTATGGAGTGAGATGCTATTGCACTTTTCTAAGTAGGGAATTAAGGATTTAGGGGAAGATATGTTTTCATCTCTGCCTCTAACGGAAGGTCATAGCTTCAGAAGACTTAGAACAAGGGGTGTCTTGATAGTCTCCCTATAGGGGACTTTTGAAGAAGGAATCTGTCAACATTTGGACAGAAACAGTGTGTATGTCTCAAAAATGGGGAAACTACGGCACCATGGTTTCTGAAGGATGTAACTGAAACCTCAGAAAAGAAAATGTCAAGTCCTATGAAGTTGCATTGGATGACCTTTAAAACCCAAAGTGCCGGGGCTGGAGAGATGGCCTAGCGGTTAAGAGCGCCGACCGCTCTTGCAGAGGACCCCGGTTCAATCCCCAGCACCCACATGGCGGCCGAGAACCGTCTGAAACTCCAATTCCAGGAGAACTCCAGTTCCAGGGGAATCCGACACCCTCTTCTGACCTCCGCGGCATTGCACGACACAGGTGCACAAACCTGCATGCAGACAGTACATTCATACACATACAAAATAAATAAATAAAAAAAAAATAAAAATAAAACCCAAAGTGCCATGCACAAATCCAATATCTCTTCAATACATGGCATATCCAATTCCCAGCTCTGGAATCATCCTTAGGCTAAAGAAAGGAAATGCACCATTTAACCATGGGGACATATTCTGAGAAACATGTCACTGGGCTATTCTGTCACTGTAGAAAGATCACAGAATATGTGTGCACAGAGCTGTGTGGTGGAGTCCAGCACATATCTAGGTTCTGCAGGACATAACCACAGTATGTGCAGTCTGTCACTGAGCACTGTGTCTATGCATTCACGACTGTATGGATGATATTTTAAAACACCAATGCAAATTGTATTAATGAGTAATGATTATATAGAAAAAAGCACAAGTTACAAATGTTTTAATTTAAAAAACTGTAATCGGAAAAAAACAAGGAAATAAATTTGTTCAGGTGAGGTGGTGAGATTCTAATTTGAAAACAATGAGCATCTCTCAGGGAAAAATACCCAAACTATGTATCCTCCATGAAAATAGAGGAGGGCAAGTTGTTGAGATGGGCTTTTCATAAACTGAAGGGCCTTTAAACCAAGACATAATCATCCTGAGCTGTGATACCTGATGATTAGTACTTTTCCAATAGCATTGGCAGGAATCATGTTTCAACTCATGAGTAAAAATCAGAGGACCGAAGACAAAGTACCACTTCCCTAAGTTAAATAACAGTCAACATAACTAGCCTGTTTAATTTCAGATGACTCTAGAATTGGGACCCTGTCTTCTTGTAGCCTCATCCACTGCCTTTCTGTAACCCCCTGACAGGTAAAGATGTCAGCGTGTAAGCAGTACATTGTGCTTCCTCCCTCTGTCTACAGTGATTACCTCAAAGGGCACTCCCGATGAGAAACGAGGTCTGAGCCAGAGGACAGAGTCCCACCTAGGGCAAGTGTGCCATCAGGTTGGAGCCCAAGCATGCACAATCAGAGCTAGACTGGTAGGAGCAGCCTAAGTTCAAAGGGCTTCCTCTTAAGATGGAGCCAAGCTCTAGGGTGGCTTGCCATAGACTCATACTTGGGTAGTTTAGGGAGCTAGGCAGGGTGTATTCAAAAGCACTGACATGGAATGGACATACTTTGCAAGGAACTTGCATTAGGTAATCAACATTTTGGTGATTGGAATTAGAAAAATCCATGACCCTGAGGAGGAAGCATGCTGAGAATGAGGTTATAAAGTAAGGGTGCATGAAGCTAGGAGAGCCAGAAAGAGTGCCTGACCGGAAGTTAGCAGACTTGGTATCACACCAAGCTTGTAACACTTTCAAGAAATGAGGTAACCCGTGGCCCTACAAGGTCCAAGGCAAGGGGTTAGTCAATAGACCTACCTTTATGAACCTAGCATTCCCCTAGTCTGAGCCAGTAGTTTGGACTTAGGGATCCCTAGCAGAGGACGGAACAGTTCCCAGCTTGCTCCGTCTCCTTTCTTCCTGTGGAGCAAGAAGCAGGTCATGACAACTGACAACTGTGTATGTCAGAGACCCAGAATGTATTGATTAATCAAGGCATTTGGCAAAGTCTCTCAGGAAATTCTTGTGGACAAGATGGAGAAATGCAGACCAGATGACAGTATAATTTGGGCGACTCAGAGTTGGCTAAAATCCTTTCTCCAAGAGTCCTGACGGAAGGGGGGAGGGAGGCATCCGGGGTCCTGCCAGAAGGTGCTGTCGTTACGGCCAGCCTCCTTCTCGTGACAGCGAGCGAGCAACTTGGATGCAAAGACTGAAGAAACCTGGTCAAGACCATAGAGGATGAAAAGCTGGGAGGAATAACTGAGATGATGAAATCAAGATTTAAGAGTTAGCAGATATCAAATTGAGTTCAATGGGCTGGAACAGGGAGCTGGACGAAGAAGGAACTGGATGGAGACAAATGTAAAGTCTTTCATTTAGGTTCAAAAACACAATTACATGCATAAAGAGTTGGGAAGCCTTGAAGTGACAACAGCTCCCTCCAACAAACACTGATCATTTAGTTCATCACAGCCAGATAGTCCAACAGTTTGAGAGATCGGGAAAAAGAGGCTAATGTAATCTCTGGTTATAACCCTAGAAGTATAGCATCCAAGTAGATGGATTTGGAAGAAACAGTCTCGCTCAACTCTGTCCCATGCAGACATGTGGCCTGGCACCGATTCTTGCCAACTGACAGCATTCAACAAATACTTGTCGCACAAATGAATGGATACCACATTTTCAGATGGATCATGAAGTGAAGATGGAAAGGGATTTGGAGACTGTCCTAAGAAGAGAAGGCTGAACAAACATGGAATGTTTAGCCTGGAAAAAACCAACGAGACCCCCATGAGAGGAGGTTTCAAATATTTGAAGGAATCTCATACTTGATTTTGTTCCAAAGGGAAAAAACTCAAGGGTCAATGGTCAGAGGAGATGCCAGACTCAAGCTTGGCTCGGGTTGACAGAGAAGACTGTTTGAAATTTGGCATGGTGGTCATGCTTATTATCTCAGGAGCCTGAGGGTGAGCAGGAAGATGAACAGGACAGTGCACAGTGAAGTCTAGCCTGGGCTACAGAGTGAGCCGGAAGCCAGTCTGAAATATATAGCAATAGCTACCTCAAAATACCCATCAGGCACACATGCACGCATGCATGCGTACACGCATGCACACACAGACAAACACATGAAAAAAAGATGAAAGAAGAGGTTTATAGTAAAGTGTTTTCTTCCTAAAGATACTGACATAGAGACAGGAGTTACTGATCACAGCCACGTGGCTTTGGAGTATATATACCTATCTATACTGAAAGTTAGCCTTGAGGGTTTCTATGAGAGATATGCTTCTAGGGGTTGGGAAGATGGTACAGGGAGTGAAGTGCTTGCCATACAAACATGAGGACATGAGTTTGATCCCCAGAACCCATATTGGAAAAGCCAGTAATCTCAATGCTGGGAGGCAGGTGGATCCCTGGGGCGCATTGGCCAGCCAGCCTAGCATGCCTGAGGAGTTCCAGGTCAGTGAGAGACCTTGTCTCAAAGGTGGATGGTACCTGAGGAATAACATCCAAGTCATGATCTGGACTCCACATACTCTTGCATGTATGTGTGTGTGCACCCCACACACATGTGCACTAACACACACACACACACACAAACATGCACACAGACAAAGAGAGATGGTTTCTTGATGCTCTGTCACAGCTTATTCCTTCAGCTCTGAATGAACTTCCAGCTCACTGGAGAAGTTCATGCCGGGCTGTCTTGACCATAGACTTCAGAGCAGCTGCTGCTAACAAAAGAAACTGGCCTAGATTCCCGGGTGGGAACCCACACGTGGCAACTTTGTGAAAGGAGACTGAGTTCTGATTTGTTTGTTTAACTTTCCTCAACTCAGACACTGTTGAAGAAAAGAAATCTGACAGCATGCCCATGGTTTCATGGGGTGTGGGGGTATAGCTCAGCAGTGGAACATACCACATACTTCTTGTGCAAGGCTTTTAACAGCCCCAAGTAAGTCAGCCCCTGTAGAATGTGGAATGTCCTGTGTCCCAATCCATTGATTTTGGGAGGACAGACACCTAAATGCCTCACCCTGGACCACTGAATCTACCCCTGGGGTTATTGGGGGCCAATGACATGCTTTTAAAAATGACAGGTAGCATGCATTTCTTTTCCTCCTTGCTCATCTCTTACAGTTCTGCAAATGTTGACTTATTTCTTGTCAGTAGATGAGGCTCAAACAACTGGTCCAGCATTTCAGCTTCTTTTTTTTTAAATTTTTTTTATTAATTTTATTTATTTCCATATGTGTATGAATGTACTGTCTGCATGCAAGTTTGTGCACCCGTGTCGTGCAATGCCGTGGAGGTCAGAAGAGGGTGTCGGATTCCCCTGGAACTGGAGTTCTCCTGGAATTGGAGTTTCAGACGGTTTTCGGCCGCCATGTGGATGCTGGGGATCGAACCCGGGTCCTCTGTAAGAGCGGTCGGCACTCTTAACCGCTAGGCCATCTCTCCAGCCCCACATTTCAGCTTCTTAGTTGTTCCCTTAAGGAATCCTTTGGGAATGTGCTAGAAAAATAAAATCACCATCAACATTATAGAAAATTACCACCAATATTATGGGCCATGGAGATTAAAGAAAAGAGGACCAGCTCTTGAGAAGCCAGAGCAAGGGCCATGATACTTCTTCTAGGTAAGATATCAATGTGACCATGTGTAAAACAAAAAAATCAATCTGAGAACACTCCTAAGCAGAGAAGACCGGTCACACCAGGGCCATAAAAGGAATAGTGGAATGTGGCAGGAGACAAGATTTAGACCCAAACTGGGCCTCCCTGAGTAGCCTTTGGAGGGGCTATAGTCAAAAATTTAAAAGCACAAAGCTCATTTGCCTAATAACGTGTCCCTAGAAAATAGCAGTTCACTTCCTAGTCTTAAGTTCAGAGCTGTAAACTGGGAACCTTTGAAAGGTACAAATGCTACTTTGGAATAACTGTAGTTATGCATAACTCCTAGTGCACATATATACATGTGTACCTCTAAGTTGATAAATGTTTTAAGTACAAAGATTATGAGTGATTTTTTACTTAGGGTATATGTATATTTCTTTTGGGGTTTTCAAATTTAAAGATAATTTTTAAAAATTAAAGAATAAGCTTTGCTTCAAATATTCTATTTTATGCAAGAGATACATAGACTTTTCTGAAAAGACTTTTCAGAAGACCAAAGCCCTGCCTGGGACAGCACTGAACTCTGCTGTCACCAGTTCAGGAGCTTGCTGGACAGACAGAAAGCCAGGGCAATAGTGAACAGACCACACAGTGTGAGATTCAAGGGAAATAAGCGGAAGTGAGAGAAATCATGATGGGTATTTACACTGAGTACCTTTATAACTGAATAACAAAGTTGAATTTTTTAAAGAATAAGTAAGCTTTATTTAAAAAAAAAAAGGCTCTTGGAGGGCAAGATAACTCGGCAGGTAAAAAGAGTTTGTTGCCAAGCCTGGTGGCATTAGAGTGGTTTCCAGGATCCATGTGGTAGAAAGAAAGAATTTCTGAAAGTTGTCCTCTGACCTCCATATGCATATGTCATAACACGGGTGGGCCCATACACATATACACACAGAAAGAAACACATACAATAAATAAATGTAATATAATTTTAAAAGATTCTGTGTGAAAGATTACAAGACAAAGGTGACAAAGATGACCCTCTTGGTAACGTAAGTGCCTTAAGGGATTTTCTCCAATAACACTTAAGGATGAACAGAACACCCTATCCTTATTTCTCTTTAGAAAGTTCTAGATGTCTACTGCTTGGAGACAGTACAAGTACATGATCCCTTTGTACCAACAAAACACTTTCTAGTTCATGGAGTTCTTTTGACACCTTGCTCTGAGCTTAATAACAACTCCCAGAAGCAAGTACAGTATTTTTACAGGTGAGAAGATATGTGTTCAGAAGTCAGTGAACATTTATTAAATGCCTAGCAGGGTATACTGGACTATGCAAAGTATTCCATGTACACTACTACAGACAAGCCTAATGTAGCTCTTTTTAAAAATGTATTTTCCTCATTCCAGAGATAATAACACTGAAAGGGAAGTATGTTTCCTATGATAATAATAATGCTATAAATATACTAAAATAAAGACTAGGACAAAATAAACCTTTTGGCTCTAAATTCCAAGCTGTTCTCCCTCTATAACAATAAATACACAAATCATATTTCTGTGTATATTCGCTGTTCAAAAGTTGTATGATTTTGCAAGACACTGAATTTTTCTGAGAAATATTGATAACAATGATAGTAGTAATCTGCCCATAGTTACTAAAGAATCAAATCAATGCACATATAAAAGAGATTGATTACAACAAGATTTCATCTTCATGGCATTGCATCATTTTTAGTACTTTAGCCCAGAACAAGAAAAGCCCAAGGATCCTCTGGGAAAGGATCCAGCAACAGCTGATCCCCCAGACCCCTGAATTCATTTGTTCCTATAACACAATTATGGCAGGCACACATTGCTGGAAACCTGATGGTGATCGAGATAGACTGAGGGCCTGCACTCACGTAACCAAGGAAAACAGCTCAGGTAAGAACAGACATGCAGAAAGAGTAAAGAAGCAAAGAAATAAATCCTGAAAGAAGAGAGAGAGAGAGAGAGAGAGAGAGAGAGAGAGAGAGAGAGAGAGAGAGAGAGAGAGAGAGAGAAAGGAGCAAGGGAAAGAGGGAGGGAGGAAGGGAGGGAGGGAGGAAGCCCATGGTCATGTGTTCTAGCAAGTGCCAGACTCCTAAGGTGGGCATGGTCCTGGCAAGATCCAAGAACAAGAAGGCTGAGGTGGCTGTGCTGGGGGCAGGAGGGAAATGGGCAGGAAGCTGTAGCTGTATGAAGGAGCCAGGTTAAACAGGACCTTGTAGTCCACGGCAAGGTGTCTGCATTGAATTTCAGGTGATGATCCTCCATCTCTTACCTGAAGATGTGAAGGACAAGGTTGCAAACACCTGCATCACCATCATCCCACGGCTGGGTGGAATTCTAGTATGGAATTCTATGCATCACGGCGACATCAGCTTTGACTAATGGATGTTCCTGACTCCATGCTCACTGTCTCAATGGGGCAATGTTCACAAGTCAATCTGGAAGCTGCAGTATCTGGAGCGAAGGCCCCCTGATGTTTCCTTGAAGGTTCTCTAAGAATCCCTTTGGCCCTTCAATGAGCTAGGATAAAGTCAATTTCTTAGAAAATGGAAGTGTCCCAAGATGGCATTTGGCAAGGAAACTGTCTTGGTTGCTACTATGGAGAGGGGTGAAAATTGAAGTTAATCTGCCTGCTGTAATTCATAAGAGAAGCTAGGGGTTCCCCCTAACTATGCAGCCTCCCATTCCACACAGACTCTTTACAATTTCTAGAATAAGTGGCTGTCGGGGAAGAAGAGTACAGTCACAGAGCACAGCGCCCAGAGGCTCAGATTAGTCTCTGAATGAGGCTCTCTAGCAGGTTCAAGACCTCAGGCCATCTATGCCATCAGGATTACAATATAACTTACAAAATGGTTGAGATGGAAGGTAATGTGGTCAGCATCGTAGCTTGGTCACAGTCACTCGGTGCATGAAACAATATAATCCCATTTTACTATGGGAAGTCTGAGCTCTTCACCATCTTTGCTGCCTTCCCAATACTTCCAAGCAGCTCCTTTGGCTGCAGGGTGATATTCTCTCTGGAAGTGGAATAAAATTCATAGGGGAAGAAATGCCTAAACCTGCCTAGACTTTTAGGTGAGAGGGAAATTCAAAGGGTGAAAACATTAATGAACAAAATGGTGCTGCTGCCCTAGTGTCCCCGGGATGATTACAGGGAATGTTTTCTATCTATTTATTTAATTAACCCCAAAGTAATCCATAAGCAGAACAGAGGGGATGAAACAAGTTCCTTCCTACAGCAGACACCACAAAATAACACTGCCATCCCAACAAGGGGACTCTAATTAAGGAAATCGACCTGCTTTGTTTGCAGAAAGTGGCCCAGGCTAAAAGGTCAATGAGTCAAACTGGGTCGAGATGGACCTTTGACTGTTTGGCAGGCACACAAAGAAAGGAAACTGACCTCCTTGAGTCTGGGCTGGATCAACCACAGCCTCTGTTGCTCAAGAGAAACAATGAGAATTGTCAGGCAAAGCATAGAGCATGGTGATCCTGATATCTTCAGCCCAGGGCCACCGGAAGTGAGGGGACTAACTGTGCCTTTGACCCCCCCCCCATTTCTCCTTTGAGGTCTGCTTGTGCCAAATTTCTGCTCCTGTACAGTGCCCCTAATTTCTGTTCCTTGCCTCTCATCCAAATTAGGGTTCATCTGAAAATGACTCCATACCAGGCAGGAGATGCTGCCAGGGAGAACAGCACTGTATTATAGCCCAGTTTCTGAGGCTGAAGGAAAATTCCGTAGGCTAGGAATGGGCTGGTGGTAATATGGATATGAAGGGGTTTAGAATCACCATGGAAACAAACCTCTAGTCCTATCTCTAGATAGAATTAATTCATTAATATGAAGACCCATCCTAATTGTGGGTAGCACTGTTCTATGGGCTGGGGTCCTAGACTGAATGAAAAGAACGAATGGAGCCAAGCAGCCCTGTTCACCTTTCTGTGTATCTGTCTGTGGATGCCAAGTGACCAGCTGCCTCGTGTTCTTGCTGCCATGCCTCTCTGCCATGAGACTACCCAAAGTAAACTCATCTTTCCTTAAGGAGCTTTTCCCACAGCAAAGGGAAAAGATATGATGGGCTCAACTGAAGAGACCTGGAGGGTTGACAGCTGTTTATTAAAACAGGCCTCTCCCATCCAGGAAGCAACTGACCAACAGGATAGATGGTGGGACTTCCCAGTACTCTCCTGGAGTGGATGCTTCCAGCAAACCCTCCGAATTACATCACTAGCTTCTCAGTCCCAGTGATAAGCTCCTTAACATGACTCCCACACAACTTGCCACCTCACGTCTTTCTGAGTTGGTGATGGTGAGTTACTGATGATGGGCACCTTCCCTCCCAAAGCAGCTGGGTGACTGTGTGTGGCAAAAGTGGGGAGTGAAGTTCTTTCCTTTCTCCCAAGGCACAGTCCTCTCAGAAGACAGCCAGACACGGAGACAGCTCGGGTCTAAGACACCAGTGAGAGGTAGAAAACCAAGACCCAGATGAGCAGTGGGTGAGGCAGATGTTTAGAGATGGCAAAGAGGCCTGTGGAAGAGAGCACACCTCGAGTCCAACCAGAGAAGACCGTAAAGCTAAAAGCTAAAGGCAAAGCTGCCGAGGACCAAAGGGGTCTGGCCCTGGGAAGGGAAGGCACTTACAGCTCTCTTATATATGAATTGTTTTTTTGGTCTTTTTGAGACAGGGTCTCCCTTTAGTCCCAGTTAGCCTGGGACTCGCTCTGTAGACCAGGCTGCCCTTGAACTCACAGAGATCCACCTGCCTCTGCCTCCCAAGTGATGAATTATTTTTTTATGGATATGAGTGTTTTGCCTGCTTGTACATAAGTGCATCCGTATCATGCAATGCCCGTGGAGGCCAGAAGAAGGCGTTAGACCCTCTAGAACTGGAGTTATAGAGGTTGTTAGCTGCCATGTGGGTATAGGGAACAGAAACCTGGGTCCTCTGCAAGAGCAGCCACTGCTCCTAACCACTGAGCCATCTCTTTGACCCCCTTACATGTCTCTGCTCTTCTGGATCCCTTCAACTGAGCATGTGTTCCATTGAGCAAGACTCTGTAACAAATTTGAAATCATTTCATTGTTCTTTGGCATGACCTAAGTGACAGATGGTTCGAGGGAGAAAGAGAGGGAGGGAGGGAGGGAGAGAGAGAGAGAGAAAGGGGGAGAGAGAGAGAGAGAGAGAGAGAGAGAGAGAGAGAGAGAGAGAGAGAGAGAGAGAGAGAACCGCTGCAATCACTGGGAGAAGGCCTTCTTTCCAATTACCTTCCCAGCCACTGCAAATGCATGTTAACAGGCTGTGCCTTTCCTGGGACATTTCTTCCTTTGAACTCTCAGACTTCCCTTCACTGCGAGTTGCAGTAATATGAACCAGATTTTTTTCTCCCTCTTGTTTGCTTAAAAGGCGTTAACTATAAATTAGAGTGTCTTAAGAGTGAGGTGTCACACGTGGGGCCTGGCTCCTGGGGCCCTGGAGCCCAATGGCTGGGAGAGAGGCCAGGCTTGCCTCTCTCTGGCAGCCGGCTGACTGACTCAGGCCAGGGATGCTCCCACCGCCCTTCAAAGTGACCCAGTCACATCAACACAGAGACCGCCTTGTTGGACTTGAACATTAAGTTTTATTCATTTAAAAAATTTTTCTGTCCTGGGAAGGGTGTGGCAGGAGAAGGAACAACGTACATTTCTGCTGAGTTCTTTTCCATGCGATGCTTCCATTCTAATGAGCCTGCACCCACCCCGGTGGACACCGGGGGTTGTATGCAGTATTCCCATGCTCAGAAGAAATGCACATAGGCATGATTGTCATGGAGTGGCCTGCTCTGTTATTCCCCCTGCCCCAGCTGCCACCTTATCCCCTTGAGACAGGAACTCTCACTGAATGTGGAGTTGGCTGGCTAGGCAGGAAACCCCAGCAATCCTCCTGTGTCTGTCCCAGACAGTCCTGGGGTGACAGGTGCACACGTGGCCACAGGTGGCTTTTTTCATGTGTGCTGGGGGCTTGAACTGAGGTCCTCAGGCCTTCACAAGGGCTCCTACCCACTGAGCCACCTTCCCAGCCCCAGTGGCACTTTTTAAAAAATGTGTCTATCATTAGAGTTTCATGGGAGAAACCTCAGCTGTACACACCTCCCACGCTCACAGTTGAGAGCCAGTCGTCAACATGTGGACAATTATGTTAATGTAGCTGGGTTTTGTTTTCTATGACACCCAAGCTCACGGGTGTTACTCCATTTCAAAACATAAGAAATGGTCACCGAGTGCCATGTACGTTCAGTTGCGCGGGCCGAAAGAAAGATTTCTCTGGCATCTTTTCTTAAAGAGGGCATGAACTTCTCATGGAGTCTACCCTTATGACCTCATGAATCCTAATTAGCCTGCTCAGCATCTCATCTCCAAATACCATCCTATTAGGGAGAGAGCTTCTATGTGTAAAAGTCAAATGCCTTTGAGAGTAGGAGGGGGAGGGCACGGGGTTGGGAGCACTAAGATCATTTGACAGCTGGAGGGGAGGGCACGGGGTTGGGAGCACTAAGATCATTTGACAGTAGGAGGGGAGGGCACGGGGTTGGGAGCACTAAGATCATTTGACAGTAGGAGGGGAGGGCACGGGGTTGGGAGCACTAAGATCATTTGACAGTAGGAGGGGAGGGCACGGGGTTGGGAGCACTAAGATCATTTGACAGTAGGAGGGGAGGGCACGGGGTTGGGAGCACTAAGATCATTTGACAGTAGGAGGGGAGGGCACGGGGTTGGGAGCACTAAGATCATTTGACAGTAGGAGGGGAGGGCACGGGGTTGGGAGCACTAAGATCATTTGACAGTAGGAGGGGAGGGCACGGGGTTGGGAGCACTAAGATCATTTGACAGTAGGAGGGGAGGGCACGGGGTTGGGAGCACTAAGATCATTTGACAGTAGGAGGGGAGGGCACGGGGTTGGGAGCACTAAGATCATTTGACAGTAGGAGGGGAGGGCACGGGGTTGGGAGCACTAAGATCATTTGACAGTAGGAGGGGAGGGCACGGGGTTGGGAGCACTAAGATCATTTGACAGTAGGAGGGGAGGGCACGGGGTTGGGAGCACTAAGATCATTTGACAGTAGGAGGGGAGGGCACGGGGTTGGGAGCACTAAGATCATTTGACAGTAGGAGGGGAGGGCACGGGGTTGGGAGCACTAAGATCATTTGACAGTAGGAGGGGAGGGCACGGGGTTGGGAGCACTAAGATCATTTGACAGTAGGAGGGGAGGGCACGGGGTTGGGAGCACTAAGATCATTTGACAGTAGGAGGGGAGGGCACGGGGTTGGGAGCACTAAGATCATTTGACAGTAGGAGGGGAGGGCACGGGGTTGGGAGCACTAAGATCATTTGACAGTAGGAGGGGAGGGCACGGGGTTGGGAGCACTAAGATCATTTGACAGTAGGAGGGGAGGGCACGGGGTTGGGAGCACTAAGATCATTTGACAGTAGGAGGGGAGGGCACGGGGTTGGGAGCACTAAGATCATTTGACAGTAGGAGCGGAGGGCACAGGGTTGGGAGCACTAAGATCATTTGACAGTAGGAGGGGAGGGCTCGGGGTTGGGAGCACTAAGATTTTTTTTTTAAATTCAGCACATGGCGGCCCCCACTCAGCCTCAGGTTCTGACACAGAGACACCCAGAGTGGAATAAGAAGATGCCAGAATGCTCTGGGAACCCAAACCATAGGGCCTTGCACCCACTTTCCAGATACGAAAGTAGGAGTGGGGGAGTGCCGCACAGTATCTGCCATGACTGTAGAGGTAGTGAGTGTAGGCAGAAAAAGGAGCTGAGGCAATGTCCTGTGGCCAGTGAGCCACTGCAGCCAGCAGAGAGCCAGGAGGTGGATGGCGCAAAGCTGGTAGCCCAAGAGGGACCCAGAGCACCATGAGTATCAGCAGGTCTCACAGGGCAGAGGTAGGACTGACTAGCAAGGCAGGACGGGAGGGAAGACTGTGCTGCGAGCGACAGCAGCCATGGCTGGGATGATGGGGTATAGACAGGAGGGATGCCCAAATGCACAGCCACAACTGGCCAGCAAGGGCCTGCAAGGAAGGACAGGGATGGGACCCTTGCTCCAGGACTGGAGTGCTGTGGGGCTTCCTGCCACACCCTGACTCACCATGCTTCTTCCTAGGGATGGAAGAGAAGGGCCTCCTGAGAGAGGGGTGGCTTTCTAAAAGCATGAGTTAGTAGAGAGAGACCTGAAGTCAAGAACTGATAACTGATGGAAGATTAACCACCACCCACCCCAATGTCAGGGCTCATAGGCAACTGAGCTCACTTATGAACAACATAACATCTCACAGACCCTAGTTTGTGGCTAATTCATATTTACACTACCTGTGTGTTAGACTTACTCATTCCATTTGTCAGATATTCAGGGACCAGAAGGCACTTGTCTACACAGTGAAACTGTGTAGTAAGGATGCATACCTTAATGTTCCCAAGCTCGACATGCTTTATGGTCCCCTGATCTGTGTCCCTTGTTCCTTCTGTGAAGGTACAGCTCTGCTTGGTGAAAACTAGGGCAAGAAACGGATCCTCAACTGCCTCTTACTGGGCACCAAAGGGTGAATCTCCGCTTGTCTTCTGTGCCTCCAGTGGGTGGAACATGAGGCCACACGGCCCCGACACCACCAGACTCACTGCAGTGGTAACAGATCTGCTGTCCCCTGGACTTTTAAGATTCATTGCTGGATTTATATATTCGCCCTGTGCCAACCCTGCTTCTCCTGTCCCTTTGATGTCATCTAGATTTGATCATCACATCTCCCCTTAGGGTCACTCATGTCTGCACTGGAGGACTGTCCCATGTCATAGCCCCAGGCCACCTCTTTGCCTTATGGTATCATTTTGACTTGAGTTGGTTTCTTTTCCTAATTTTAAGCCAATTTTTCTTGAAGTTTTGTGCATTTCACACGACATTTCTCCATCAAATCTACACCCAGCCCCCTCCTTACCCCCACCAGAGCTCATGCATCGCGTGTTCTGCCATATATGTCTTTCATCTTTTTCTCAGTCTTTTTTGTTAAATTTTTGATGCAGAAGTTTACTGTTTTAGGCATAAGTTTACTGTTTCAGTCAGTTCTTTGACCCAGTCTTTTTTGTTGTTGTTGTTCCTTCCAATTTGTATCACCCCAAAATATGCATATATGCATGCCACAGATGATTATCAAGATTATGACATCATAGGTTTTAGCAACCTTAGCTTATGATTTGTTTTTTTTTTAATTAATTTTATTTATTTCTGTATGTGCATGAATGTACTGCCTGCATGCAAGTGTGTGCACCCGTGTCGTGCAATGCCGCGGAGGTCAGAAGAGGGTGTCGGATTCCCCTGGAACTGGAGTTCTCCTGGATTGGAGTTTCAGACGGTTCTCTGCCATGTGGGTGCTGGGGATTGAACCCGGGTCCTCTGTAAGAGCGGTCGGCGCTCCCAACCACTAGGCCATCTCTCCAGCCCATGTTTTTTTTTTTTTTTTTTTAATAAGGCTGAACGATGTCATGTTTTCCTTAAGGAAGTGTTTGAAGGCTCCTCCTTGGCAAGCCCAAACAACCATCAATCCTGCCCCTGTGCTCCATGCTGGGGTCTTTCCTTCCCATGGTCACCCAAATGAGGTCCAGTAAGTACTGTGTCCTGTCTTGATCTTCCTGTACTGGCCTCCATGATACAGCCTGGGTAGTCCAACAATAGTGGTCTATACTCTGAACTGAAACCCCAGTAGTAGCTCAGTCCACAAGCTGGATGTCTCAGCAGTCCCCATCTGGCAATGAAGGTTTGGAGGATTCTTGGAGAGACATGAGTCTACAGTCCATATTGGAAGGTTGAAAAGCTGTGTTTCATGTCTTTGAAAGATGGCAAAAGCAGTGGCAGCCACAGGGTAGCTGCACTTGCCAGTAAGAATTGAAGACAGGGAAAACAACAGTGTTCTTTTTTTTTTTTTTCTTTCTTTTTGTCTTTTTACTAAGATCTCAAGTTTTATACCTGAAGTACAATTTCTCAGGCCTTACAGATTATTTTTTATTTCTGGTTATACTTTCCTTTTGGATGTTTAAGGCCACACAGTTAGCCCAGATTAAACAAGGTTTTTATTTTTTCAAGGTCACTTGAGAATCTGGTCCTCAGGGGTCACTGGGGGTTTTTTTTTTTGGTGGGGAGAGGGAGCCCCTGGCTCCTTTTGGTTTTTCATTTACCAGTTCCATCCACTTGAGGACAAAGTCAGGCCTTGCTAGACCAGGCTTCCCCTTTTGAAGCATGAGCAGACTTTCTTCTTCATGGACTGGACACTGTCTGAAGTCCCATCAGGGGATCTCCAAGACCTCCCTGCACAGGAAGACTGGTGACTCACATTTGCAGGATATTTCAAGAGATGCTCCCATGCATAGTCCCTTAGGACTTAGTTGACCGCTGAGGGCAAGGAACAAAGTTATCCCTTAGATTTCCCAGCCAAATTGGTATGAGCGTTAAGTATGGTTCTTTTCCTACTTTTAACCTTAAGTTTTTTTTTTTCCCTACCTGCAGATATGAGTATGAAAACGATGCAGAAGCTGAGCACAAAAGTAGGTGAAGACTACACAGGTTCTCATGTATCCCAGGCTGGATTTGAACTCCCTAGACAGCTGGGGATGACCTTGAACTTCTGATCTTCCTGTCTCCACCTACTAAGTGCTGGGATTACAGCCACCATGCAGGGAGGCTTTGTGCATCCCTGGGGATCAAACCCAGGGCTTTGTGCATACTAGGCAAGCACTCTACCCACCTGAGCTTGGCTGATGGTTCTCACAGACACAGGATGGCACTGCAAAAGTCTGCTGTTCATATTCTAATAGTTTTGTATTTCAGGTGCAAACTAATTTCCTCCCAATTAAGTCTTATTTCTAAAATGCTATTCCAACTGGAACCTAGGTTTTCTGGTCAACTTCCATGTCTTGCTTTGGTACCAGTATTTTTCTACAATCAAGTTACAGTGATTATAAAACATTGGTATAGAATGAGATAATTCATTTATACCACTGACTTCTGTGGCTTTCATGGCAGATTAGATGGCAATATTAACAGATGATTATCTTTAGTAGTTACGGCGGGTACTGCGAAGGTGGTGTATACAGAACCATCTCATTCAGTCATAACTATCAAGTAGGCTCTACTGTTACCTCTATTTTTTTCTGAGGCACACCGGCTAATTAACCTGTATAAGATGCCAGAGCTACAGGCGATAGAATCTGGGCTGGCTTGGAGATCTCTTGTGCTCTCACCCTTTGTTTCTCACTGTTTCACCACACTGTCACATAGAAACAGCCTCCAGCACCCACCCCTGATAACAGTTTTATAAGTATTGAATAATATGTGTTTTTGAGTACAGAGTAATTTAAAAGGCAAACCCCTAATTGCTAACACATATATATGGCTTCAGTATCTGGATAGTGAGGTCCTGATGTGGCAAGTGAGTCTCCTCTGTGAGGACCATGTCAGGGTATGTGACAGGTGGAATGGTGCTCTGGGTGGCTTGGGATGTGCCGTGGAGGACCTGCCCATTGCACCCTGGTTTGCCTGCATGGCTGTGGTGAGGGAGACAGAACAGAAAGTAAGGGGTTTCTATGTAATATCAGATGTGTTCATAGCCAGGCCCCAGATCTCACCGCCTCTCTCTTGACTTTCCTATATACCCAGCCATGCTTGAGAGCCACCAATCTTGAACTTCCACCACCTGGATTGAAGAAGTTGTCAGTTTCTTCCAAGCAGTTGATCCTTATCAGTGTTGAGTCCCGACCGGCACATGACTGCCATCTAGATGTGAGCGGTGGTAAGTTCAGGCCACTGTGGGCAAACCCTTCTTTCCTTCAGATTTCTACAACTATACATTTCGAGGAGGTGACTGTATTTAGCAATCAAGGTAACTTTGGCTTTGGTTTTGAAGACTTATTCATGTAAGGTTGGAGAAAGAACTTAATAGATCCAATTCTGATCCAAGCTGGGCTATTGTAATACTACCTTGTGTCTGTAAGATTCACTACCCAAGCCAGGGATGGAGCTCAGTAGACACCTAGAGTGCTTGCCTAGCATGCACAGAGGCCTTATGTCTCTGTATGCAGGTCAAATCATTAGTGTCCCCAGACTGTTACAAAAGTTCAACTGGAGATAGGATATGCTGTTTCCCAAATGCTGCCAAAATATCTGATTTTTGTCTTGGGCAAATGAGCCTTCGTCTTCCTAATGTGTCTTCTATAGTCCTCTTAGGACAATGATATAAGCCAGTCATATTTAGACCATTTCTAGGGGACAGCACTGTTTCTACCTGACTTTAGATGGCTGCTACTTAGTTTCAAGCAAGCAGATGGAATACCAGAGCTAAATTACCTTATGATTCTTTGAGGGTGACACTATTAAGTGTACACAGAGATCCCTCTGCCTCTGCCTCCCAAGTGCTAGTATTAAAGGCGTGCTGCCACCACACCTGGCTCATCGAGCTTCTTTTTGTCCCTAGCTAGCAGAACCCTGGCAATAGCTTGCGTGTGCATTAGTTCCCCACAAAACCAAAGCCATGTCTAGTGAATGGGATGCAACGCAGGTCCACTAACTAGGTAGAGGAGACAGCTGCTGTAGATCAATGAAGAGGTAGATTCCACAGACAAGTACCTTGTACCCTAAGCCCTCCCCTCCCCCCTTGACATGGACTCCATAGGAATGCAAACTTTTGTTCATGAGAATACACTGCAGATAGCAGACTAAGACCCGCCCCCCAGGAGACTGCACCCTTGATGAATTACCAAGGCATTCTCATTAGAAAGCTGCCTTTTCACAGGGAAAATAACTCCTCCTTGGTAAAGCCACTGATGTTGGGCTTTCTGGGGCAGGCAGGCAGTCTTCCCTACTAGTAGAATGGAGGTTGGGTCATTTTCATTTTTTATTCAGCACCTATCATAGCATGTGTCTCAGATGATGCCCCTAGGAACTGTGCAAGACACTGAAAGACAGCCCTACTTCAAGCCCCTGCTGGTCTGGTGGGATTAGCTCGGGGCAATGCTAACTCGTGGAAGGAAGTGGGAGGTCAGAGAAGCCTCTTCAATGTGACTCCTTCCCTGCGCACTCAGGAATCAGAACCAGAAAGAAGGGGGGTACACCATGGTCTGCCAGCTGCGCACCCCCTTCTTCCCCCATGCTCATGGTCCCTTGGTTGTCATTCCAGTGTCCTTCCTTCCCCACTCTTCACTTCATTCAATCGTTTTTGCAGGTAGTTGGTGTAGAAAATGGATGTGAGGTGAGTTCTGACTAATGCCATGACAGGGGCATTCTGCTATGACAGGTTCCAAAAAGCTTTTTCTACTCTTACAGAGGACACTGCTGATGGCGTCAGTTGTCCTCTCGACACACCTGGGAGGAAGGACCTATAACTGGGGGATTTACTCTAATGGGCTGGCCTGTGGGCAGGCAGGTGGTCCTAGGTTGTATAAGAATGTAGGCTGAGGGGCTGGAGAGATGGCCTGGCGGTTAAGAGCGCCGACCACTCTTGCAGAGGACCCGGGTTCGATCCCCAGCACCCACATGGCAGCCGAGAACCGTCTGTAACTCCAATTCCAGGAGAACTCCAGTTCCAGGGGATTCCGAGACCCTCTTCTGACCTCCGCGGCATTGTACGACATGCGTGCACAGACCTGCACGCAAAACAGTACATTCATACAAATAAATAAATAAAATAAAAAATTAAAAAAATAAATTTAAAAAAAGAAATAAATAAAATTAAAAAAAAAAAAAGAATGTAGGCTGAGCACAGGCCAGAGGAGCAAGCCAGTAAGCAGTGTTCCTCTGCAGTCTGTGCTTGAGTTCCTGCCTCCAGGTTCCTGTTCTGCTTCTCTCAGTGATGGGCTGTGAAGCCTTTTCCTCTCCAGCTTGGTCTTGGTCAGAGTGTTTTATCACATCAACAGAAAGCCAGTTAATACAGGATTCTCCAGAAAGAGGGGCCTGTTCCATCTTTCGATGGACTGCATTCTTCCCAAGAGGCCCAGGATTGGAGCAGACATCCCAAAGACTGGATGGAAGTGAGTGTGAGGATCTCATACCTGGCCAGCTGAATGAAAGGTGAAGGGAAGCTTGTCCTCCGTGGCTTCTTAACTGCCATTCATGTACCCTGCAGCCACCAGATGCTGGACTAAGAGGAGTTAATGAATCTTAGTGAAGTGATTGTTTATCTACACAGGGATGCTGATGACTTAAAGAGAAATGCTGGGGGCTGGAGAGATGGTTCAGCAGTTAAGAATACTTGCTGTGCTTCCAGAGGACCTGAGTTCAAATCCTAGCATCCACATGGTGAGTAACAACTATCCATAACTCCAGTTCCAAAGGATCCAATGCCGTCTTCTGACTTCTGCAGGTATTGCATGACACTTACATAAATGTACTTAACATACAGGCAAATCACTCCTACACATGAAATAAATATAATAAAACATTTTAATAGAGAGAAGGAAGATAACAAGATACAGAAACCTGCCAAGGAGGCCATTTTCTCAATGGATGCACCAGGTATGGAAAGAAGAATCCAGGCTGATGTCTTTTTTTTCCTGGTGGCAACTGACTGATGTTCTTATTCTGGCCTGGCTGACTGTGATGTTTATGAAGACAGAGAAGAAAGCACCTTCACTGGTAGGGTTATTTTCTTTTGGCAGCCTTGGGCAAAATGATAGGAATAAGTTCAGTAGTAACTAGCCCAAGGCCTCAGGTCCCCATTGGCATCTAGGTGGAATTATTCTGCATGAGCTGCTGTTGGGACAAGACTTGGGCTTATGATGGAGTTGGAAAAAAATAAACCTTATGCTTAACACTTCAATGTACACAGAAAGCACCTATCACAGGGAGCCCATGTTCTCCCAGGTAGGACGTGAATCCTACATCATCCTTCAAGAGAACTTTCTGGGGCTTTAGCTAAGACAATGATCTTGACCCACACTCTGACTGCCAGACGTGGGTACCTAGCAGCCTGTTTGCTACCAGTATTTGGAAATGACTGGAAGGACCATCTAAAAGTACTGAGAACCTCCCACCACTGGGGTGATGGGGTTAGAACATGAGCTCTCAGGACAGTTCTATAGGGTGACACAACTGTACTATGTGGTTGTACTATGTGGTTGGTTATTCAGTCACATCTGGTAAGAAATGAACAGACTGTTTGAGGCCAGAGGACCTGTGCTGCTTCTGGGGCTAATCTAATGGCTGGAAGAATGAGGGGCTGAATGTCATTCAAACACATCTGTGTGAGGACTATGTGGTGACTCACTGTGCTAGACAGTGGAAGGATTAAAGATGAGTTGGTCTGAAGGTTAAAGTATTTGTTGGCATCTGAGGGAGGCAGTATAACATATAAAAGTTAAAAGGGGTATTGAAGAATTACAGGTGCACAAGTCCCATGGAAGCTCAAACCAAACAAAATCCCAGTATAGAAGTGGGGAGCTGGGTAAGAAACCCCAACCCTACTTATTGGGACCTGATGGCTGCTGAGAGGAGAGAGAGTATCTTTCAAGGTTGTGACTCCTGATAGAATAACCAGGCTCCATTGGATGGACTCACACTGAAGGACATTTGGGGACACAAACCAGACTCTATAGGCCTTATATATAATAGAGTACATTAAATTGGGCGCGTGGTAGTAAGGAGAGGTATGAGTAGAATCTAAATACCATTGGGCTGGAGAGATGGCTCAGCAGTTAAGAGCACTGATTGCTCTTGCAGAGGACCCAGGTTCAATTCTCAGCACCCACATGGCAGCTAAGAACGGTCTTTAACTCCAGTTCCAGGGGAATCCGACACCCTCTTCTGACCTCTGTGCCACTGCACGATACAGGTGCACCAACCTACATGCAGACAGTACACTCATACACATAAAAAATAATAAATAAATAATCTAAATACCATCAAAATATAGTATGTGAAAATCATAAAAATGCAATTTAAAATAAGGGAAAACAATATCTATCCATCAGTTGTGTATGTCAATGAAAAGTTGAGGTCAAATCTTGCATGTATTTACTGATATTTTTTCTACCTGTTCTAACAAATATTTAAATAAATGCTAATCTTTGCTATGTGAAAAAAAGAATTTAAAAAATTTTAAATATTTTATTTATTTATGTGTATGAATGTATTGTCTGCATGTAGGTTTGTGCACCTGTGTTGTGCAATGCCGCGGAGGTCAGAAGAGGGCGTCAGATTCCCCTGGAACTGGAGTTAAAGATGGTTCTCATCTGCCATGTGGGTGATGGGGATAGAACCTGGGTCCTCTGCAAGAGCAGTTGGTGCTCTTAACCGCTAGGCCATCTTTCCAGCTCCGAAAAAAGAATTTTAAAAAGAATTACCTGCACAAGCAGACACAGTAGTACATATCTATAATCTCAGCATTTGGGAGGCAGAGGCAGGTACACAGAGGCCAGGTCTACACAGAGGCAGGTCTATACAGAGGCCTGCCCAGTCTACACAGTGAGATCTTGTCTCAAATAAATGAAGGGAATCGCAGTGGGCTGAGCTCAGGAGAGGCCTGGGCTATAGAGGACACACTGAATCTCTTGCTACATATCTGTCTCCTGACTGAAGACGGACTCGATATGTGACTGGATGAGACTAGCAACGTCACCCACAACCACAGAAGAGATAGCATCAGTCTGGAACTCATTGGATTGATTTAATGTTGTAGATTTTCTGTTCAATTCATCAAAATTTCTGACTTGCAGTATCTTAGAAGCAGAGAATTATAGGGGCGATCTTGTCCCAATCTCTGCTCAGTTTTAATCACACCCTCTTTGCGCCAGTCTATCCAACTGGTTGGTCTGCCCCTTCTCAGCCTGGACTCCCCTCTCTGTGTGCCCCACTCTGCCCCATGCTGCCATTCACCATGCATTTACGATGTATTCAAGCTGCTCTGAAAAGGGATGGCATTTCCACGCAGGAGAGGCCATTCCCTGTTGAAGAGTTCTATTTCTTAGGAATCCTTTTTGAAAGGCAGGGTCCCATTCATGTAGCCCAGGCTGGTCTTGAAATCACTATGTAGCTGAGGATGACCTTGAACTTCTGATACTCCTTTCTTTACCTCCTGTGTTTAGTGCAATGCTAGAATGGAACCCAGGGCTTTCTGCATGCTAGGCAAGTATTCTGTTCTACTGGCTGAACTACACCCCTGAGAACTTTTTTCTATATTGGGGAAAGATAAAAAGTACCACTTTGACCTTGGGTGTTCATGGGATTGGTAGATTTTTGACCTTGGGTGTTCATGGGATTGGTAGACTTTGACCTTGGGTGGTCATGGGATTGGTAGATGATTTCTAGTCTTTGCTTCACACCTTCTTTTCTTGAAGGAAAAAAGAAGGAAGGAAAATAGCCTTTGAAGAACATGTTATACACATTTAGAATTTCTTTCAAATATTATTTTCCCACTGTGTGTAAATTCAACAGAGACTACTAGTTTAAGTGTTGCATGCTATAGGGAATGGGACAGGACATTGCTTTGAAGATACACTTTTTCGGCTTTTCATAAAGTACTTCAAACCAGTTATTTAGGGTGGAGCAGTTCTGAACATTGCCAGCAGGGGGACCCAAGAGGTAACTGCTAACTCAAAGGCCAACATGTCCAGCCTCGAAGGCCTTCAACTCTGCCCTTTAGGGAGCAAAGGTAAGCAATGAACTGTTACTGTGCCACACCAAGCATCACACTAGGATCTTACATGCATCTTCCGCTTTAAGCTCCATAATCTTGTAGGGCCAGTGCTGTTACGAACCCACTCTGCCGAAAGTCTGAAGTGAAGCTCAGAGAAGTTAGAGACTTAACAGAGGAGACAGCATGAGAAGGGCAGTGTGTGTAATCTCTACTGAATGCCATCTTATCCTCTCCAGGAAGGTGGAGCACTCTTCCCAAGGCTGCCCAAGCCTCCCTTCCAGCCACTTCTCCCTCCTCTGGAACCAGCAGTGTGTGCGCGTGTGTGTGCGTGTGTGTGTGGGGGGGGCAGCCTTCCCCACCTCCAGAGCCTTAGCAGGCAAGTGGTTCCTTTCATCCAAGTCTCACACATTGTGCATTTTCTGTCCAGATCATGACAATGGCACCTCATCACAGGATCCAGTCATGGATCCTGGTCAATTTCCATACCTACCCACCTCCTGATATTACTACCTACACAGATGAACCTGGTCATATTTCCACAGCATTACCTGGCTCATGTCACTACCACCACCACCCTCATCACCACCACCACCACGACCACCCCCCATCACCCCCCCATCACCCCCCATCACCACCACCATCACCATCAACAGCATAGTCACTTAGTGCATAGGACACATACCAAGATGAACTCAGATCTTTATATATGAACCAATCTCATTTAATTCTCTCAGAATCTTATGCAGTGGTGTCAGCCTCTCCAATTTACAGATTGATTCTCAGAAATATATGGCCTGCTCATGGCATTTGGCTAGTGAATTTACACATATATCTCATTTGGGACATGCTCAGAGAGAGTCGATCTTAAAACACACAAAAACTAATTTAGACCTAAGTCTTGGAAGCCACTTATTCTGTAAGCATATATTCAACTACCCCCAGTGCTGTTTACAGCTCTTGGCATTGTCGTAAGAAGCAATTCTTCTAGCTCAAAGTCTCCCTAGTTCTTAAAGCCATGTGGATGCTGGTAATCGAACCCGGGTCCTCTGCAAGAGCAACTAGTGTTCTGAACCACCGAGCCATCTCTCCATTCTCCCAGATTATAGTTTCATTTATTTCATTTTGGTACACTGAGTCTTACACCAGCCCTCAATAAAACACTGATTTATGCTAGATTCCTTCCAAGCTGCTTTAAAGGAATGCAGTTTCACTACTGAACACTAGATGTCACGATCAGCCAGTTTTACAAAACCTTCCTCACACGCCCTTCATCAGGAAGTATGGAAAAAGCCATGCCTTAAGTACCCGAAGTCTCATTTGATATTGTGCTACATGATCTATAAAGGCTTAAACACAGCAATAAGACACAGACTTCCACTAAAACATATTACACCATCCCTAGCCTCAGAAAGAGGGGATCAAATACCTATTTTTAAAAAGCTTTTACTCCTCCAATCGAGAGCAGAATAATATAATGTACCATTAATGCACAAGGCATCATGTTTTGTTTTTTGCCATCTATTTGAAAATTCATATTGTATGCACGTGAAGTATTTAAATTAGGGTTCTAGAAACGGATTGGAAATACAAATGGGGAGGGTGTGCTTCAGGCTGGAGAATCAATCTCAGTTAAAGTTTTTGCCTTGGAGCATAAGGTCCTAAGTCTGATTCTCAGAACCCATGTTTCTTTCTTTCTTTTTTTTTTTTTAAAGGCAAGTGTGGTGGCACCTGCTAATGTTTCTGGTACTAATGAGGTAGAGACAGGTGGATCCCTGGGACTCACTGGCCAGTGGACCTGCCTAGCCTACCTGGGGAATTCCAGGCTAGTGAGAAACCCTGCTCATACACCAAGAACATAGCACCTGAAGAACAGCACCCGAGGATATCCTCTGGCCTCATGTGTATATGCATGGTAGTGTTTTTTTTCAAGTATAGTTATTAGTAGCAGAGACTGGTAACTGAAAACAAAAGCTTGAATCTGCGACATATTCAGTCCTTTAAATAGCAACTGTGGCCATTATTGACCTCTATTCCTTAGTGTGGGGGCAGGGCAAAAAAACCCCTTGTCCTCTCAGGATGTGAGGAGAGCAGGCTCTGAAGACCCTCAGGTGCTGCTGGGACTAACATTTCTCTGGAAAATGAGAAGAGTAAGGAGAAACAGCAACTCGAGGACCATCAGAAGATGCGTCAATACACCTTTAAAACGGATGTGGTCCACAAAAAAGAAACCCATGTATTAGATACTGTGCATTAACAGGACAGAAATTACCTCAAGAAGCATGCTATCTAGAGGAGAAATAATTCTTTTCTCCCCCTCAAATCTAGTTTTCACAAAAGCAACAGATGAAGGAGATTTTTTCTGTTTCAAAAAATGTGGTGACTTTTTTTTTAACCATTCAAAAAGTCAAGGCATAAGTGGGTGGGCATCTGAAAACAGCAAGGTGAAGTCTATACAAGACACAGAAGATAAATTCCAAGTGGATTAATGTAAAATGTAAGAACATAAATGCACAGACCCATAAGCTACTGACAGAAACACAGGATTTTCTTTTGTTTATTAATAGGGTCTCACTATGTAGCCCAGGTTGGCCCAAAACTCAAGATCCTCTTGCCCAGCCTCTCTAGTGATAGAATTAGAGGCATCTACCATCATGCCCAGCTTGAGAATTTTTCCTTCTGCAGAATTCTACACTGCAGAATATGACACAAAATATTGAATCATAAAAAGAGAAAATACATAAATTCACCATTTGCATGGAAAAATAAAATCTCATTAGCAAGTCAAAAGGCTATCAGACCTCCCAGCTATATTCTTGCAATTTATAACATAATCTCTTTAAATGTATGAAAATTTTCTACTATTGAAGGGAAAGATCAACAGCTACATAGAAAAATGTGCAAAGACTGCAAGACAGAACACGTAAGAAGAATATAAACGGTTGGTTCCTGGGTCAGGCTGGACCAAGGCAGGACAGGTTTAGAGCACACATTTAAGGCGATCTTAACAATTAGCAAATGTCTCCTTAAGTTCTGTACCCTGGGCACCTCACTTATTGTATTCTAGTCAAGGCCCTGGATGGTTCTTGAACACATGAAGAGATGCTCATGCCAACTCAGAGTAAGATAAAGAGAAATGAAAAGTACTCAGTACATCTTTTATTGCTTATCAGACTGGCATGGCAAGCACTCAGTTGGTTAAGGGACCTGCCCTCTGACCCCTCCCCCCCAGAGACTCATTGCTGGTAAGGAATGGGAGTTGTGTTGATGGCTCTGGAGAAGCAACTTGTTACCCATCAATGATGAAAATCTTAAACACTTATGTACACATTCTTGTTCTTAAACATCTATTTTTAGTTATATAATGTGTGTGTGTGTGTGTGTGCGCGCGCGCGCGCATGCCTGCGGAGGCTAGAAGAGGGCACTAAATTCCCTGGTGCTGGAGTTACAGGCATCCAACATGGGTGCTGGGCCTTGCAGTACTGGGTCCTCTAGAAGAGTAGCAAATACTCTTAACTGCTAAGCCATCTCTCCAGCCCAATGTATGCACACATTCTTAAGCCACTTTTGAGAATTTATTAGATGTGTATAAACGTGTACACTGTAAGCATGCAAATGCATTTATTATGGTATTGTTGTTAATAATAAAAGACTCAATATGATCTGAACACCACAGTAAACTAAATCTGGCAAATTCATACCATCTGATGCCTTGTAAGTATGAAATGAAGAAGGATGCACTTTAGATATTGAAATTAAAAGCTCCCCAAAACATGATAAAGAAGCAAAACAAGGTACAAAGTCGTGTGTGCGATACGCTGCCATGTATGGCAAATGGAAGGAAAAAGAACATAATACTGGGGTTGGTGGATGGCTGACTGGGTTAGGACACCTGTCAACAAGCCTGATAACCTGAGTTTCATCCCCAGAGCCCACATAGTAGAAGGAGAGAACCAACTCCTGAAAGTTGGCCTCTGACTTCCATTGCTTGTGAGCCTTGGCAGGGATATAAAAGTCTGTGTTCAGCCGGGTATGGTGACGCACACCTTTAATCCCAGCACTTGGGAGGCAGAGGCAGGCAGATCCCTGTCCGGCCAGCCTGGTCTACATAGTGAGCTCCAGACCAGATGGGACTAAAGGGAGACCCTGCCTTAAAAAGACCAAAAAAAAAAAAAGTCTGTGTTCACTTGAAGATGCATAAAGGTCTGTTTTAATAAAACTATCAAATGGCAGTTGCTTTCTACTGGGGAGTGGACAGTAGGTAGATGGCAGCGTCAAGGTTCATAACTTTGATGTTTAAATCACAGAAATGTTTGACACTAAAAACCACAATATGCTTAGCACATGCAAAGTCCTAGGTTGAATCTCAGCACTGCATAAAACAGGTGTGGAAGTTCATGTCTGTGATCCTAGGACTGGGAAGGTAGAGGCAGAGGAGCGGGAGGTTCAAGGCCGCCCTCAGTTACACAGGAAGTTCAAGACTAACCTGGGACACATGAGACCCAGACTTGAAAAAACACACAAAAAAGAAATCATACCCTATATGTCTGTCTTCTAATGTCCACTTCTACTGGACCTGAAGTGCCCTGGCCAATCTTCCAATGCTTTCCCATCAAATTAGTGCTGCTAAGTACCACTTGTCTTGGCTCAAACATTGGCAGCAATTTACATGAGATACCTAATAGTGGTGTTGGGGTGAAAGATGTCCCCCCTTCAGGTCTTCACCAAGACCTCCAGGCCAGGCCCTGCCTCAGCCATCACTGGGCTGGGCAGACTGTCCATAATTAGAGTCTAATCCTATAAGTCACTAGTAAATGACACAAGCTACTCAGTGAGAATGTGTACAGGAAACAAAAGGAAGGGGACACTGCTTCCCTTGACCCTTTAGTCTGGACAGTGACCGCATGGGTTGTTCAGACCCAGTGCGGGTCTCTGAACCTCTAATATTTTTTGTTATGCCTTGGGGAACGGTGTATATGGCAGCAATGTAATATATAACGTGCATTGTGTGCCTGGGCAGACGGTACTCACAATGCCAGTCTGTGCTTGGTTTAGGGGCGGGGACTGAGGCCTCACCTCCTTTCCCATCATGATTGCTGTCATACCCCTGCCAGTTCAGATAGAGCACTCAAGCCCCCCATTCCTTCAGCAAACCCTGGGAAAGCCCTGTGCCTTCCTGTGTCATGCCGCCCTAGCTTAGCAGGAGCCACCAGGACCACAGTGGAGACCTGGATGTCCAGATTTTACCCACCGGCTTCTATTTTGCTCTTGCAGACCTTGGCTGACCCTGAAGTCTACTCCTGAGTCATTACATCATCCTGTTTCCAGAGGAGTCTGTCTAGCTTAGACAAAGACTTGATGAAGGCTTCTCTTGCTAAAGCCAGCTCATGTCCAGGAAGACACGGGGGTGGCCGGAGCTAAGAACAGCATCATCGGGAGAGCAGATTAACTGTGGGCAGAGACCAGGAGGGAGCACAACACAGTCACCTTGACAATCTGGAAACTGCTTCCGCCTGTCACCTGGACTTGGTCCTCAGACACCTGCCCGTGACACTCACGTGAAGATGAGCCACTCCTTCAGCACTCTGCTACCAGCATGGTGTTCATCCAAATTTGTCATCCTTTTGCTATCCAACTGCCTTTTTATTACGCTCTCCATTATGCTTCAAGCTCAATTGGCTAGGAACCATGTTAATGATTTCCACTGTTTTAGTGCCAATGCCTGGCCCAGTGTGAGGCAGGATACTGCTACTTGTTGATTAAAAATCATATGTGCTCCTGGATAGGCAAGGAGTCACTCTCTGAGGTAACCAAAGAAAAGTGTGGCTGGATCTTGGTGGCTGTGTGTCCTGAAGGTCAGAATGTCCTTCTGTGGTTAAATGTCCTTGCCATTGCAGTCAGGATGTTCCAGTTAAGTCAGAACTAAGCCACAGGGCACTCTCCCATGCATGTGTGCTAACAAAAGGGCTGCATCCTCCAAAGACCTTGGCCTCACTGTATCATCATTAGCAGAGTGGTTGCAGCCTCCCCCATCTGCCCTCACCTTTGAATGCTTTCCATTAAGACTGTAAGAAGAAAATCCCTAAAGAGATCCTGTCCCCCATGATCTGGGAGGGGAAAGGTTGCCTTACCCCATGAATACGGCACCCACCTCACACAGATTCATAAAGACTTCTTTAAAGTCCACAACGCAGAGCCCACCAGGTTGCTCCCCTTCAGGGCGGACCATTCCAGTTTCTCTTTGGAGCGTTTGCTCTGCTTGCTTTGCTAAATAAACTTCTGCTTCAACTGTCTATGTCTCTTGACTGAATTCTTTCCTGTAAGAATACATATGGGTGTTTGCGTATATAAAATCAACCACAGGGCTAGAGAGATGGATGGCTCAGCACATTAAGAGCCCTGGTTGCTCTTGCAGAGGACTTGAGTTTGGTTCCAAGCACCTACAAGGTGGCTAACAACCGTTGACAATACCTCCAGTTCCAGGGGAATCCAACACCCTCTTCTGCTCTCCATAGGCATTGGATGACACAGATGCATTTAGATACATTTGGGTGATACACTCATACACACAAAATAAAAATAAAAAATAAAATATTCAAAATAAATAATATATTAAGAAATCTAAAAAGACTTGATATATTAGGCAGTGTCACAGTGTTTAAAAAAGAAAAAAGTAATACATAATTCAGAAGAAACGTAACTAGAGAATTTCATTCATGTTTATGTTCAATTTCAGCTGAAATATTTTATGGCAGACTGTTGCGTGCACACAGCACCTGGATATGTCTGGAGCCTCAGAAGTTTGACTATGCTGCAATTCTCTACAAATGGACGAGAGCTCACATTGGAGGCTCTAGCAGACAGGCGCGGCTATTCTTTCACCCTTAACCAAAGAACAGTCCTTTATCAGGGAAGGTCGCCCTCTCAGACCCAGTGTGACACTTTGGGAAGGGCGTACACCACAGGCAGTGATGAGGGAGAAGGAGACACCTGCCTCACCAGCCAGATCATCATGAATCAACACTGGTGATGTAATGTCATGGCCAGGTCCACTCATCCTCGACACGTGAAGAGGTCCCGAGAACAGAGAGAGGTCGGGAGAATGATAATCCCTTGCTCGTCTTAGTTATTTCCAGGAAAGGAAGATTTACCATCAGCCTCTCACTTTGTTCATCCATCCATATGTTTAAAAGAACACACAACCTATATTAGAGTCTTTCTCCTTTAGGCATTCAGATACATCTAAACAACCTTGACACAGTGTGGAAAGCTTCTGACAGTCACCAGTGGAAAGTCCCTTTACAAGGATTTCCTTGCAGCGGTGACGAGGAGTCCCAAACGTGTCACCTACGCTGAGAATTCAAGGGAAGGAGAAGCCTTTGACCCCATTTCAAGGCAGAATCCTCAACTGTCTGGCAAAAGAAAACAGGTTACCCAATGCAATGATTCTTTCAGTTTTATTCAAGTAACAGTGTAACTCTTAAGCAGAATCCACAAGGCTGGGGTGATGGCTCAGTGGGCCAAAGGTGATTGCTGCCAAGCCTGATGGCCAGAGTTTGATCCCCCAGAACCCAGATAGTAGAGGGAAAGAACTGACTCCTGCAAGTTGTCCTCTGGCCTCTACACACATGCCCATACACACATTTACAGAGGTATGTACCCAAAAAATAAATAACAAATAAATACATGCAAATATATGTATCCATACATAGATATACAAATAAAAGCAGAGTCCACAAAATAAATCTGTCCAGCAAAAGAGAAGAGGCAATTTGGAACAAATGAGCAGACAAATATCAAGATCCGTTGGTAGGGTTCAGGAAAACACAATAATGTTTATAAAAGAGGGAGTGGAACTGAAGCATCTTTACACACACACACACACACACACACACACACACACAGCATCACAATGGTCTTATCTGTGAACGTTTAGAAGCAGCTACTTTGTCATAACTTATTGAATAAGTGTGAAGCATTCTGCTGATGTGCCCTGATTAGAGCCATGGAGTGTTGCAGCACAAGCTGTGCAAGGTTAGCCGATGAGATGGCTGAAGTGCAGGAAGCATGGGACAGCCCAGATGGCCACTGACTAGGGAGGTCTGGAATGGGAGCGGATGGAAGGAGAGCACAGAGGCTGCTTTCTCTTGGCCGAGGGCACTATGGGAGCACATGCTGTGCTTCTGCCAACAAGAGAGCAAACTCCGAGGGTGTCGGGACCTGGGGGAGGTCTCATGAGCCTGTTTCACCCTCAAAGGCAGAGGTTCTGGGCATTTGACTTTAGAGGGGCTTTGTCTCCTTGCTTTTTCCGGCCCTGTGTTAGTTACCTTTCTCATTGCTATGAGAAAACACCTACAAAAGTGACACGAGGGAAGAAAGGGTTTATTTTGGCTTCACGGTTTGAAGGTTCAGTTCATCACAGCAGGAAGACACGGAGGCTGGAGTGCGAGGCAGCTGGCCGCACTGCATTGGCAGGCAGCGAGCACAGAGATGCGTGCTGGTACGCAGTTCATGCTCTCGTTTTCCTTCAGTCCACGACCTGTCCGTGGGATGGTGCTGCCCACAGTGAGGCGGCTCATCCCACTCCACTTAACGAATCTAGAAACTCCCTCACAGACTGCCCAGAAAGTCTCCTAGCTGATCTAAATGTCAAAGTTGGCAATCAATATTAATGTCTATTGACCATTCCAAGGCCTCAAGTGAGAAAACTGTGCCAGGCTCAACACTATCTTCAGAGTCCAAAAGCCAATACCCTAGTCACAAAATACTTTTATTTATACCTACGCTGATTTTAAGTGCCAGTAAACATTTTGGCAAGGCAAAAAAGGAGCTTCCGGTTGACAGGAAAAGTGTGTGAGGAGGTGAAGCAGCTTGCTGGGTCAGGAGGAGCAGGACATCCCAGTATGGCCAACGCTAGAGGCGGAAGCCCAGGACTTCATTCCCTGGGCAATGGGCACCACAGTTGGAACTTAAGCAGAAGAGGGGCATGTCCAGATGTATGTGCAGAAAGAAGGTCATTTGGAAGGTGCACGTGAGAAAATTAACTGGGAAGAGGGAGGAAAGGAATATGTTTTGTTCTGTCTTGTTTGTTCCAGCCCCCACCATATGCACCGACTTTTCTGTTCTTATTAGGTTTAGCCTGAAAAGTCAACGCTAACTCTAAACTCTTCTCCAGCCCTTCATTTGTGGAAAGTCTCTGTAAAATGGGGATAAGTAATTCCTGTCTGATTTGCACACTGTGGATATCAAGGCGTAAATGAAATAATTTCCATTTTATTATTTTTTTTGAGATGAGTGTTGTTGGCACGTTTTTATTTTTTTCCACATAAATTTATTTATTTATTTTTAACAAATCTAGACCCGTGTTCCCGCCCATTCCCCCACCCCGCCAGAGCTCATGCATTCTGCCAAACATGCTTTTCATCTCTTAGTCTTTCTCAATATTTTCCATGGGGAAGTTGACTGTTTTGAGCAGAAGTTCACTGTTTCAGTCAGTTCTTTGATGCAGTCTTTTCTGTTGTTGTTGTTTCCAAAATGCATTACGCCCAACTGCTTAGTACAAAAGCTCAGGGGGCCCAATAATTTCTATTTTAAAATGCACAGTGCGGGACTGGGGAGATGGCTCAGCTGGTAAATTGTTTGCTGTGCAAATACAGGACCTGAGTTTGGACTCCCAGCATTTACATAAAAAAATCAACGCTGGGTGCAGCACAGTGTGCCTGTGATTCCAGGACTGGGGAGTAGAGACAGGCAAATAGCTGGTGGTTGCTGGCTGGTCTAATGAGTGAGTTCCAGGTTCAGGGAGAGTCCCTGTCTCAAAAAAACAAAAAACTATCCTCCCCACTGGGGAAGATAGTCACTGTCAACCTCTGGCCTCCATGTACATGCATACACCTACACACTCATATAACACACACATGCAAAACAAAAATAAAAACAAAAAGTGTGTAGCACAGTGTACAGCATGTGGCAGACTCTCAGATGGCTCCCTGCTGGCATCCAGCATTTACCCCTTTGGGATTTTGAAGCAGTCTTCTCTTTGCAGAGCACCTCTTCAGGGCTGTTCCTTCATGACCAAAGATTCTTTATTTTTTATTGATTTACTATTTTCAGGGAAGGTAGTAGGACTCGTGATCTTTAAGAACTTCAGGACAGGAAGCCTGAAGTTCTAAAAGGTTGTTCTCTAGGAATCTGAGGATTTGCTTTTCCTAATCCTTCACCCAACAGAAACCTGTTATTTCAATGCTTGCTAGATGTTCAAGTCCAAGTTTCATCTGATTTTATGAAGGTATGAGCAAAAATAGTATATATCAGGTTGGGGAGATGTCTCAGAGGTTCAGAGCACTGGTTACTCTTCCAGAGACTTGGGTTTCATTCCCAGCACCCACATGGTAACTAACAACTGTCTATAAACTTAAGTTCCCAGAGAATCTGATGGGCTCTTCTGGCTTCCATGGACTTTGCATGGACGTGGTGCCCTCACACACATGCAGGCAAAACACTCATATACATAAAATAAAATTAATAAGTAAATACAAATCGAAAGTAGTAACTTGGGCTGAGCTAGTAAAGATGCTTGCTGCCAAGCCTGACAGCATGTTTAATCTCTGAGACCCACAAAATGGAAGGAGAAAACCAGTTCAAACAAGCTGTTCTCTGATCTCCACAGGACAGGCACGCTGTAACACACAGGTCACACACAGAAATAAACAAACAATAAAAAATTTAAAAACAGTATCTAAAGGAAATGATCCCATTCACAATAGCCTTAAAAATCATAAAAATCTTCCAATGAATCTAACCAAGAAGGTGAAGGATTTGTATAATGAAAACGTTAAGATATTGAAGAAACTGAGGAGCATAGCAGAATATGGAAAGACATGCTCATGGATTGGTAGGAGTACTACTACGAAAATGGCCATTCTACCAAAAGCAATCTTCAGATTCAATGCCCTATCCATTAAAATTCCATAGAAATTGAAAAATAATCTCAAATTTCATATGAAAACACACAAAAACAGGATAGCCCAAATAATCCTGAACAATAAAAGAACTGCCGGAGCCATTTCCATCCCTGGTCTCAAATTAAGGTACTGGCCCCAAAACACAGACACCGACCAGTGGAATAGAATTCAGGATCCAGATTTAAGTCCACACATTTACAGCCACCTGATTCTTGACAAAGGCGCCAAAAACACACAGTGGAGAAAATATAGCATGTCCAGTAAATGGTGCTGGTTAAACTGCACCCTTCACAAAACTCAATCCCAAATGGATCAAGGAGTTTAACATAAGATCCGAGGTCCTAACTCTGCCAGAGGTCAAAGTAGGGAATACATTGGAACATACAGGCAAAGGAAAGGACTTTCTGAATAAGACTCCTATAGCACAGTCATTAAGTCCAACAATTGACAAATGGGACCTCATGAAACTAAAGGGCTTCTTCTATCCAGCAAAGCACACCATCATTCGACTGAAAGGCAACCTACAGAATGGGAATTATTTGTACTAGCTAGACCTCTGACAGAGGGTTCATGTGTAGAATATGCAAAGAATTCAGAAACCTAACCACCACCACCAACAACAAACAACCCAATTAAAAAAAATGGGTCAAGGAGCTGAACAGGGTGTTCTCTAGAGATGAAATACAAATGGCTGAGAAATACTAAAGAAAATGTTTAACACAGTTAATTAGTCATCAGGGAAATGCAAATCAAAACCAGCTTTAGATTTCATCTTACCCCACTCAATGGCTAAGATCAAAAATCAAAACAAAACAAGAAACCAACAAGGACCCGTGCTGGCGAACTCTCCACTGCTGCTGGAAGCTCAAACCAGTAGAGCTGCTGCAGAAATCAGTATAGAAATTCCTCACCAAGCCAGACATTAACCTACCATACGACCCAGTAACTCCACTCTTGTGCATATGCTCCCCAAACTATATCCTGCTACAAAGATACTCATTCATCCACGTTTATTGCAACCCTTTCAAAATAGCCAAGAAATGGAAACAACCTAGATGTCCATCAACTGATGAATGGATGTTGAAAGTATGGCAAATTTACACAAGGAATATTAATCAGTTGTCCAAGACTCATGAAACTAATCTGCAGGTAAGTGGACAGAACTGGAAACAATCATCCTGAGTGAGGTAACAAAGACAAATGTCACATGTTCTCTTCCTAGCTGGATGCTAGTTTTGAATTCTTACAAGTACATGTTTCAATAGGAATATCCACAGAAGTCAGAAAACAAATAAATGGCTGAGGGGGGCTTCATAGGAGGGGAGACAGAATATAGTGATATAAAGGGGGAAGGGGAATAACAGATATAAAAGGGGAATGGGAGGGCAGGGCAGAGGAGGGAACATGGGGAGGAATAACTAACACTACAGACCTTTAGAAAAGGCCCATGGAGACTGTGCTGGGCAGCTTCAGTGTCAACTTAACACACATGGGAAGAGGAACCTCACTGAGGAATTTCCTACATTGGCTTGGCCCATTGCATGTCTTTGGGGCATTTTCTTGATTGTCCAGTGATGGGGGAGGACCCAGCCCACTGTGGGTGATACCACCTCTGGGAAGGTAGTCATGGATTGTGTAATAAAGCAGGTTGAGCACAGTCCAGAAGAGGAAGCCAGAAAGCAGTGTTCCTCCATGGTCTGTGTTTCAGTTCCTGCCTCCAGGTTCCTGCTTGAGCTCAATGAAGGACTGTAGTGTAAGCTAAAAATAAATCCTTTCTTCCTCAAGTTGGTCACAGCAATAGAAAGATGACTAGGACAGAAACCTACCACATGGAAACGTCTTAAAGTATATATAAAATGAGGGAGATTAGAAGGAATTATGTTATAACAGGGGGTTGCCTCTACTCGATATCATAGGCTAGCAAAGTAAAAGCACAGTTTCAGGGATGGACTCCTTCTTTTGCAGCTATTGACCAGTCTTCTCATAGCCCCTCAAGCAATACTGGCCACTGCCCCTGCTCTTGGTTCCCACCAGAACTTCCTATTGCTAAAGACACTACATACACGAGCCATAGAAAAAAAAAAAAAAAGGGAGAAATCAAGCTGGTATTAACATCAAAGCTTCAGCTCTACTGGCTAGCTTTCATAGTGTTGGAAGGTGTTGCACATGCTACTGGAAGAAAGAAGTAATCATTAACCTTATCCTGCCGTGATTCCTGTGTGCTTCAACAACTGGCCTGGCAAGGTATGACCTCTGGTGCAATAATGGCATGAATATTATGGGAGTATCTTAGTTTGCTTTTAATTGCAGTGATAAAAACACTGACCAAAACCAACTTGGGGAGGAAAGGGTTTATTTGGTTTACAAGCACAGTCCATTGTCAAGGGAAGCCAAGGCAGGAACTCCATGCAGGAACCTGGAGCACAGATCGCAGAGGAACACTGCTTACTGGCTTGCTCCCCTGGCCCATCATCAGCCCGCTTTCTTTCTTTCTTTCTTTTTTTTTTTAAAGCTATTTTAAGCTTTATTTTATTTTTTTTAATTTTATTAATTTTTTATGTGTATGAATGTACTGTCTGCATGTAGGTTTGTGCACCCGTGTCATGCAATGCCGCGGAGGTCAGAAGAGGGCATCGGATTCCCCTGGAACTGGAGTTAAAGACAGTTCTCAGCTGTCATGTGGGTGCTGGGGATCGAACCCCGGTCCTCTGTAAGAGCAGTCCGCGCTCTTAACTGCTAGGCCATCTCTCCAGCCCCCAGCCTGCTTTCTTATATAACACAAGACTATGTACCCAGGGGTGGCACCCTCCATAGTGAGCTGGGCCCTCCCAGATCACTCAATAAGAACTAAAATACCCCACAGATGTGACCACAGGCCAATCCAATGTCAACAATTCCTTAATTGAGGTTTCTTTTATCCATGTGTGTCAAGTTGACAGCTAAAGCTATCCAGCACAGGGATTTAAGATATGCTTCCCAAGACAGAACCCATACCTGACATTTACATCAGGCCTAAAAACATATGTGGGGAGACAGGCCATAAAAGCCATAGGAGAGAGCCTAATACTATTATTCCATCAACAGATACAGCATTGAAGTGAATCTTAATGACTTACTGTCGATAACCACAGATTAATGCCTCTCTCAACTCTCGCCAGGGAAACTTCCTTATGTAGCAGAGGGTGATTAACAAAGAAATCCACACTGGGCATCATGTAGAGAACAAGAGGCTGCAGAACGATTATCCCTGATGTCAAACCTCTGCCTCCAAAGGCTCAGGGATCATTGTGGAAGAGATGACAGGAAGTTTGTAAGAGCCAGAGGTGATCACAAGGAGCACAGTCTCCCAGACAGCTGGGCAGTTACTCAGATGAACTCACAGCAATGGTGACAGCGTGGACAAGTCCCACATAAACTCAAGACAGACAAAATCCCAACATAGGCCTGGGCAAATGAATTAAAAGTCCCCAACCCTATCTGAGGAACTATTGGAAGTTGGTGGCTGCTAGGAGCGGGAGAGTCAGTCCAATTTAACGGTGGTTAACTAGGCTTCAGCAGATGGATCCACACCAACAGACACTTGGGGACACAACTTTCACTCTATAGGCCTTAATACAAATGAAATTGGGAGGGGTGCAGATAGGGGAGGGTAATCTAAATATGATCAAAATATATTTTATGAATGTACCAAAAATTCAATAAAAATGTTCTAGATAAAAATTAATATCTACACATCAAACTGAAAATTGAGAGATTTTTGAAAATGGAGTTGAAAGCTGTGATAAAAAAAGACTAAGCCCCAGTGCAGATGATCTGCTGCATATGGACACATATTATGGCTGAGCTCTGTCAATTCACCCAAACATGATTTCATTTACATAAATGGCAGCCATGACAGGACAGGGCTGGAACAGTCTCTAAGATCTCTCTGAAGACTGGCCAGATATTCCCTTGATGTGGAGAAGGAGGAGGATGGGGAAAGCAAGCCATCTCTATGTGGCTACTCTTTCTTTCCCTCCCCTTTGAAGGACACAGTGGCCCTTCCCTTCAAGGTCTGTCTATACCTAGTCACTGGCCTGGAACCTACCTGTGAGGTCCTTTAATCCCTGTCAAGGAAGAGGATACCATCTAGTGTCAGGAAGGAGAAAGGGAACCCCATTTTCTTGAGTGTCCCAGTTTCCACAAGGCCAGTCCTTATATGTCAGCACCCTTCCAGCTCTTGGGAACTCTAGCAACTATGCAAACACAGGCTTTACATGGAGCAGGGACAGAGCACTAAGCTGCCCTGACTGAACCCCAGGCCCATATTTGCCTTTGGGTGGGGATGAAGTATGTCTCCCCTAACTACCCGGGAGGCTTACTTCACAACTGCACTTAAGGTCTGTTACCTCCCATTACAGAGTCTAACTATGTCCAAGCTAGCTTCAAACTCGCCATCTTCCTGCTTAAGCCTCTGAAGTTCTGGCACGACAGGCACACACTATGAGACCTAGCTTCCTGCCAACTCCAGTTAAACACACAGCCAGGAGGGGCTCTGTGGGATGGTGCCTTGAGGGAGGCAGACCCAGGTGTCCCAGGGAGCACTATCTGCAGGGACCAACATTCTCAGCTGTGAGTCAGAGTCAGGAGGCTAAGATATCATGTGAATTCTGGGCTTATAATCAAATGTTCAGAAGGAGATTCCATCCTTTGACGATGGCAGAGTAAACAGAATTCCAGCCTGGAAATCAAATGTACTTCTGGGTTTTTGGGTTTTTTTTAACTGAAGTTCTAAAGGATAGCGTCATTGCCGCTGTCTTCAGCAAGTTTGGTGAGGAGATGTCAAGCAAATGTAGAGGACAAGTCTGAAGTGTATCAAAGTGGTCCCCGCAGTATCAGATTCCTAACAAGAGCCTCACATGCTATGTCCTCAATGGAATCTTTCTCCAGCCCCAAAGAATGAAGTTAGGTCATTTGCAGGAAAATGGGTTCAAGTAGAAACAGCTATATAAAGCTCATTAAGTCAGTCTCAGAAAAACAAAATTGCCTATCTTTTCTTTTTTTTTTTTAGTTTTATTAATTAATTAATTAATTAATTAAGTAATTTATTTATTTATTTATTTGTATGAATGTACTGTCTGCATGCAGGTCTGTGCACCCGTGTCGTGCAATGCCGCGGAGGTCAGAAGACGGTCTTGGATTCCCCTGGAACTGTAGTTCTCCTGGAATTGGAGTTACAGACGGTTCTCAGCCACCATGTGGGTGCTGGGGATCGAACCCGGGTCCTCTGCAACAGTGGTCGGTGCTCTTAACCGCTAGGCCATCTCTCCAGCCCTGCCTATCTTTTCTCATCGGGTGTCCTAGATGCTACAGACACGTAATATCACGGAGATGCAGACTCACGATGGGAAGGGAGAGGATGAGGAGGGGAGGGTCCTGAGGTATGGAGGGAATGTGTTCAAAGCACATCACCAACTTGTGTGAAAATGGCCTTATGTAACCTTGAATAATACAAATAAAAAATAAGTGTGAATATCTATTCAAGAAAAAACAGATACAGCCCAGAAAATATTCAGCTTAGCCATTTACAATTAGTATCTAGGTACTATGCTGTCCTATAATTAAATTCTTTATATTTATTTGTTTGTTTATGCATGTGTGTACATGTATGGACACTTGTGGTGTTGTGGTACATGTATAGAGGTCAGAGGACAAATTGTAGCAATCAGTTCTCTCCTTTCACCAATGAGGGTCCCACGGACTGAACTCATATAGTCAGGCTTGGCTGCAAGTGCCTTTATTCACTAAGCCATCTTGTAGTCCCTGCCCTACAGTTTGAATGGTTCTCATCAGTTAGTATGACTCTACACCTGTGTCCTTCCCAGTCCAGCTCAGAGCCTGTAGAACTAATACAATGTTTCTGCCATAGAAAGAGACCATTACAACTTCCCTTACCACAGTCATCTCACCACCCCTTATTTCTATGGCTGGCCCTTTGCCAACTATAACCAACCTTACTACTCTGTGTATGGGGGAGACACAGGCTCTCTGGCCCTTCTCCAGAACTACCGAACCAGCACCCACAATGCCTCAGTGTCTTCACACTACTGTGAGAAAACACTGTCTCAAAAGACAATCCAGCTCATAAACTGTCACATACATACCACAAAGAAGGAAAATCTTTTTGCATAGAACTCATAGGTAGAAAGAGGCAGATGTGGGCACAGACAGTGACTATATGAACAGCATGCTTACCAAGGCTGGGCCACACTGCCAGGATCATGATTCTTCACCTCAGCATGGGAGCTAAGAATCTTCCTCATCATCAGGATGCGAAGAGGCATGAAAAGCTTGTGGAACTTTTGTAAGGTCACACAGCGAATCAAGGCCAAAAAGACAGGATTTCAACCCAGGTAGACTGACCTCAGAGGGAGTGTTTCATGTGTGTGTGTGTGTGTGTGTGTGTGTGTGTGTGTGTGTTTTCTGTGGTATATGTGTGCATGTGCAGGCCAGAGAGTGACATGGGTGGCTTCTTCTTCAGCATCTTCTCTACCTTATTTTTTTGAATTAGCTCTAGGAGTACAGACAGGTACCACCATACCCAGTCTTTACACGGGTGATGGCTGGGATCTGAACTCAGGTTCTCACTCTGCACAGAAAGCACTTTACCCAGGGACCCATCTCTCCAGCCTCAGTGGGTGTGTTTCTAACGACTGTACAACTCTGACTCCACCTCCTCACTGTGTACATTCCAGAAATGAGACCATTGACTCCGAAGCTGGGAAGAAAGCAGGCTGCTTGAAGGTTCATTGGAGGAGGTAAAACTCCAACAGAGCATGCTCAAGTATGAGGAAGGAGGGAGGAAGGAAGGAGGGAGGGGGGGAGAGAGAGAGAGAGAGAGAGAGAGAGAGAGAGAGGTGAAGGGGAGAGATAATATAATGAGAAATAAGGACTAATGTGTCCCAAACCAGTGGATTTTCTAAGGGAGTGGAACTTGGAGGCCAGGCCCCATCTTGGCCTCTACGGAATTTCCCACCAGGCTTCCTGCCTCCTCTGGGCCACACCCTACTTCTTTCAGACTCTTCCAAAGACTTTTGTACATGTCACACGCCAAGTGATAGCGTCTGTCTTTCTTAACTTTCTTTCATTAGCAATGTGAGGCACTGTGCATTTGGTAAATTCTTTTCCATCTTATCAAAAGAGCTCTGGCAGATGCCTGCACTCTGCGGATTAACATCACAAATGCAGTTCTAGAAACTGAGAAGGCAAGTAAATTAAATTCATACCAGAAGAGGTTTCTCTAAAAGCAAAAAGCCAAACCATATTGTAACTTTCTAAGTTAATTTCTGGCTTTAAAAAAAAGGTGGTGGCTGGAAAGTGGGGCTCAGTGGTAAAGGGTGGGCAGTGAAAGCACGTGGAATTGAGTCTGGATCTCCAGAACCCACATAAGGCTAGATGTGGTAGAGCCTGTCTATAATCCCAGCACTCCTACAGTGAGAAGGGAGACAGAGACAGGAATATCTCTGGAAGTCTCAAACAGCAAGCCTGGAACATAGGCAGGGAACAATACAAGAGTGTCTCAAAGCAAGGTAGAGGGGAGGTACCAACACCTGAGGCTGTCCTCCAATCTCCACACGTGCCGCAGCCTGCACTCACATACATAAACATACACACAGGGATTTTTTTAAAGGATTTTGATGAGGAAGAGGTTGTCGGGATGTATAACTTGTACCTCATTAGCCCTGACATTAAACACGAAGCAATTTACATTCAAAGACATTACAGCCAAAGCTCCTGTCCTCTGATCAGCCGATCCTGCTAGTTACTATTAATTGAGATAGGACTATAGCTTGTCCTCCACTGGCTACAATTCTCATCTTAGTTCCAGAAATACATTTACAGATAAAAGGAGGGTGGAGAGTCAGGTCCAGATGCACACGCGTGGAACCTGAGATGCCTATTTTTAACCAAATGGCGCTTGTCAGTGTGGCGCACCCCAATGAATGCTGGGTGGAGAGTTTTTGGAACAGACTTCAGAAGTTGAAGGAGGTGGAAAACTTCCTGTTTAAAGTCCAACTTCTGCTATAAAAGGCACTCAACGACTTTCCCTTGGAAGCCTGCCCCATCTGGAGGAGGCAAGATAAAAGATGCCATTCCCTTAAAATGCCACCCGAGCAATGGCGCCACTCATTTCTGGCTGAGACAGCGACGCCCTTTCCACAGGCTCCACTCTTCCACAGGCTCCACTTCACAGGCCAGGGGGGAGTGCAGACCTCACCAGGAAAGACTGTCCCAGCCCTCGTGAAGCACGTGGTATAAAGATAAATCACTTGATGACTGAAATACTAATATGAGACAGAGTGACGCAAAGATCAAGGCAGGGAGCTGACAAGCCGTGCCATCTCTGCCCACGGACGCACTGGGGTCTGTGGCAATGGCGTCCACTTCCTGGAGCATCTGCAGTCATGGGTTAAATACCCCACCACCCCAGGCTAGCTGGCACTCACCTTGCACTGTCCCGACACGCAGATGGCCGTACCGTTCTGGTCACAGGGGGTGCCATCGATGACCTTCTCGGCCTGTCGCACGTAGAAGCGGTAGCCCGAAGCCTGGCAGTTCAACTCACATTTGCGATTGCCCTTCACTGTCCATAAAAACAAAGAACAAAGCTGAGGTACAAGCGATGTCACCACTGTAGAATCCATCAGCACCTCTCCCCTCTCTATTTATGGAGATCAATTTTATATAACATAAAATTAACCACTTTAACCACAGTGTACACTTCAGTGGGTTTTAGTACATTCATAAAGTTGTTATAACCATTTCTACCATAGAATTCTAAAACATTACCATCACTCCCAAAAGACCTCATGTCTGTTAGCTGATGTTGCAATTCTTCCTCCCTCCAGACCCTGGCAGCCACCAATTTACTTTGTGGACAGACCACTCTGTCTCTGTGGATTTGAATGTTCTGGACCCTTCGTAATCAGGTACTTCTTTAAATTGCAAGAAAACCATCAAGCCTCCATATTTAATGGTCTTGGGAATTGTATCGTGACCTAGTGATGTAACACTGAAGAACCTCGTAAAGGAATGTTTACAGGTCTTGCCATGCAATTAGCAGATTCTACTTTTACACACACAATCCCATACTTTTCACTGCTTAACAATATTTTATGTATCAGCAATTTTAGTAAGCACACAGTTTTTAAATTTAGCTGGTTTTGTTCCCCCCACACTGCAAAGCCACAGGAGGGACTGTGTGTGTAGCTCACTGGAAGAGTGTTTGCAGAGCACAAACAAGGCCCTGAATTTGATCCCTAGCATGGCTACTTCCAGCTCTTGATACCCTGAACTGTGAGCTGAAAGAAACCCTCCCCTCTTAGCAGCTATGGTCATAGCATTTTATCACAGAACAGAGAAGATACTAGGACAACCTTCAATGTCACCACAACTCTGGACACATCTATAAGGGCCTTTTCAGAATGATGTAACTAAGCAGGAAGACCTTTTCTGAATGTGGGTGACACCGTCCCTTCAGCTGGGGACTTAGACTGAATATTAAATAAAAAAAGGAGAAAGTGAGTCGAGCACCAGTCTCTCTCTCTCTCTCTCTCTCTCTCTCTCTCTCTCTCTCTCTCTTTCTCTCTCTCCCTCTCTCTCTCTGCTTGCTGACATGTGACCTGCAGTACCTGTTGCACAGCTGGAGCCCTGCTCGCCAAACCTTCCTACGTGATGGCCTACACTGTCAAACAATGAGCAAAAACCTCCTTCTTCAAGTTTTGCTTTATGCTTTGACCACATAGTTTTGTGACAGCAATGAGAAAAGTAACTAATACATTCTCATTTTCTCATTGTCTTTTTCCTTCCCTGCTCCACTGCAAACCTTTTTTTTCTTTACTTCAAAGTCTTTATCTATATTTTTATCGCTTTACACAGAGCCTGGGAGAACACAGTTGGTGTTTAATAAGTGCTAATTATTGCAATGAGGAAAAATCTAGTTGTTTCCAAACTTTCAGAGAGAAAAAATTCAGGCAAAATATATTTCCATACACAAAAGAAGCAGACAAGCCAAGGGAACACTGATTTTTTTTTTTTAAACTGTTTTTGCAGACAATACGAATGCTAAGCTTAGCCACAGACTACATGTCCAGGGTCATGCCTTTGTTTAAACATCAGATTACGGGATCTGGCAATACTAGCCTTTTCCTATCCAGCACAATACATCATATTTTCCCTGGTGTGGCCGCCTGACTGTCACAGCAATGAACTTGCTTCTGTTCCACAGCCATTGAAAACTACTAAGGGGAAAGAACAGAGAGATCTGTGTTCCTGGGGACCTGACACTCTTCTGGCCAACTTGGGCACTGTGTGCACTTGCATACAGGCAGGCAAAACAGCTAGTGCAGCCACAATTTTATTTCTCAATATTTGCAACCATGACCTAAATTAAGATTCTGAGACTAGGAAAGTTAACCATGAGACAATGATGGCAGAATCTCCAAATGGCCAAACAGACAGCCCAGAAGAGTGGCCTGGCCTCCTCCTGCCCTTCACTACTAGTCCCAGGGCTGGATTCCTTCAGGCTCCTGTGGGTTGTATACTGGGCTCCTGCCACCTTCTCATATCTGCAACCAAGAGACGAAAGCCTGAGCTCACGTGACTCCCTGAAGATATACTGTCCAGTGGGCCCTTGCCTTGGGAAATAAGCCAAGGCTTCTCAGATGATTACATCCAGACTCTTCTAGCCTCCGCATAGCGTATTCTCTTGAATACCTTCACAATTTCACACAAAACATCTAAGAAGGGATTCATAGGAAGGCCTAGCATGGAGAAGCATGTCATTTCTCTTTTCCTCCCCTCAATAGAAGTACAATTCTGGAACTGTGGTGTAGGCCAGTTGCTGAGACATGCCTCACACATGCAAGGCCCCACATTCAGTCCCAGCACTATTAAAACAAGTTGTAGTTTGATACCAGGAGACCTTTCTCTAAGCAGACTTTGCCATGGTTTACTAGTGGAGACAACAGAGGAAGTAAAAGAAACAGCTGCCAACTAGAGTCTGTGGATTAAGTGCAAATCAGCATAGATGTCTCTCTTGCTGTTTCCTTCTCTGTTATTACTTGCTTCTTAATGTCTCCCTAGTTGCCATGGAGAACACTTGATGTTCCATCCACTAATGCAGTGGTTCTGGGTGTGCTTGGGAGGGTCCCACAGCACCAAGAATCACCTGGGAATCACTGAAAGTACAAACTCTTCAAGGTAGTTATCCCTCCCATGGGACATGGTCAAATGTGGAGCCACTGCTCTCTGGAGTTCAAGCTAGGAGCAGAACTGAAGGTGACGACCATTTATACACTGTATGCTCAGATCCCACACCTAAAATAAGAAGATCATACAGGTTGGGGAGGGAGCTCAGTGGTAGAGCACCTGCTGGACACAGAAAAGGTGCTGGGCTCCATCCTTACCACTACAACAGAAAAGAAAAAAACACAAGATATTATAACTCTAAATATATGTATTCTCTTTAATTGCATTTATGATATTACCAAATATCTGGATTTCTTACATTAAAAAGACCTATGGTCAGGAGAAAACTGTTAGAAAATGTACAAGAAAACATGGATACTTAGAAAATGTAGCAGAGTAGCTAATATTTAAAGAATTTATCTACCAATACAACTTAAAGGTTTAAATTTCCTCTTGAGCTTTATTTCCTTAGAAAAATCATTGGTCAAAAAGAGCAATACAGGGGGATCTCTATACCAGACTTCAAAGGGCTATACCAGACTACAGGGCTATAGTCATAAAAAACAGCTTAGTACTGGCACAAAAACAGACCTGTTGACCAATGGAACAAAACTGAAGATCCAAACTTGAGCACATACAATTTCAGCCACCTCATATTTGACAAGGGGGCCAAGAAGACACAATGGAGGAAAGATACCATCTTCAGCAAGTGGTACTGGCAAAACTGGATCACCACTTGTAGAAGGAAGTTAAACCCCTACCTCTTGCCCTATAAAAAAGTCAAAAGTCAACTCCAGATAGATCAAAGACCTCAACGTGAAACCCAAAACTCTGAAGGCAACAGAAGAAAAAGTAGGCAGCAATCTATAAGACATAGGCATAGGAAAAGACTTCCTAAATCAGACAGCAGCTGTGCAAGAAATAAGACTGACAATTGACAAATGGAACCTCATTAAACACAAAAGCTTCTGTACATCAAAAGAAACAATCAGGAAGTGAAAAGAAAACCCACAGAGTGGGATTTACTGCTGATACATCTGACAAAGCATTGATTTCCAGAATATATAAACTACTCAAAAAACAAAGAAGAAAGAAAACAAATGACCCACTCAAAGATGGAGCAAAGAGCAGAACAGAGACTTCACAAGTGAAGAATTAGAGATGGCTGAGAAACATCTTAAAAAATGTTCAACATCGGGGCTGGAGAGATGGCCTAGCGGTTAAGAGCACCGACCGCTCTTACAGAGGACCCGGGTTCGATCCCCAGCACCCACATGGCGGCCGAGAGCCGTCTGAAGCTCCAATTCCAGGAGAACTCCAGCTCCAGGGGAATCCGAGACCCTCTTCTGACCTCCGCGGCATTGCACGACACGGGTGCACAGACCTGCATGCAGACAGTACATTCATACACATACAGAAATAAATAAAAAAAAAAATTAAAAAAAAATGTTCAACATTGCTAATAATTAAGGAAATGCAAATTAAAAGCAATTTAAGACATCATCTCACTCTGATAAGACTGGCTAGGATCAAGAAAACAAATTATACCAAGTGCTAGAGAGTTTGTGGGGAAAGGGGAACACGCATCCACTGCTGGTAGGAATGTAAACTTGTACAGCCACTATGGAAAGTAGTGTGGAGAACCCTTGGAAGACTCAAAATGAGCTTCCCACCTGACCCAGTCATACCACTCCTGGGTATGTACCCATAAGACTCATCTTACCGCAGAGATACATGCACAGCCATGTTTATTGCAGCTCTCTTCATAATAGCAAGGAGCTGGAACCAACCCAAGTGCCCCTTAACTGACGAGTGGATAGAGAAAATGTGGTACATCTACACAATGGAGTTCTATGCAGCAGTAAAGAAAGATGACATCATGAACTTTACTGGTAAATGGATGGAGCTAGAAGACATCATACTAAGTGAAGTAACACAGTCCCAGAAAAAACAAATGACAAATGGTATCCTTCATCTGTAGATGCTAGCCAATTACCTAGTTGTAAGGCAAACTGAGCAACGTTAATGTGATCTGAAAACAACTGTGCTCTTATATTGTGAATCCCTTAAAAAAATAAATAAAAGAAAAATCATTGGTCATAAAATGTCTTGCTTTTTAAAAAATAAATAAACCCAGAGGTAGGGGAGATGGCTCAGATCTGGGGGCATGGCTCAGCTCATAAAGTGAGTACCACAGAGGGCAGAGGATCTGAGATTGATTCCAAGCCCTGACAAAAAGCTGGGTGTGGTGGCACTATCACCCAAGCATGGGGGAGGCAGAAAGAGGTAGGTCATTAGAGCTGTCTGGCCAGCCAGTCCAGACAATCAATGAACTGTGAGTTCAATGAGAGATCCTGACTCAAAAATTAAGATGAATAAAGAGGAAAACATCCAACACACATGCAGGCATAACACTCATACACATAAAATGAAAATAAATTTAAAATATTTTTAAAAATAAAAAATAAAGAACTGGTGGAAAAGTGAGAAATAGACAACTGGACTGCACCGTAGGACTTCCACTAAGAAATAAACTGGACTGCACCGTAGGACTTCCACTGAGAAAAACTGGCCTGCACTGTAGGACTTCCACTGAGAAATAAACTGGACTGCACTGTAGGACTTCCACTGAGAAATAAACTGGACTGCACTGTAGGACTTCCACTGAGAAACAGACAAACTGGACTGTACCGTAGGACTTCCACTGAGAAACAGACAAACTGGACTGCACTGTAGGACTTCCACTGAGAAACAGATAGACTGGACTGCACTGTAGGACTTCCACTGAGAAACAGATAAACTGGACTGCACTGTAGGACTTCCACTGAGAAACAGACAGACTGGACTGCACTGTAGGACTTCCATTGAGAAATAGACAAATTGGACTGCACTGTAGGACTTCCACCGAGAAATAAACTGGACTGCACCATAGGACTTCCACTGAGAAACAGGCAGACTGCACTGCACCGTAGGACTTCCATTGAGAAATAGACAAACTGGACTGCACTGTAGGACTTCCATTGAGAAATAGACAAACTGGACTGCACTGTAGGACTTCCATTGAGAAATAGACAAACTGGACTGCACTGTAGGACTTCTATTGAGAAATAGACAAACTGGACTGCACTGTAGGACTTCCACCAAGAAATAAACTGGACTGCACTGTAGGACTTCCACTGAGAAACAGACAGACTGGACTGCACTATAGGACTTCCACTGAGAAACAGACAAACTGGACTGCACTGTAGGACTTCCACTGAGAAACAGACAGACTGGACTGCACTGTAGGACTTCCATTGAGAAATAGACAAACTGGACTGCACTGTAGGACTTCCACTGAGAAAAATCTCCAACAAGCCATGCCCTGGGCAAAGGGTATTTTTTTAGTTATTATGGTTTCAATGTCAAATGTTCCCTACAGGCTCGTGTGTTTGACAGTTGGTCCTCTGTGGCATCATGTTGTGAGTCTGTAGAACTTCTGAGATGTGGGGCCTAGGCTAATAGAGGTGGGTCACTAGATTCAGGTCTTGAACCTTTAGCTGCTTTGTGGGGCAGCCAAGTTCTCTGCTTCTTGTCCAGCTCCTGCACGAGGAGGTCCACCATATGCTCTGTACTGTCATGGTATAGGTCAGTCATATGCTCTGTACTGTCATGGTATAGGTCAGCCACATTCTACATACTGTCATGGTATAGGTCAGCCATATGCTCTGTACTGTCATGATATAGGTCAGCCACATGCTACATACTGTCATGATATAGATCAGCCATATGCTCTGTACTGTCACGGTATAGGTCAGCCATATGCTCTGTACTGTCATGGTATAGGTCAGCCACATGCTACATACTGTCATGGTATAGGTCAGCCATATGCTCTGTACTGTCATGATATAGGTCAGCCATATGCTCTGTACTGTCATGATATAGGTCAGCCACATGCTACGTACTGTCATGATATAGATCAGCCATATGCTCTGTACTGTCATGGTATAGGTCAGCCATGTGCTCTGTACTGTCATGATATAGGTCAATCACATGCTACGTACTGTCATGATATAGGTCAGCCATATACTCTGTACTGTCATGATATAGATCAGCCATATGCTTCCTACTGTCATGGTATAGGTCAACATATGTTCCATACTGTCATGGTATAAACTACTTTGTCCACAATGGACTAGAACTCCCAAACTGTAAGCCCAAATATACCTAATTTCTTTTACATTGCTTCTACCATGTAATTTTTTTTACCATGATAAGAAAAGTAACTAATAAATAGGTAATATATTATATCTAGAATTTGTGTCCAGAATTTATAAAGAACTTCCATCACTCAAAAAATAAAAAGGTAATCCAATAGAAAAAATGGAATTAAATAGACATTTTTCCTAAAGAGAAATGGTCAATAAGCACATACACTTTTGTTTATTATCCATAGTCACTGGAGAAATACAACCAAACCACAACAAGAAACCACTTCACACTCACTAAGGTTAATAAAACAGAGAGAGACTAACAAGGGTTGACAGGTGTTGATAGGAATGTAGAGAAATTACAATTTCTGCACAGTGTCGTTTGACTTGTAAAATAGAATAACTTCTTGAGGAAATGCCTGGCATATTCTCAATATGTGAAACATGGAGTTACCATTTGTTCCAGGAACTCCACTGCTCAGTTAATGCTCCCCAAGATGAAAACACATGAATCTGTATAGGAATATTCATAGCAGCTATCTTAGTCCATTGTGGCTGCTATAGCAGCCAAATGGGTCATTCATAAAGATTTATTTATTTATTTATTTATTTATTTATTTATTTATTTATGTGCTTGCATGATTTTTTCTGCACTAGGTGCATGCAGGGGCCCACAGAGGGCAAAGGGTATCAGATCCCCTGGAACTGGAGTTGTGAGCTGTCTAATATGGGTGCTGGAAGCTGAACCCAGATCTTCTGCAAGAGTAAGAGCACCCTAGCCCCCAAATAGGTCATTTATAAACAACAGATATTTGTCATTCATGGAAGCTGGGAAGTTGGAAGATCAAGGCACCCACATAATTAGTGTCTGGTGAGAGCCTTCTGATCATATCACATGATGCCTTATTGTGTCACCACATGGAAGGAGAGGCAGAAGCTCCTTTGAGTCTCTTTATGAGGCATAATCTCACTCCTGATGGCACAGCCCTCTGAACTTAATCACTTCCTATCTTGTCTATTTTCTCTTGCTATAGTGAGAAGCATAAGAGAGGTAGTTTATCACAAAAGAGGAAAACTTCATTCATAATTATGGAGGTCCTCACATAGAGCCAACATATGCCAGGCTTCTGATGAGAGTCACATGATGCTTTATACATGATATAAAATAGTAAGGGGAAGTAGGTGCATTTGGAACAGAAGGAAGGAAGAGGGGAGCTGAGGCACTTCATAGTGACCCACTCTGTGCTGTTCTGGTTGGGTTCTATTTGTGTATATTTGTTTTCTAGTTATTGTTATTATTGTTATTGTTTGAGACAGGATCTCACATAGTGCAGGCTGGCCTTGAACTCATTGTGTAGTAGAAGAAAACCTTGAACTCCTGATCTTCCCTGCTTTATTTGTTTTTGAGACAGTGTTTTTTTTTGTTTTTGTTTTGTTTTTTGTTTTTTTTTTTTTTTTTGGTCTTTTTGAGACAGGGTCTTTCTGTAGCCCCAGCTGTCCTGGAACTCACTATTTAGACCAGGCTGGCCTTGAACTCAGAGATCCGCCTGCCTCTGCCTCCGAAGTGCTGGGACTCTAGGCATGCACCACCATGCCTGGTGAGCCCCCCACTTTACCTCTCAAGTACTAGAATTGCATGTGTGCAATGCATAACCACTTAAGGCTTTATAACAATTCTGTGTTTATTAGTTTTAACTTCAACCGGACCCAAACTAGAATCATCTGAGAGAATCTTTAGTAATTTTCTAGATCAGATTGGCCTGTGGGGGATTGTCTTGATTGTTAATTCATGTGGGAAGACCCATCCTGGATGTGGGCAGCACCATTACAAAGAGCAAGGAAAGCTACTTGAGTACAAAGCAGGAATGGCGGTTGGAATGTGAAGCATCCATCATAGGATCAAGGGGAACCCTTTGTCCCCCAGGTGGTGATGCTGTTTGCAAAGCGCAGTATTTTTGGAGAAAGTAGATCGCAGAGAGTTCATAGCCTTCCCCACTTCCAGTGTGCTGTCTGCTTCGTATTTCTGGTTGAAGATGTGCATTCTCTACTTCCTGCCCCTCCCACAATGCCTTCTGCTTCCTCTCCATGATGGACTCTTAACCCTCTGGAGCCAGAATCTAAAATAAACTCTTTCTTCCATAAGTTGTTTTTGGTTGTGGTGTTTTATCACAGCAACAGGAAGGAAGCAAGGGTATGTATATTCTCTCTCTGTTCCTGACTGTGGATATGATGTGACTGGCTGCTTGAGTTCCTGGCTTAACTTTTCCTTGTTAAGAGCTATAACCTGGACTTGTAAGCCAACTAGATCCTTTCCTATTTCTTTTTATCAGGGTATTTTATCACAGCAATAGAAATGAAATTAGAACAGACCCACTCTTGAGGGAACACCATTCTTGCAAGCATTAATTCTGCCTAACAAGAAAGACATTAATCCTTCTCAAGGCATTACCTCCCAACTCTACTACACTGACAAGTTTCCATGTGAGTCTTGTCTGTGACAAATAATACCAAAGCTACAGCAGTTCCCAAAAGGCCTCTTCTCTTAAAACTATCACATTGGGTATTAAATTCCAACATATGAATTTGGAGGAGTGGACATTCAGATGATAGTGAGAGCATTATTCATCGAAGCTAAATGTGGAAATAATCCAAATAACTCTCAACTGATAAATGACAAAGAAAATACATTACTTCTATACAATGGACTAGCATTTACCAGAAGGCAGGAATGAATCATTCATATATCCTGTTATACAGATAAATCTTTAAAAATATTATGTTGGGTGGAAGAAGACAGTCATATAAGACCATTTATATGAAATGCTCTGCATAGGTAAATGCATCTGTCTCTACAGAAAGTACATTAGTGGTTACCAGAGGCTGAAGAGAGGGAATTGAGAGCACACTGCTAAGAGGCATGGGATTTTTTTTTTTCAGGTGATGAAAATTTTCTGCAATTCTATAGTGGAGATAGTCATGCAACTTTTGAATATACTAAAAATGGTGACTTTTGTGATATGTGAAGTTTACAACTACAAGAGAAGCAAAACCAGTAATTTTCCCAGGTCCACAGAAAAACCATCAAAAATAACTTGAAATTTTTATTATTTTTCCATTTATTTTTGAAAATTTTCTAGAATGAAGGAGTCCTTCAATCCATGGGAAAGAGTGTCAGAAGTAGAAATTGATTTCATCTATTTCCATTGAGTAAGTAAGCTCTGAATGTTTCACGAGTACACATAGAATACAAAAGACTCTATGAGGTGGATAGAGGTAAACAATGTGATCACTCCCAGAATAACAAGGGCGGGGACATCAGAGTGCTTGCCTCGGTCCCCTTTGTCCTCAAGTTTTACACAGACAACCAAGGGTCCAGGGGATATTGCACATGCAGTGGTTTTGCACTGCAGTGAAGAACACTGAGCTTCAGGGATCCCCTGCCTTTATTTGGCACAATGGATAGTTCTGTTCTTTGTCTGGAGGGGGCCTCGATCGATCCTCCCTCAAGGCTGTTCACTGCCAACACAACTTTGAGACATGATCTTGTCTTGAAGTGTTCAGGACACACAAGAACTCTGAGGGCACAGGTGACCTGGGGAGAAGTGTCTCCTGTAAAGAGAAATAAACTCACACCAAGGGCACAGCCCTGTGCAAGTATCTCATGATACTTGGGATGAAAGAAGGTAACAGCTTCTAAAAGGGAGGAAGGCAACCAGCAAAATCCACCAGCCTGCTCCATAGCTGATATAGAGATAGGGTGATAACCGAATAAGGAATTGCAATGGTGAAGAAAATAACTTCTAAACTAGCGTGCTACATCCTGTCAACTTGTCAAGGAAAAGAAACATTTTCAGTATGTTGCTTGCCTCTCATGGACTCTTACTGGGAGATGCATTCTTTTACAATAAAGAAATAAACCAAGAGGTGGAAGATGCCATACCTAGGGGATAAAAAAAACCTAAGTCAAGAGAGAGCATACAATGTTGTAGACAAAGAAAAAAAGAGTCCCACTGAGGCAGATGGGGGAGGGGAAACAAGCTTGTAATCGCAGCACTCAGGAGGCTGAGGCAGGAGGAGCACAGTGAGACCATTTCCCAGACTATAATAAATAAACAATAAGTAAATAAATAAATAAAATATTGGAGAAGAGGCAAAGTTTCAGATCTAATTGACTCTACGATACATACAAGTTTAAATTGAGAACTAAAAACTAAATTAAAAGGATGTAAAAAATAACCTCAACAATTCACATTCTCAGAAAAGGACTCTTTCTCCACAGTTGCTATCCATGTAGGTAGGCGCCTCTCAGCTCTATTCAAAATGAACACAAAATGTTTTTTAAAAAACCTCTTTTAAAATAAATAAATATGTTACTGCCAAAAAATAAAAATCAAATAAAAAAAACTCTTTGCTGTCTCTCTAGGAACTTTGTCTAAGTGGGAAGCAAAATACTGATTTCTAGGAGAGCCAGATGTGGCTGACGTTGGGTGGGGTTCTCTAGATTTCAGGGGGTTTATGTTTGATCGGAGTGAGGAAGGAGAGCCTCTGAGAGGATGCAGGAAAGGCGGGAGGAAGCGGGGTTCGAGCTGTCCCCCAACTGCACATTCTTTGGCCCTGGAGGAGAAAACACGAGGTGAGCATGAAAACATCCTGAACATAAAGATGGCGCTGTTCATCCTGAACATAAAGATGGCGCTGTTCATCCTGAACATAAAGATGGCGCTGTTCATCCTGAACATAAAGATGGCGCTGTTCATCCTGAACATAAAGATGGCGCTGTTCATCCTGAACATAAAGATGGCGCTATTCATCCTGAACATAAAGATGGCGCTGTTCATCCTGAACATAAAGATGGTGCTATTCTTGGACAAGAGATGGCATCCAGGTTTTGTGTCAGATCCCTTCAAACTTCCTAGGTTCACTCCAAGTTTAGCTCCTAAGCTTCCATTTTCTAGGATCAAGTTGTATTTTGAGGGCAGAACTCCATGACAGACCTTGTTCGATGGAAGCAGCTCCACATATGCAGCTGGTAAAATTTGGATAAGGCACCGCACTGATGAGTGAAATGTAAGTGAATTAGATGCATGTGGCTGCAGGTATGCAAATGCATGCAGGGCTTAAAGCAAATAAAAAGCAATGCCCAAAGCAGAGGCCTGGGCACAGGAGCCCAGCGTTGTTCCTAGCGAATAATCCAGAAGCCTCTGAAGCAGCCAGCACTGCATCAGGGATTCCATGATCCCTGTGGTGTTCCGTTTGTGACAGAGGCTCTGCATGCCCTTGGACTCTACTTGGATAATGACTCCTGAAACAGCTTTTCCTCAAAGATTGCATTTTCTAAAACAAAATTACGGAAAATCTGATGAGTGAAAGGCTACTAAGGGCCCCATCTCTGATCTGGGATTAAAAAGCTGTTCTGCAAAAGTCAAAAGAGAAGGAAGGTGAGGTGCCTGATTTTTTAACTTTTCCTGTTCTGAGAAGTGTTCTATTATGAATGCTTAAATGTAAAAACATCCAGCTTATCAATCCAGCCTAGTATCCCAAACCTCCCATGCCCCATACAACTATGCAACCTAAACTCAAAAGACAGCACCTCAATAAATCTTATTTCCCTAACAGTCTTAATAGGCTTAGATTTGGGAATTAGAGACAATGAACAAAAGTGTTTTTGTGTATGTGTGTATGTGTGGTGCATATATGTGCATGTGTGTGTGTTTGTGTTGGCATATGCACATGTTTGCATATGGAGGCTCTAGATCAGTATCACATGTCTTCCTCAACTGCTCTTCACCCTATATAAAATTTTTTAAAGCACATATATTTGTGTGTGTGTGTGTGTGTGCGCGCGCACATGTGCGTGGCTGTGGGAAAGCAACCTTCAGAAGTCTGTTCTTTCTTTCCTAGTTGTAGGTTCAAGGAATGGGTAGAACTCAGGTCATCAAGCTTTGGTAGCACGTGACTTTGCCCAATAAACCATCTTTCTGGGCCACCTTTTTATTGGGGGGGGGTCTCTGAACAGAACCTGAAGCTCACTGATTCAGCAAGATGATCTGGCCAATAAGTTCTAAAGATCTGCCTGTATCTGCTGCCCCAGAGCTGAGAGAGTGTGTGACACTGCGCCTACTTTTATGTGATTCTGGAGTTAGAACTCAGGTTTTCACTTTACTGGATCAGCCATCTCCTCAGCATCCACAAAATGTCTTTTTAAAATCCTGAAAAATTGGGGCTGGAGAGATGGCCTAGTGGTTAGGAGCGCCGACGCTCTTGCCGAGGACCTGGGTTCGATCCCCAGCATCCACATGGCGACCGACAGCCATCTGAAACTCCAATTCCAGGAGAACTCCAGTTCCAGGGGAATCCGACACCCTCTTCTGACCTCCGCAGCGTTGCACGACACGGGGTACACAGACTTGTATGCAGACAGTACATTCATACACATACAGAAATAAATAAAATTAATAAAAAAAATCCTGAAAAATTTATGGCAATCTTCCACTTATGATAATTAAGTTCCTCATTGCACCACTCAACAATCAAACCCACTTCTGTTGATAATGCTGATTTAGTGGCTTTCAAATTGTAACACACATCAGAGGAACCAACCTGTCTTGCTAAAACACAGATTGAGAACCCCAGAACTTGATTCTGTAGGTCTTTCCAGGGACCTGAGAATCAGCATTTCTTTTTTGATTATTATTATTATTATTATATTTTTGTGTATTTCACACAAAACATCCCAATCATCTCTATCCCATTTCCCTTCGGAACCCTCACTGGAATTCATACATTCTGTCATCTGTGTCAAGGCTCATGTGCCAGGTTATCATCCCCAGGTGTCGCTCAGCCTATCCAGGGTCCCTCCTCTTAAGATGACCAGCTCTTCCTCACCCAGCAGTAATCAGCTACCAAAAATTCTTTGACTAAGATTGGGGCCCGCTGTCCATTTCCCCATTCCATGCTGGGTTTTTGTCTGATTGAATTCACATGGGTCTGTGCATGCTGACACCAGCACTGTGTTCACATGAGCACAGTCCCAGGAGCCTGTAGGACTCTATTTCCATATGGCCCTGCACCCCATCCCTGGCTATTACAATGTTTCCACCCTCTCTTCTGCAATGGTCCCTGAGCCCTGGGTGGGTGGAGTTTAACACAGGAGTCCTGTCAAAGGACCCACACTCCGTAGTCTCTTATTCTCTATGCCTTGGCCATTTGTGACCTTTTGTGTTCCTGGCCCTCTGTTGCATGAGGGAGCTTCATTGGTGCGAATTGGGAGATGTGTCAGTGTTCTCTTCACCCTTCGTTCTATGTTCTGTGATCCTTAGGTGTAGAAGTTGCATGGTAGATGTGTCACTTAGGGTTGGACAATCCACAGAAAATCTCTGTGTATGACCAGTTGTGGGAACTCTGTAATAAGCTCCGGGAAATCAGCATTTCTAAGTAGCCTCTAAGTGATACCAATACCACTGGCCCACTACCGCTCTGAAACTCATTGCTTTTACTTATGCCAGTGAACCTGGTGATAAAGGAGACCTGCCTAGCCGCTAGGTCGCTCACGGGGAATGGGCTCAAAAGGTTACATTTGTAGACTGAGGAGCCAGCCAGTCAAAGCTGTGGTGATCCACAGCTCTGGCAAGGACGAAATTCTTGATTGAGTTGTGAGAGGTGGTGCAGCCCTCACAGCCAATCAGAGCAGCAGTCTGAGAGGAGAAAGCAAATCCTCTTTTTCCTAACATCTGCATGTGCCTTTAGCTGTCTGGCCAAGCCTAAAGTTAGTTTTGTTTGTTTGCCTGTTCATTTGTTTTTGAGGCAGAGTCTTTTATTTTATTTTATTTTATTTTTATTTTTATTTATTTATTTTTTAAAAAATTTTTTTTATTAATTTTTATTTATTTCTGTATGTGTATGAATGTACGGTCTGCATGCAAGTCTGTGCACCCATGTCGTGCAATGCCACGGAGGTCAGAAGAGGGTCTCGGATTCCCCTGGAACTGGAGTTCTCCTGGAATTGGAGTTTCAGACGGTTCTCGGCCGCCATGTGGGTGCTGGGGATCGAACCCGGGTCCTCTGTAAGAGCGGTCGGTGCTCTTAACCGCTAGGCCATCTCTCCAGCCCTATTTTTATTTTTTATGTGTATGAATGTACTGTCTGCATGCAGGTTTGTGCACCCGTCGTGCAATGCCACAGAGGTCAGAAGAGGGTCTCGGATTCCCCTGGAACTGGAGTTAAAGATGGTTCTCAGCTGCCATGTGAGTGCTAGGGATCGAACCCAGGTCCTCTGCAAGAGGAGTCGGCACTCTTAACCGCTAGGCCATCTCTACAGCCCCCGAGGCAGAGTCTTATGTAGCCCAGGCTGGCCTCAAACTTGCTGTATAGCTGAGGATAATCTTGACCCTCTGATCCTCCAAACTCCACTTTGTGAGGCTTATACGACCACACCCCATTATATGTGGTTTTGGAGCTCAGATCTGGGACTTCTTGCATGTTAGGGAAGGGTTCTTCCAGCTGAGCTACACCCCCAGCTAACAGTTTTTTTTTAATTAATTAATTTATTTATATATATATATATATATATTTTATCAAATCTAGACCCATGTCCCCCCATCCCCCCACCCCACCAGAGCTCATGCATTCTGCCAAACATGCTTTTCATCTCTTTCTCAGTCTTTCTCAATATTCTCCATGTGGAAGTTGACTGTTTTGAGCAGAAGTTCACTGTTTCAGTCAGTTCTTTGATGCAGTCCTTTCTGTTGTTGTTGTTTCCAATATGCATCACTCCCAACTCCTTGGACAAAATCTCAAGGGGGGCCATGCACAAGAAATAGTTACAACTAGGTAATTGGCACTAGCATCCACAGATGAGGGATACCATTCATCGTTTGTTTTTCTGGGACTGTTACTTCACTCAGCATGATGTCCTCTAGCTCCAGCCATTTTCCTGCAAAGCTCATGATGTCGTCTTTCTTTACTGCTGCATAGAACTCCATTGTATAGATGTACCACATTTTCTCTATCCACTCATCAGTCGAGGGGCATTTGGGTTGGTTCCAGCTCCCTGCTATTGTGAAGCCAACAGTTTCTAATGCTGACAATTTGCCGAGAACCTGCTACATGCCAGTCTCTCTACAGAAATTAATCCAGCTAGCCCTCACCTACAGAGAATGCAGACACTGAGGTCAGAACAAGCTGAGCGATGTGCTCACAACCCCACAGTGGGTAAATGGTAGAGCTCAGCCTTTTAAGCAGGTCTCTCTGACTCCTACCTTTGTTATCACAGCATCCCACCCGAACTTTCCCACGCTGGAACCCTCAGTCTGCTCCGAACTGAGCTTCCCATTGCTGTGCTGGCTATAGCCATGGCACGACCACCACTGTCACCTACTGGATGTCAGGTTGCCTACCCCCCCCCATGCCCACCGGGTCTCCTGGATATCTGGAGATTTTTCTCCTCCTGCTAGTGCAGCTGATTAAAGGGAGCTTACTTACTGCCCACCCTAGAGAGTGGACTGTTTCCATCTGGATCCCGAAAGCTATACCCTTGTCTCTTTCCCGGTCCCCTAGTCCACTCCCATTCATCTCAGGACACCCGAGGAAGTGGACAGGTCTGCCCCCATGCTGCACACCGAGCTGGCTGTCACTCTTTCTGGCCTCTGGCCACCAGCATTCAATCTTGCATTCAGTTAGATATGGAGTCTCAGTTGCCAACCACCTACACTCAGGATGGGCGTGACATAAAGCCTTCTGGAAACCTCTTTCACCTCCTGTCCTGGCTCTGACACCATGATGTGTCACTCAGCCATTCTAGATCCCCCTCCCCCACCCATTTACCACTCACTCCTCCTGCCACTCACTCCTCCTGCCAATTCCAGCCCAGCTCTTGGTCAGCCTCTGTCAGAAGGGCTACTTGTCCTCCTAGCCACCCTCCTCACCTCAAGCTCCTTGCCTTCTCCCCATTTTTATAGCTTAATCAGGCTAATCCCTATACCTTCCTTCTCTGAATCACCTGTCTCTCAAGAATAGTTCTACAACCTTCCTCTCCCATCATCCCCACCGACTGCTTCTTCACCCCAAATGCAGCATGCTTCATCTCCATTCCCATGGCTTTGCAGAACCTCTTTTCCTGAGTCCCAGCCTCTGTCTATACAAGTTCTACCTGGCCTTTCAGATGTGGCTCAGCCACTTGTTCCTGGAAACCCTCTGCTGCAGTCACTCCCTCTGATCTCACCATATCCACACTGTATGGACTGTCACATTTGGAAAGAACCCAGCTAAACCCTAATCCTCCCATTCCACACAGTAGAAAACTGAAGATCAGGAGAACGAAGAGCCTCGCCTGGAGTCACTGTGGTCAATGACCTCACCACACTTGAATGCACAGAGATTTGCTGAATTAATCACAGCAGTGCTTACCAGGGCTGAGAGCTTGCATCATACTGGGTGAGACACTGCATGTGGAATGGTTCATGTTCTTAACTCATCCTATTTTAGAAATGAGGAACCTGACACTGGGAAGGCACAATTCACTAAAAAGTCACGCCATTAGAACAAGGCAGAGCCGGTAGGATCAAAACCCAGGGAGATGGTTCAGTGGGTAGAGCACTTGCCACACACATGAGGACCTGAGTTTGAATCCCCAGAACCCATGTAAAGCCTGGCCTGGTAGCACCTGTAATGGGGATCACACACCTGTAATCCCTGTTCTCCTCTGGTGAGACACAAGGTAGAGAGAGGAACATCCCTAGACAGCCTGGTATACACAGAGGTAAACAACTAAAGAGAGACCCTCCCTCAAACCAGGTAGATGGCTAGGACTCACACTCAAGGCTGTTCTCTGACCCCCACACACACCACTACCTCACACATACACGGTGGCATGTGTGTACCCACCCTCATATACATGAGTACACACACATCATATACACATCTATATGTGCACATTATTCGGGTCTGACTCACATACAAAAGTCTGACTTCCAGTGCCCACCGAAATGCTCATTCTTTCCTCGTAGTCCACGCTATCCCTCTAACTGGAAACTCATCTTCTCCAAGTAAACTGCAGAACCGGGCATGGTATTGTACACAGAGCAAAGCCTGCTCATTCACCCAGTGTTCACTGGGTACTTATTGTATGCTGGGCACTATGCTGGAATATGTCTACGACAGAATCTCTGCCCTCGTGGGGCAATCAGCACTCATGCACCTGCAGGTTCAATGCCTCAATTTGAAAGGCCATCTTATTCCAGTTGCTCTAGTAAATGCTGCAGCAATAAGAAAGGGAGACTCGCACAGCTATATTCTCAGGGAGAAGATATGCACGAACTGACTATTCACATAAAAATACAAGATTATAACTGTGAAGGATGGGTGGGAATTTACTGTGTGTATGAGAGAGAGTATCCTAGGCAGTACTCTTGTATTCTGTTCTAGTCAGTTTTTCTGTTATTATAATGAAAGACTCAAGGCAATTACGTTATAGAGAGAAAATATTTCCTTAGATCGTAGTTTTGGAGATTTAAAGGCAAGGGACTAGACTGGCTCAGTTCCAGGGAAGACTGTGAGTGGGAAGCAGGTATGTGTCTGAACAGAAAGTTGCATCTCAGTTCAAGGATGGCGATGGGGCTGGGGGAGATTAGTTCCACAATTCCCTTCGAAGACCCACCTCCAAGATCTAAGGACCTCCCGCTACGCTCCACCTCCTCAAGGCCCTGCTGCCTTTCAACACTTCCACCTGAAGACCAACCTCTTACTGTATCGACCCTTAGAGAACTCAAGTTACACACACACCACAGCAATGTGGCCAAAGGCTGGGGTCGTGACCCATTCAAGGGGCTAAGAGGCATTCTCCATGGCTGAAGAAGAGGCTCATGGAGAGTGGTAGAGAGCACACTGGCTGTAGATATAGGCCAACATCCCAGGCCATGTAAGACTGTCGTTGTTACAGAGAGAACAGAGTTCTCTGGAGCCCTGTGGGTTTGGTACCAACCCTGGCCTGCCTCCTACACACTTTTCCAGAGAGACCAGGAAACAGCATCAGCTTCCTGTCTGCAGCAAGTTCCTGGACCTGAAGTTTCATGGGAATCGGCTAAGTCAACTTTGGCCAAGTTAGCCAACCTTCCTCTGGGTCGCTTCCTTTTTCTCTCATGTCACAGCAAATCTAAAGCTGGAAAAAGTGACTACAAACAAATATCATGGAAAAAAAATGACCCACCATGTTGTTCAAAACTCTGCAAGCTGTGTGTCACAGGGTGTTACATATTAAAATGTTATATTTAATAAAAAAGAAAAGTCCGAAAGGGGGTTCTGTCAGGAGAAAGCCAGCTTGGCCTACTGCCAGAAAGGCAGCCTGACAGCTTCTGTGGAAGCAGGGGGTCCTGACGAGCTTCTCATGGCTTGAGAAAACATATGTCCATGTAAGCAATACATGCACATGAAAAATAGGGCAGACACACTCCCCCTCCAAAAAGGGCACGTGGCAGGGGGTTTTCTTCACCAGGGTTCACTGAGGCTCTCCAGAGTGAAGAGGTCTCAGATGCCAGAGACCCTCAGGCAGAGGAAATGGCAACACCTCCAGCAAGAACTATGGGACCGACTTGATTTCACTTCCATATAATACCTATCTATCAATTCAAAAACATATATATATGTGTGTGTGTGTACATAGGAATGTCTATGTATGCATACATATACAATTATATTGTATGCACAGTATATATGGATTTATGAATTATATCTACACATGTATTTCATGCTTATGTATAATGTGTGTATTCAGCTGGGGCTGGAGAGATGGCCTAGTGGTTAAAAGCACCGACTGCTCTTGCAGAGGACCCGGGTTCGATTCCCCAGCACCCACATGGCGGCTGAGAACTGTCTGGAACTCTAATTCCAGGAGAACTCCAGTTCCAGGGGAATCCGACACCTTCTTCTGACCTCCACAGCATTGCACGACACGGGTGCACAGACCTGCATGCAGACAGTACAGTCATACACATAGAGAAAAATAAATAAAAAATCATAGATATGTATCCTTGGGTCTATTGGCACTAGGCCAAAGCTGTCAATAGCAATAGGAACAAAGCATGGGTGTGATGGCTTGAACCTCAAATGTCCCTCACAGACACGTGCTAAATAAAGGTGTGGCTGTCAGTCTATGGTGCTGTTTGCAGACAGTGTAACGTTTAGGAGGTGGGAGCCAGTGGAAGGAGGTCAGGCCACAGGGGCTCATTCATGAAGGAGGTTTAGCCTGGTTTGGCCTGATTTTTCTCATGGCTTCTTGGCCACCATGATGGGGAGGGGGGGTAGCTTCCTCCACCACACACGCTCTTCCAGGATACAATGCTCACCACAGGCTCCAGAACCCCAGAACCAGGTCAAGGAGATAGCGTGCTCAATAAAGTGCTTGCCATGCAAGCATGAGAACTTGAGCTCAATCCCCAGAACCCTCAGTTTTACATGCTGGTCATGGTGATATGCACTTGTTATCCCAGAACTGGGCAGTCAAAGACAGGTCCTTCCCTGGGACTCGCTGCTCAGCCAGAGTCTAGCCTATCTATAATAAACTCCAGGCCAATGAGAGACTCTGCCTCAAAATGAGTGAGCAGTGTCTATCAACATGTGAGGCTGTCCTCTGGGCTACACACACACACACACACACACACACACACACACACACACACACAGAGGTGCGCATGCCTCCTTATAAGCTTATTTTCTCAGGTGTTTGGCCACAATACAGAAAGCTGACTAGCATAATGGAACTGTTCATCAGGTAGAAAACCTTGAGGCATCATGTGGAGACAGGTGCAAGTTTTCAACATATGGCACACAGGACAGATATACACTACATGCTTGGAATAAAAATTATTCATGGCTCAGGCCGGGCATGGTGACACACACTTTTAATCCTAGCACTTGGGAGGCAGAGGCAGGTGGATCTTTGTGAGTTCAAGGCCAGCCTGGTCTACAGAGTGAGTTCCAGGACAGCTGGGGCTATAGGGAGACCCTGTCTCAAAAAGACCAAAAAAAAAATTATTTATGGCTTATCTGAAGTTCAAATTTAACTGAGCATCTTATATTTTTATTTGCTGATCATCTTATTCTGGCTACAACCAAAAAAGCATTTCTCTATATTACTGAGTTATATCCTTTGTGTATGTGTGTGGGGGGGTTCGTGTGTATGTTCATGTTCCTGTATGTGTGTGCATGTGTGTGAGCAGGTATATACTGTCTGCACATGTGAAGGCCAGGGATCAATGTTGGATGTTTTCCTCAAATGCTCTCCACCTTACTTTTTGGACAGAGTCTCTCACTGAACCTGGAACACATAGACTCAGCTATGCTGGCTGCCAATGAACTCCTAGGATCTTCCTGTCTCTGTCTCCCCAGTGCTGTGATCATAGATAGACACCTGGCTTGTAAGTAGCTGCTGGAACAAGCACCGTGTGCGTGTGTGTGTGTGTGTGTGTGTGTGTGTGTGTGTGTGAATATGCATGTTTTGCATGTATTTGGGTGTATATGTGTGGGGATGAACATGTACCTCAGTGTACATGCAAACGGGGGCCTGAGGCTGATGTCGGGAATCATCCTCGACTGCCCTTCCATCTTATTCACTGAGGCAGGGTCTCTCAGTCAAACCCAGAGCTCACCAGTGGTGGATAGTTTGTTTTGCGCATCTCCTGTTTCTGCCCTCTGAGGCTGGAACTACAGACCGGCCACCATGACCACCTGGGATTTGCATGGGTTCTGGGGATCTGAACTTTAAGTCCTCAGCTTGCAAGGCAAGCACTTTAATCACTGAGCCTTGTCCCCAGCCTGAATTGTATTTGCACTGACAACGAGTCTGATCTTTTTAGCTGGTTTGATTCTTTCCGTCTCATTGAACGCCATCCCAGATTCAGAGCTGGAAGAGTCCTTAAGAATTCAAGGGGCTGGAGAGATGGCCTAGCGGTTGAGAGCGCCGACTGCTCTTACAGAGGACCCGGGTTTGAATCCCCAGCGCCCACATGGCGGCTGAGAACCGTCTTGTAACTCCAATTCCAGGAGAACTCCAGTTCCAGGGGAATCCAACACCCTCTTCTGACCTCCACGGCATTGCACGACACGGGTGCACAAACCTTCATGCAGACAGTACATTCATATACATAAATAAATAAATAAAATATTAAAAAAAAAAAAGAATTCAGCTAGGAGGCTGGAGAGATGGCTGGGCTGCTCTTGCAGAGCCCCCACCTTGGTTTCCCAGAACCCATGGCCTGCAGCTCAGTACCCCATGAGGCAGCTCAGTACTGCCTCTAACTCCAGCTTTAGTGGGATCAGACACCTCTGGCTTCCATGCACACCTACCCTCACACGCACAGACCCGCATACAGCAGGTTCCAGGCCAGTCAGGACTCCTCAGGGCAAGACCTTGTCTCAATTAACAAAACAAAACAAAAACCATAACCTCAGCTGATCTGGCCATTGTCCTTTATGCCACAGAGAGTTCGAAAGGTGCCTGGAGCTGTTCGAAGTCGCAGACAGAGACCCCTGGGGGGCGCTTTCATGCCTCCCTGCTGTGCTGAGGACAGCACTGAGCACAGTTAAAAAAAAACCAGCTTAATCAATTGCCTAGTTGAATTAACAAACTCATTTACATGCCTCTACACTGAGGGGGCTGAATGGACCCAATCCCAGACACCAGGAGCTTTCAGAACAAAACAAACAGCAGCCAGACAGCTTAGGCACAAGCACAGGGCAGAGACAAAGGGCAACAGAAAGTGGCAACCCACAGCCTACCCGCCAACTGCCAACTTTCTGCACCAGCATCTACAGGAGCCTGGGAATGAAGGCTTGCTTCTGATGGCTTGACCCTCGGCTTCTCAGAGCAAATGTGGAAAAAAAAGCCGATCCTTTCTACCTGGGGATAAGAACAACAATGCCTTTGGGCCCCAGTTATTTGCTAAGAGATTTTTATTTTCAGGCCTTTTTTATAGGCGGAACACGTCCCATCCAAATCCGCCCAACTAACAGGAAAAAAAGGCGGGCGACTCCCTTCCCCACTATTTACCAAACGAATGCAGCCCTCCAACATTCAAACTCAGTTTCACTGGGGTGAATGCAGGGGCAGTAATCCCCACAGTGAGCTGGGGTTTCTTTGAAAGGTCAATCCTCCCCACTCACAATCCATGCAAGTATCTCTCTTCCACCAAAGACAAATAAAAGTTTGGACAAATGAGAAATGGAGGTGCCCTTGTGGCCTCACGTAAAGTGAATCTGCAAGGGAGCCCCAGGAAGGATGTTCTTCTGGTTGGGGCCACACAAAGCGTGGCATGAACGCATCATGCCAGAACCTAATTGAAACCTCAGGCTGAAATAGTATTTTGTGGTATTTGGGGGAAAAGGATAGGCACAGACAAAAGGGAAAACCAAAAGCTATGTTCAGAAGAAACAGGAAAGCAGCCTGTTTCACCGTGGGACAATCTGGACAGTAGCCGCTGAGTAAAATGAGATAGGTGTACCTGCTCTCGGGCTTCCTGAGACCTGTGGCCACTCTGCAAAAGCGGCTGTTGCCAGCACTCTAACTCCATAGCCAAGGCTTTTAGGATCCAAGAGGATCTTCAAACTGCCATGATCTTCCTTCCAAGAAATGCAGCACAAAGAGTACTGGTCAGACCTCAGAACAAATAGCAACAAGCTAGAAAATCCTCAGAAAGGCCCAAGATAAAAAGAAAGAGAGAAGGATGGTGGGTAGTGTTTGCTGTGATGCCCAGTGCCCACAGCAGCAGCAGCCCAGCTCTGTAACCCCAGTGCTGAGTGGAAGGAAGGCAGAGACAGGAAGACTCTTGGGAGCTCACTGGCTAGCCAGTCTAAATGAATCAATCCCTGAGCTTTAGGCTTAGTGAGAGACCGTGGAAAAGTGACTGAGAAACACATTTGATGTCAGCCTCCTGCCTCCACACACATGTATACACATGCGCTCATGCATTCACACACATGCCAGCATTCAGGAGGAAGCGGGACTGAGGAGATGGCTCACTGGATAAGATGCTTGCTTTATAAGTATGAGGACCTGAGTTTGGTGTCCAGCACCCATGTCAAAGTCAGGTACACATCCAAAAATAATTTGGAGAGCAGCTGAGGAGGATTATCTGATATTAACCTCTAGACTCACACGCACGAATATGGACATAGGGAGGGGGGTTCTACATAAATATTACTTGACTTTGAATCTGAGTTCTGCTACTAACAGAGCCCATGTCACTCTACAAATCACTGTCTACAGACCTCGCCTTTCTTGTCTGTGGGGGTGAGTACCGCTGATCTCAAAGACTTGACTAAAAATCAAATAAACCAATGCTTGGAAAAGCACAGGCACTCGGTGAAGGCAAACTTCCTTTCTTCTGCCCTGAAGCTAGATGCCCAGGGAAGCTGTGGCTGCTGGTCTGGCTGCAGAGCTTTGTAAGAAGAGCAGACACGGAGCTGCATGTCCTGACAGCAATGTGGTAACCCATGGCACATGGGGTGGGGGACCCCAGTCATCTCTATCTTTATGAAAAAAGTCTCCCCTGGCCTGAGGGTAGCAAAGGGTTTGTCTGTTGCCAGAGCCATGCTGAGCCAACGCTCTTTTCGTATTCCTGGGATAATCATCGGGGGAAGCACGGCCAAGTTAAAATGCTGCAAGTGTGGTAGGAAGCTTCATGGCTTCTCGTGCACTTTAGGGCTCCAGATGTTTGGTAGCTAAAACTTGGGAACTGGGCTCGGGGTCTTGTGATTTGATCTCCTTTCTCTTCAGGCTTCTTGCACACAGCCACCTGTAAGTTTCATTTTTTTAATGGGTTTACACAGAGAGATCATGTTCATCTCTTTTCTTATGCGAGTCTCCTGTGTTGTGAAAGGCCACCGGCCCCAGCAGTTCAACTCTTACCTACTAACAGATACAATTTGTTTGGTATTTGTATTTTTTAAAAAATTTATTTATTTATTTATTTATTTATTTATTTATTTATTTATTTATGTATGTATGTGTATGACTGCACCTATGATATGGCGTACACGTGGAAGCCAGAGGACACCTTGCAGGAGTCTGGGTTCTGTCCTTCCAGCCAGTGCTCTTAACTGCTGAGTCATCTCTGTAGTCCCAATATTTCTTGACATGTATCTGTTTACCTACAAGTGGAGGCTTGGCTTAGGGTATGTTGTTCACTCACTATTTCATCCTTAAAAAATGGAAAGCTGGGGCTGGAGAGATAGCCTAGCGGTTGGGAGCACCGACGCTCTTGCAGAGGACCCGGGTTCGATCCCCAGCACCCACATGGCGGCTAAGAACCGTCTGTAACTCCAATTCCAGGAGAACTCCAGTTCCAGGGGAATCCGAGACCCTCTTCTGACCTCCGCGGCATTGCACGACACGGGTGCACAGACCTGCATGCAGACATTACATTCATACACATACAAAAATAAATAAATAAATAATAAAAAAAAAATGGAAAGCTGGGCATGGTGGCGCACGCCTTTAATCTCAGCACTCGGGAGGCAGAGGCAGGCAGATCTTTGTGAGTTCAAGGCCAGCCTGGTCTATGTAGTGAATTCCAGGACAGCTGGAGCTACAGGGAGACCCTGTCTCAAAAAGACAAAAAAAAAAAGGAAATGCCACTTCATGCCTACCATGGTGGCTACTGTCAAAAACAAAAGAAAACCAAAAATAAGAATATTGGCATGGATGTGGAGAAACCACCCTATACACCATTAGTAGGAATGTAAAATTGTATAGCTGCTGTGGAAAACAATATAGTAGCTCATCAAGAAATAAAAAGGAACAGAATCAGCACATGATCCAGCAATTCTACTTCTAATGATACACCCCAGAGACATGACAGCAGAGCCTTGATGACACATCTGCACAGCCACATTCATGGCAGCATGCATGGAACCTAAAGCTAGAAGCCACCGAGCGTTCCCAGTGCATAAATGGATAGACACAATAAATATAAACTAAAAAAAAAAAAGAAGACTCTGATGCATGCTACAATATGAATGAACCTTGAGAACATTATTCTTAGTGAAATAACATCAATCACAAAAAGACAAATGCTCTATGATTCTACTTAGTGGAGGGATCTGGAATAGTCAGATTTATAGGGACAGAAAGCAGAACGGTAGTTGCCAGGGGCTGAGGAGAGGAGAAACAGGGAGTTGTAATGGGTTGTGTGCATGTGCTGTGCACGTGTGTGTGTGTGTGTGTGTGTGTGCACAGAAGTGTATATCTATATGTGCACATACAGGCAAGGACACCTGGTGTCTTACTCTATCACTTTCTACTTCTCCCTTTAGACAAGGTCTCTTAGTGAGCCTGCAGCTAGTCCTGTGATCGTCCTTTTACACCTGGGTGCTGGGGTTACAGGCATGGGCATGGCATTTTTTATGTAGCAACCAGGATCCTGAACTTGAGAATTTTCTAGTGCTTTAACCACTGAGATATCTCTCCAGCCCCCAAGGAATTACTGTTTAAAGGGAGAAGTGTAAGTTCTGCAGGATAAGGGTTCTAGAGACTGCTTGCACAACAATGTGAATGTGCATAAGACTATAGAACTCTACACTTAAAAATGCCAAAGGTGGTAAATTTTATGTTATAAATAATTTACATTTAAAAAAAAAAACTAATATGCTAGCATCTACACAGATCTCTAACAGTCCATCCCTTTCCCTCTGTATATATCCACAGAATCTAATGAACACTCTAGTCAAAGAAATAAATAAAATTGGTGGAAAATTTCCAGGAGTGATGATCTATCTCCTAGCAGGCCACTTTGCCTATAGAGATCTATGCTTCCTGATTCCTAGTCCACTCTTCACCCGAAGCTCAGCATACACATCCAGCTAAACAACAGAAAACCTTCCAGAAAGGAATGTGTTCTGGAAGGTAGAAGGACCAACCATTCCTTGGAAACCAAGGTGATGTTACTGTCCTAAAGTCAATGAGGCAAGCGTGAAGTTGGCCACGTGCCCCATTCCTGGGTCGCACACCACAGTGGCACCTGTGTGCACCATCTATTACACAGTGCTGGCACGGAGTGGGTTACCTAGAGCTTTGCTGAGCAAATTAATGAAGCCTTCATAGCTAAGGGAAGTGAACCAGGAAGCTTTCCAGCAGAAATCTAAGAAGCCCTCAAGAGTGTTAAAAACTCAAATTGATTGCCTCTTTCTGGACAAATTCAAGGGACGATTTATGTGGAACAAGGCAGAATAAGCTCGTGTTAAAGTCTCAGGTTTTACTGAGAGTGTGTGACATCCTGACAGCAGTTGTGATTTGTCTTTTTTGTCTGTGTAGAAACCTCAAGGGTGGTTAATTGTTGAGGGCCAAGAGACAAATATGTCTGCCTCTCCCTGGAGAGATTAAATAGATCAAAAGAAAGTCCAGATCCTTCAGGCTGGACAGCAGCTAAAGATTCCCTGGCCTGAGGAGAGGTGACCTCTATTTGAACCAAGAGGAATTTGGAAGGGGGGTCTGGGCTGGCCAGCAAATCTGTAAGATGCTTCAGATAAACTGAGCCGATCAGGATTCTAAGCTACATGCTTAAGATTCCCTAATCAGACCGGTGTATCCATGCCTAACCCTTTGATGTATTTCCTCATGATGCACAAAATAGAGTCAGTTTGTTTAAAAATAATATATTATGGGGCTGGAGAGATGGCCTAGCGGTTAAGAGCGCCGACCGCTCTTACAGAGGACCCAGGTTCGATCCCCAGCACCCACATGGTGGCCGAGAACCGTCTGAAACTCCAATTCCAGGAGAACTCCAGTTCCAGGGGAATCTGAGACCCTCTTCTAACCTCCGCGGCATTGCACGACAAGGGTGCACAAACTTGCATGCAGACAGTACATTCATGCACATACAGAAATAAATAAAATTAAAAAAAAATATATTATGGGGCTAGAAAAATGACTCCTCAGTTAAGAGAACTCACTGCTCTTGCAGAAGACCAGGTTCGAATCCCAACACCCACATGGTGGCTAACAACTGTCCATAACTCTAGTTCCAGGGGATCCAATACCCTCTTCTGTTCTCCAAGAGCACTGCGCAACACAGGTGCAGTTACACACATGGAGGTATAACACTCATACACATAATAAAGATTAAAAAATATTTTAAAATAATATTTTTGAAATTTTCATACATCCATAAATGTATTTTGACCCCGTCTGTCCACCATTACTGTCCTCCAACTCTCTTCCTGTGTCCCCCACCACATATCTTCCCAACTTCATGTCCTTTTTTGTTAAATAATACCGAGTCTAACTTGTGCTGTTCATCTGTGCATGAACGTGGGGCCATTCACCACAGGCAGCCTACCTGTGGCCATGTCCCAAGCAGTGCCTCCCACGCACTCAGCAGCTACTAACAGCTCCTCTGCGGAGGGTGAGGCCTAGGGGCTCTGTAGAGTGCTTAAACCTCACCTGCCGAACAGGCTTAACCCCTTCGCACACCTTTGATCCTAGCACTCGGGAGGCAGGTGGATCTCTGTGAGTTCAAGGCCAGTCTGGCCTACGGAATGAGTTCCAGGCCAGCAGTGGTGGCACATGCCTTTAATCCCAGTCCTTGGGAGGCAGAGGCAGGCCTGGAAGCTAACCATGGCAACAGCTGAGTCAGTGAGCTGGGCCATCGAGAATTTGCCCAATCATCAGCACAGTCTGTGGAAGGAGCAGAGTGGATATCTCCACATCTCCCTACCTTCCTCTGAATAAATGAGTCTGCGGCAGCTCGCTATCTGCTTGCTTTGACCCGACTCCTAGTGTCTGTGTGTTGATTCTGCGTCTCTCACCCCCACTCCTTGGTTGTGACCGGAACCCCTCTGGCTGGACTGGAGAAGGTTGCAACAGGGCTCCTCCCCCATTCATGCTGGAACTTGGACTGGCTTGACCTTGTATGGGTCTTACGCAGCACAGGCTACCGCTCTTGGTCACCCATCTTACCTAGATGGTAAGATCCTATTGCTGAAGACACTACTCGTAGCAAGTGTAAGACAGAGAAATCAACCTTGCACTGACCAGGAAACTCCTTGCTGGCATTGTGCCCAGATAGAGTTCTTTATATGTCTGTATGTGTGCGAGTGCTCGTGGAGGCCAGAGTGGATGATTAGGTACCATTCTGCAGGTGTTGTCCACTTTTGTTTTCGAGACAGAGTCTTTCACTGGTCTGAAACTCACTCAGTCAGCTAGCCTGGCCCAGGGGTCTGTCTATTTCTGCTACTGTGGATTTTTAAAAAATTAAAAAAAAAATTTTTTTATGTGTATGAGTATAATCTGTGTGTAGGTTGGTGCACCCATGTCATGCAATGTCGTGGAGGTCAGAAGAGGGTGTCAGATTCCCCTGGAACTGGAGTTAAAGATGGTTCTTAGCTGCCATGTGGGTGCTAGGGATCGAACCCCGGTCCTCCACAAGAGCAGTCGGTGCTCTTAACTGCTGAGCCATCTCTCCAGCCCCTACTGTGGCTTTTTTTGTTTTTATGTGGGTTCTTTCTGGGAATCGAACTTAGGTTACAAGGCAAGCACTCTACTGACTGCAGAATCCCCTCCCAACCCTCTTTCTTTGTTAACATGTTGCCATATACATTCAGTTCAATATGAAATAGTATCTTTGTATGACTGGCACGAGGCTTTGAGGAATGTGAAGCAGATACTAGGTGACATAATTCATACCTATTGACCCATTTACCATCTCTTGGGATTTATTTTGGCCCTAAAATCTGATAGATCCATCTTCATCTTCTGAAAAACTCATCTAAATGAATTTTGAGCTTGTATGTTTCTAGTCATGAGGAAAAAGACCAGGGGCAGAAAACCAAGCTACAAAAAATGATCCCCTCAAAGCCCAAGGCCCTGCTGTCTGTCTCCAGCTAATCCTGGAAACCCTGATCTGTGGGGACCACTTGGTTTAGAGGAAGAGAAAAGGCATCACATGACAGCATCCACAGCAAATCTGAAAATGTTTCCCTAACCCTGTGGTCACCAGGACAACATTGCTGGTCTAAAAGATTCCCTTTCTTCAGCTCCTGGGGCAGGATTTTTTTTAATGCTAATGAGCTGTGCCTAGCTGCTAGTTTCTTGCGCACTGCTATTCAGAGTTTGTGGTAAAAGCATCCTGCCCAAGCCCTCAGATGCCCAAACAGAATACAGGCAAGCTCTGAAAATAACTTGACCTTAGGTCCACAGACAGAAGAATAGGAAAAAGGAAGAAGAAAAAGGACAGCAAGAATGAAGCCCTTGGAACCTGGACCACTAAAGCAGCAAACACTGTCATGCAAATACCCGCGGCTGGGAGGCCCGCAGAAGGCTTTTCTGTCTACAGACTCTACACACCAGGCTTAGAAAGCAAATGATGCTGGCCGCACAGCCAAACAGGGGAATGCTGGAAATGCTTCCATCATTTCAAAAGCTCACTCCCTTAGTTAGAAACCTGGTCTCCCTGAAGTTCTCCTTTCCAAAGCCTGACTAATCAAAGCTGGAGAGGCTATGTGTTTTAGGGGTCCTCTCTGCCCTCATAAAAAACAAATAAATGATCCTGTCCTAGAGAAGGGGAGTCTGGGGCTGGGGCTACCTGTCAAACTTCTTTCATGTAGAAACATCTCCATCTGCTGGAAACTCATATGTCTGCATTAAAGGCAGATTAAATTAGTTTTATTTTTCCCATAAATGTACACAAATATACATTTCCATTTTCTATTTTCTATCCGTCACTATGTTACTGAAATCAACTGCTCCTTTTCCTTTCACTGAGGTCCCCTGTGATCACTGCCCCCAGGACTTGTAAAGGACTCCTTCCCCCTGCCCAGAGTTAGGCAGTTCCCATCTGTCTTCCCTGACAATGGGACATCCTTAGGTCAGTCCTGAAACCCTTTATAAAACCCTGGGAGTCAGGAGATTGTTTGTCTGGAGGTCAGAGGTTTCTGCACTCTGTAGGCAGGCATCCCTTTGAACTATGATCTCAGCTTTTCATAGCATGAGTGACCTTATTTGTCTGGGCAAACTGTTCAATAACTGCCTATTTTATCTTTGATTTTTAAAGTAAACAAACCTGTAACATTTGGGTGGCCAGGATAAGGCTGTGCTTGCTGCTCTATTATTTCTGGTGTTCCCAAAGTTCTTGTTCTTCTGTAGGCTGACATTCTTCAATCTTGACAGAGCTCTTATTCACAAACAGCCTACTACAGTTTGAATCTTAACATGTCTCAAAGGCTCCTATGTCAACAGCTTGGTTCCCAAGCTAGTGTAATTGAGAGGTCTTTAGAGGTGGAGCTTGGTGAGAGGTCTTTATGTTATTGGGAGTGTGTCCTTGAATGGGACTATAAGACCTTTATCTCTTCTTTCTCTCTTGCTTCTTGGTCATTAGGTGACAGGTTTTATTCTTTTACACTTCCTGAACTACCCCAGGCCTAATATGTATGTGTGCCTTCAAATCTGTGACCCCCAGAAAATTTTACTATAGTGACATTAGTTGACTAACACCCAACTCAGGAAACCCTAGTGCCTATGAGGGAGGGAGCCCTTCTCCCCTCAAAGAGCACAAGATTCCTCTTCTATCCTTCCTTTCTTCTGTAGCAGTTTAAGCATTACCTTTCTCTTCCTCTGAAGCTTACTTTCCATTCTGACAGTCTTTTCTTTTGTTGTTTAAAAGATTTATTTTTAATTTTTAATTCATTCTCTCTCTCTCTCTCTCTCTCTCTCTCTCTCTCTCTCTCTCTCTGTGAGTGTGTGCGTGCAAGTGCACATAGAGTCCAAAAGAGCGTGGCAGATCACCTGGAGCTGGAGTTACAGACGGCTATGAGCTCTGTGACATAGGTGCTGGGGACTGAACCTGTGTCTACTAAGAGTGATCTGTGCTCTTAACCACTGAGCCATCTCCTCAAAACACCATGACATTGTCTTTTCTCTTAGATGTATTTCTTTGTTTATTTATGTGTTTATTTATTGTGGAGGATACAGGTAATATATGGAGGTTCCAGGACAGCTTACAGGAATCAGTTCTCTATTTCTACCATGTGGGTCTGAAGGATCAAACTCAGGTAGTCCGGCTTAGCAGCAGATGTGTTTACCCGCGGAGGCATCTCACAGACCACCATCCTGTCTTTAGAGTAAACTGACACAACCCCACTGATAAATGATTACGTCCTAGAGCTAAGCTGCCCACCCTTCTGGGCCTCCCTCTGTATGTGTACAGTGAGGAGGTTGGAGCGATCTCTAATCCATGGTCTTTATGAAAGTCAGAGGAAAAGGCACACATGTGTAATTAGTCCATCTGCTTCTGCGACCCTTCCCTATACAACCATCTGGTGGCGTCAAAGGTTGACACGAATACTGTTCTCTTAGGAATGGCGGGCTGGGGATGGGCAAGGTCGATGTGAGGAGACCTGACAATGAATCATGAAACCCACGGGACCTGGGAGCCTCTGCCCACTTCTCTAGGGGAACAAGGTGACCTTCTCTCACTCTCCACAAACATCGACTGAAATGACCTTAAGAATTAGGGGCTGGAGAGATGGCCTAGCAGTTAAGAGCACCGACTGATCTTGCAGAGGACCTGGGCTTGGTCCCCAGCAACCACATGGCGGATGAGAACCGTCTGTGACTCCAATTCCAGGAGAGCTCCAGTTCCAGGGGAATCGGAGACCCTCTTCTGACCTCCGCGGCATTGCACGACACGGGTGCACAGACCTACATGCAGACAGTACTCTCATACACATACAAAAAAAAAAATTAAAAAAAAAAGAATTAAAAGAAAAATGAGAAGGGCTAACCGCTCCCGCCTCCTTTTTCTCCCTCAAACCAAAGCTGTCAAACCCAGGAGCAGAAGCCTTCAAAAGCTTTGGATCTCAACAACCAGTTCTGAATGAGTTACTTTCTTAGGTCTTACAAGAATGGAGAGTTATTAAGTAGTGACTGGCAACAACGGGACCTCCATTTAGAAGGTATGCTTCCACTGTGGCTAAAATTTACGCTATTCCATTAAAAGGCAAAGAATAATGGAATGGAAGAGTAGATTTGGCAGATCTAAGCACCTCCAGCAATTTCTACCTACAGTCAATGTAGGATGCTAATCCTGTATGTTGTTCCCAGACCCCTGTACTGTTACTAGGCCCAGGTAGCATGCCAACCTCTCAGCAAAGGTTCTCACAATGAGTGTCTGTTCTGACACCAGTGCCTTCTGCAGCTGTCCACGTACCCATGACACACATCAAGGAGTCTCTTCTCTTTCTCCTTTGTCCTTCTGCATGCTGGCAGCTACACCCTGCTCCACCACCCCATGCCCCGCCCCCAGCTGCTCCTGCCCAGGCTCTACTTCTTCCCACATGCAGCTGTTCCCCAAGGGTCACGCCTCAGACCCCACAGCCCCCTCCTTTAACCCCTCCTTCTCTTATCATATGTGTGTAATGTTGTTTCGTGATTAATTTTCTAGATTTAGAAGATAGTACTTACCTTATAGCAGTTTTATAAATGATTACTAAAATTTATGCTGTAAAGGGAATCAAAACCAAAATGGAGGAGTCTATCTTGAGAAATGAATACCACAGTTATCTAGTGGAACATCCATATTGCTTGCTAAGGTGCCTGCAATACATTCTGTCATTGAAGACTGTTTTAACTCCCTCCCTATCTGCCTCTGCAAACATGCATGCAGAAGGCATGTCCCCTACGTTGTCTGGGGGCACTGAAGTATCTGTGCTGATAATCACACAGGCTGTAACTTAAACCCGCCAATGTTGTAACAGGCCTATAAAAAGTGTGAAGGAACTAAACTTGGGGCTCAAGTCTTTCAGGCAGAAACTCAGTTTGAGTCTGGCAGTGTGACTACGCTTTCCCGATTTTTCCATGTGGGCCTCTTGGGTACCTTTTCTGTGCATGGCAAGTCCTGTGCCTCAGTTTCCCATAACAGCACTGTTCATGCTGGCACAGTCATGGCCTCCAACGCTTTCACACAAGAGCTTCGCCAGCCACTGCTCATCACCCAAAGGTGGCAGATGAGGTAAATCCTGTTTGCCATGCCTGCTCACAGACTGTCAGATCAGCATGTGAGAGGTAACTGGCCTCAGTGGCAAATAAGCAGAGGGACAGTAGTGAGGTAGGACAGGAAAATAAGTAAGATTAAGGGGAAATGGGAAGGAAAAGTGTCCTCCATCTTAAAATCGGGCTGAAGCCTTTTACCATCCCACAGCCAAAGATCCCAGGACAATTAACATTTGCTTAAGACCTTTCTCCCTACCCAGGTGTAAATGGCAATTTTCTACAAATCACACCAAAACCTCTCTTTACAGAAAAATCTAAGTGCTAATAACCCTTTTGTGCGACTGGAGTAGTTCCTGCTTTCACCTTGTCAGACTGTACTATCATCCAAGGCAGCTCCGGAGCCAGACTGTAGTCTAAGAAGGAGGAAACAGGAAGATTGCTTAACAACCCTTTGAGACACAACTTGAGAGCTGTCAACATTATACAGATGCCTGATGGTCGGTCAGAGAAGCCCACACCCATGTTCTTGGGTGTGTTTTATTTCCTTCCTAGGTTCCCCTCTTTTTTCTAACTGCCATACTTAAAAATCCACATTTAAAATGTCTTGTTAGGGACAGAGGCATAGCTCAGAGGGTAAGAGCATTTGCTATTCTTTCAGAGGACCCAGTTCAGTTCCTAGCATGCAAGGTGGTGGCTCACAACCACTTACAACTCCAGCTCTGGGGGATCTGCTGCCCTCCTCTGGCCGTCTGTGAGTACACTGTCACCTCCCACACATATACATAGTACAAATTATGGGGCTGGAGAGATGGCTCAGTGATTACGAACATTTCCTGTTCTTCCAGAGGACCTGGGTTCAAATCCCAGCACCTACATGGTGGCTAACAGCCATCTGTAACTCCAGTTCCAGGAGATCTAACACCCTCTTCTGATCTCTGCAGACACTGCATGACACAGGTGTATTTATATACATGCAGCAAAACACCCATACACATAAAATAAAAAGAAATAAAATATTTAAAAATAATAAAAATTTGAAATTAAAAAGGTTTTCTTTTAACAAACTTCAACTATTTCATACTGGATTGCCCTTAAATTCTTTTCTGCAGTGAAGCTAAAGACCTGGTTTTACATAAGTCAAGGTCTCTAAAAGATTAAAGGAACTCCTCAGGTTGCTGTGGGTGACAGCATGGAGCTGTTCTCCAACCCTGCCATCATCATAAGAAGCTAGGTCAGTGGTTCCCAAAGTTTCATGTGCATCTCAGCCACTGGAAGGACTTACTAAACCCCTGACTGCCAGAGTGCCCCCTCCATAGTCTCAGATTTAGTAAGTGAGGGGTGGGGGGCCTTAATGTCTACTCTACTGTTCCTAGGGACCTGATACTGGTTCAGAGACTCTGCTTCGAGAATCACCGCCCTCTATAACCATATAGTCTATCTCTCTTGTCAACTTGGCTCTCAAGACCAGATGGAATCGTTCTGCCTGGGCTTAAAATGACCTCTCCCCTCCTGACTCTCAAGCCACATCATCGATACTGTTTATGGAATCTGTCAACAAACACGCATCATGCCAGGAGCAGCAGAGACAGACAAAGTCTCTGCTCCCAGGAGAGTCACAGCACAGGGCTGAAGATTAAAGAGAAGATCCAAACACTTGAACAGGCAGTTACAGTTCAGTATGAATAAGGAGACGGTATGGCAAGCACAGGCCATCCTGGAACAGAGCCAGAGCAGCTAACGGTGTCTGGGAAGGTGGGAGGAGGCTGCTCAAAGGAAGGCACATTGAACCTGGATCTGAAGGCATGGGGAGATGGGAGGAACATAATTCCTGCCTTGGGTTCTTTCCCTTCTGTGTGCATTGGTGCCCACATGTGCTACTTTATCAGATCTCCCCATTGTAACAGTCACCTACCAGGATGAAGAGACAGAATTACCTCAGGGTGCTTGGGTCCTAGTAGACAGGATTTTAAAGTTTATTATTATTATTGTATGTGTGCATAATATGGGAGGTGACAGGGCATGCATGCCACTGTGTGCACGTGGATGTCAGAGGACGACTCTGAGGCAGCTCTGTCTTCCACCTGGTGTGCGTTCTGAGGACCACACTCCGGTTGCCAGGTGTGTCAGCACCTTGACCTGCCCAGCCATTTCACCGGCCCTAGCAGACGGTTTTTAATCAATGACTGTCTATGTACATTTGCAACAGTCTGGAGTTGTTTCATATTTAGGAGGAAGCAGGGAAGGAGAAAAGGGAAGTGTGAAAAGATGTTTGGGTGAAGTCCTCTCTGTGGGCTTTTGTGATTTCTGTGGCTGTGCAGATTTCTCTAATTACAGGACAGGAGATTCGACATCACACCCCTACAGTCCACCCCACCTCAGGCTGTGGGCTTGCTGGTACCCAACGGCCTATCTGCAAATGATGATTGATGGTCCATCATCTTAGCCCTTGTACCCACTCTCAGCCCAAGCCGCCATCTGTGAGTAGTCTCTTACTTGAGTAATGGCTTGTCTAGTTGTTTTGCATGGTTACAAACAGAGATGGGTGTTTTCTTTCACTGCCTGTATTTCAAGTGAGTAGGCTGACCTCATTCCTATAAGAAACCTCTTTCCTAGAACTTTAAAAGTCAGAGGATCAGGGCTGCTGCTCTTCTTCATCTCCAGGTTTCAATCCAGGACTGCTCCCAGGACGCTGCAGGGATGCCCGGGGCTCTGCTCCGGCCAAGGCAGCCATGCTGATGGTTCAACCCGCAGAACATAACCTCTCCTCCCTGAACTACCACCGACTATCTCTCTCTGTCTCTGTCTCTCTCTCTGTGTCTCTGTCTCTCTCTCGGTTCATGTTGATTTCACATGTACTGTGTATGGATGCATGTGGAGGCCAGAGGATTGGCTGGTTTTCCTCAGATGCTGTCTACTTTATGTTTTTGAGACAGTCTCTTACCAGCGTGGATCTCACCAAGCTGGGCTAAGCTGGCTGGTTAATGGGTGTCAGGAATCTCTTTGTCTCTGCCTCCTCAGTGCTGGGACTACAAATGTGTACCATTTGCCTGGCTTTTTAAACATGGGCTCTGGGGACTGAACATGGGTCCATCCAAATGAACTCTCTCCCTAGCCTGGGGAACCATTGCTTTCTAAATAGAATGAACACTCTTTTTAAAAATTGTTCATTTTTTTATATGCAGGAGTGTTTTACCTGCATAAATGTTTGTCCACCTGTGTGTGTAATTACCAATGAAGGCCAGAAGAGGGCACTGGATCATCTGGAACTAGAGCCTCAGATAATTGTTAGCCACCAAGTGGGAGCTGGGAACTGAACTCAGGTCCTCTGTAAGGGCACCAGTGCTCTTAACCACTGAGCCATCTCTCCAGCCTCCCCTACACTTCCTTACTGTGACCATTCACACAGAATACAGTTAGCTAGGGCCTCACCTTAGGACAGTTAGGATGTGACAAATATCCACTAGCCTTTCTTGCTTCTTAACCATCTGGGTCTCCTCTGTAGTTATCACAGCCTTACATGAATGTAAGACTCAACAGGGAGAAAACGAATGGGGTACAAAGACAAACTTCCCACCATCTCCCCCATTTGAGAGCTCAAGCTAATTGCCCAGTCAAAGGCATCAGGGAAAGGATTACAGAACCACTCACAGAAACATGTGTCTGCATCATCTTGTGGGAGGACACTCAGCCCCTGCAAAGTTGTTTTAGACAAGAAAACACAAGGCATCGTTCTGCATATTCTGTCTACCCTCTGACCTGGCTTATAACTGAATTTGGTCCAATGTTCATACACCATCCGAAGGAAAGGGTTACCCTGTGACTTAACAATTGATTGCAGACCAGAAGTTACAGAATTCTTTAAATGATCATTTTTCATTCGCAGCAACATTTATATGTGCATAATGCTTTGTCAAAAACAACACTTAGTCTCAGTGGGAGCTCCCCCTTCCATGAACTGCTTGTGGATGAAAAGCCAAAAACCCACTCTGCTGTCACAGATTTTGAGAAGAGACTGGACTTTCAGAACATCTGCCTGGACTCTGTATTCACGGGAGGGCAATCTTCCCAGGGAAAAGTCCTCAGCATGGGGCTGAGAACTCCAGTGTCCTGACTCATCATCCACAGAAGCTTGACACCAGGTCTTATGGGTTCGGAAAAGGCTTCCTCTGGACAGGGAGTGCAGTAGTACAGGGAGGTTAGAGGTGCCAAGGAGATGGCTCAGTCCGCAGAGCGCCTGCTATGCAAGTGTGAGGGCCCAAGTTTGATCCTGGCACCCAAACAAGAAGTCAAGGTTACACAACTGTACACAATTATAATCCCAGTTCTGGAGAGGCAGAAACAGAGAAATCCCTGGGGTCCCCTGGCCAACCAGCTTACCTCCTTGTTGTCCCCAAAAACAAAGTAGATGGTTCATGAGGAGTGGTATCTGAGATTAACCTCTGGCTTCCATACACACACACATACACAGCATCTGTACACATATGTACCTGCATAAACATGCATGTATATACATATATACAGGTTTTTAAAAGTGAAGTTGAGAGGATGGAGAGATGGCTTAGTAGTTAACTGTGCTTGTTAGACAATCATGAGACCTATGTAAGAAGCTGGGCGTTTGTCTTTTTTCTTTTTCTTATTTTTTTTTTTTTTGTCTTTTTGAGACAGGGTCTCCCTTTAGTCCCTGGAGCTCGCTGTGTAGACCAGGATGGCCTTGAACTCACAGAGATCCGCCTGCCTCTGCCTCCCGAGTGCTGGGATTAAAGGCATGCACCACCACACCTAGCAAGGCTGTGTGTGTGTGTTTCAAAGCCAATTTTTATTGAAGCTTTGTGCATATCATACAAAATTTCAAATCAAATCTAGACCCGTCCCCCTTCCCTACCCCCCCACCCCACCAGAGCTCATACATCCTGCCAAATATAACATGATTTTCATCTTTTTCTCCATCTCTCAAAATTCTTGATGCAGAAGTTTACTGTTTTGAGCAGAAGTTCACCATTTCAGTCAGTTCTTTGACCCAGTATTGTTGTTGTTGTTTTTGTTGTTATTCCTTCCAATATGCATCACTCCAAAATATGCATATATGCATGCCACATATATCATAGGTTTTAGCATCTTCAGCTTATGATTTTTTTTTCTTTATTAGGCTGAAAGATGTCATGTTTGAAGGCTCCTCCTTGGCAAGCCCAAACCACCATCAATTCTGCCCTTGTGCTCCACACGGGGGTTTTCCCTTCCCCTGACCACCAAATGAGGTTCAGTAAGCACCGTGTCCTGTCTTGATCTACCTGTACTGGTATCCATGATACAGCCTGGGTAGTCCAACAATGGCAGTCTATACTCTGAAAAGGCTGAAACCCCAGTAGTAGCTCAGTCCACAAGTTGGATGTCTCAGCAGTCCCCATCTGGCACTGAAGGTTTGGAGGATTCTTGGAGAGACATGAGTCTTCAGTCCATATTGGAAGGTTGAAAAGCTGTGTCTTCTCAAACGGTTTTGAAAGGATGGCCAAAAAGCAGTGGCAACCACAGGTAGCTGCACTTGCCAATAAAACAGGCAACAAACACATATGCTTTTTTTTTTTTTTTTTTTTAAACTTTTTGTCTCTTTGTCTTTTTACTAAGATTTCAAGTTTTATACTTGAAGTACAATTTCTCAGGCCTTACTATTTATTATTTATTTATTTTCTAAATTTTATTTATTTTTGTATGTGTATGAATGTACTGTCTGCATGTAGGTTTGTGCACCCGTGTTGTGCAATGCCGCGGAGGTCAGAAGAGGGTCTCGGATTCCCCTGGAACTGGAGTTCTCCTGGAATTGGAGTTACAGGCGGTTCTCAGCCGCCATGTGGGTGGTGGGATCGAACCCAGTCCTCTGCAAGAGCAGTCGGTGCTCTTAACTGCTAGGCTATCTCTCCAGCCCCCTTTACTATTTATTTATGGTTATACTTTCCTTTTGGATGTTTATGGCCACACAGTTAGCCCAGATTAACCAAGGTTTTTGTTTTCTCAAGGTTAGTTGAGGATCTGGTTCTCAAGGGTCACTCAGGTTTTGGGGAAGGCTGGGCATTTGTACACAGACCTGTGACCCCAGTTGTGAGTGGGGCAGAGATAGGAGAATCACTGGGTTTGTTGGACTCCAGCCTAGCCAAAAAAAATGGGAGTCCCAGCTTCAGGGAGTGACCCTGCATCAAAGAGATAAGTAGAAAGTACCAGGAGAAGACACCTGATGCCACCTCTGAACCCCTCCCCCTATGTACACAGAGCCCTGTGTACCTGTGCACACAAGCAAACACACTCTCACACACAGGGAGAAATAAATAAATATATAATATTTTTTAAATGAAGTTAAGTTTCAGCATGTTAATGTCTTTCAATAATAATTGGATATTTTTGGTAACAAATGCCTCGAAAATGTCATTCAGGATTCCCTTCAATGAGAAATCATGAAAGTCCAAGATCAGAGAAAGCCCCAGAACCATGTATCCGATACTGAAAGCAAATGTAGTGTTGTCAAACACCCAGTTACCAAACCTGCCCATGCCTGAGGCCACAGCACAAAACTCAACATTTAACACTTATTTCTCATAAAACAAAAGCAAAACCCTAGATATTACATATTAAAAATAAAGAAAATTAGATTTATTTATTTATTTATTTATTTATTTATTTATTTTTGAGACAGGGTCTCCCTGTAGCCTCAGCGGTCCTGGAGCTCACTCTGTAGACCAGGCATGCTTTGAGCTCACAGAGATCCACCTGCCTCTGCCTCCCAAGTGCTAGGATTAAAAGTGTGTGCCACTACGCTCAGCAGAAAATTAGTTTTAATTCATCTACTCATAAGACACATATTTTCCTGGAATCACATTTTGATGAAAGAGGCCATATTTAGACAAACTGTTCACAACCTCACCCCTAATGCCGAGTATTCTCAGATCAATCCTAAAATCTCTTAATTTTTCTTCTCCCTAGGAGGAGGTGGTCACAATGATGAAACAAAGAGGGCCTGGCATTGAGAGATTGTTCAGCAACTTGGAAATAGCATGAAGGCCAAGCCTATGAAGCTGGATTCTAAAATAAAGCTGTCCCTGTAGCATTAAGATGTCGAAACACTGGGAGCTATATTCTGAACAAGCACAAGTTTCAAAAGCACATGACTCTTGGATCCTGAACTTACTGTGAGGGTAGAATGGCTGTGAGAAAATGGAGTTCGAAAGAGCATTTCCTTAGAGAAAGCTTTGGGCCAGAGGGTCCTGCGCGCTAGTGGTCTGGTCTGCACCTTTTTGCGGGCTGGAGAAGTTACCTGGGCAGGCATCTGCCACAGGTAGGGGTCGTGGGCGGGACTGCCCTACGTCTTCCTTTCGCGCACGCCGGGGCCAGAGGGTCCTGCGCACTAGTGGTCTGGTCTGCACCTTTTTGCGGGCCGGAGAAGTTACCTGGGCAGGCATCTGCCACAGGTAGGGGTCGTGGGCGGGACCGCCCTACGTCTTTCTTTCGCGCACGCCGGGGCCAGAGGGTCCTGCGCGCTAGTGGTCTGGTCTGCACCTTTTTTCGGGCTGCCGGGGCGCGGGCTAGGTCAGGCATAATTCTCACCCCCCCCCCCGAGATTGGTGAGAATCCAAGTGGGCCTTTTCTTGGAGAACCCTCAGAACAAGAAGAGAAGAGTTGTTTACAAAATTGAAAAACTAGACAGTCCTACTCCATAACAAGGAGGGGAAGGGGGGGGAACACAATTAGAAGGAGGAAAGAAAACCACCCCCTAACATAGTGAAAAGGTATTTGTGATCTGAACCACAAAAGGGAACCCACATGCCAAGGAACATGACTAAAGGACAACATGGGAAAGGCCAGGAAAATCCTGCATCAAGGCTCCAAACCAGTAGGGAGATAGCTCAATGGGAACCCCTTGGAGGAGACCCAAGGAACAGATCTTAGAGGAATAATTGCAGACGTAGCAGAGAAATTAAAGAAAAAAGAGGAATTCAGAGAACAACTAGAAGAGAGAAAAATGAAAAAAAAACTCAAAAAGGACCTAGAGGCTACAATGACAAACATCAGAAAGAACTAAAGGAACAGACTTGACCAACTCCAAAAGATACTTAGAGGAAAAAAAATAAAGAATACAGAGAACTAAAGAGAGAGAGGAGAACCGAAACAACAACTCAAAAAGGACCTAGAGGATACTAATGAAAACTTCGGAAGAAATGAAGGAACAGACCCGACAAACTCCACAAAGAACTAGGGGAGAAAAAAACAAACTCCGAAAGGAAGTAGAAACACTGAAAAGGAAGCCAACCCAACGAAATAAGGAGCACCAAGAAGAGATTGAGAAGCACCAAGAGAGATTGAGAGCTCTCAAAAAGGAAATGGAAGTACTAAAGAAAAACCAGGATGAAACGAAAAAGGAAATAGAACCACACATTCAATCACAAAGAAGAAAGGAAGGAAAAAGCCTCAGAAGTAGAATGGAGGAAGCAGAACAAAGAATATCAAAAATTCGACTGGAAGATAACACACAGACAATTAAAAACTCAAATAAAGATTATGAGAAAATTTCAAAAATACACAAAAGTGAACAACCAGGAAATATGGGACAGTATGAAAAGATTAACCTCGCATCATAGGAATAAGGAGGAAGGAGAAGAATCTCAAGAAGAAACTAGTATTGATTCAGATCTTAACAGAATCAATAGATGAAAATTTTCCCCAACTAAAAAATAGACAACAACCATACAATACAAGAAGCACATAGGACCCCAAAAGACAAGATCAGAAAAGAAAAACCCCACCCCATATCATCGTTAAAAATGCTATGATGCCCCAAAACAAGACAAAATTCTGAGAGCTTCAAAAGAAAAACAAGTCACATACAAAGGGGACCTCGCATCAGAATCAAAACTGACTTCTCGCCTCAAAAACATAGACAAGCAAGAAGAACATGGCAAAGCATTGCCAGTGTTAAGGGACTATGGATGCCAACTCAAATACTTTACCCAGCAAAAAATGTCGACTTATTATACTTGAGGAGAGGAAAAATCTTCCTGACATAAACAAGATGATAGAATACAATCTGGAAAACCAACTCTTCATAAATACTTGAAGCCAATTCAAAGGGCAGAAGAGAGGAGCAACAATTCTCAAACACCTAGGAAAGAAACATAATAAAAAACCATAACATAGAAGTAAAAATTAGAGGCTAGACGTCCAAATGGAAATAAATAAGAAAAGGAAGCAAGCAACATCCTCTTTCAATCATTTAAAACCTTAAATCTTAAGCTCTAAAACTCCCCAATAAAAAAGAGACATAGACTGCGGAGAATGCATTGGGAAACAAAACCCATCTATATGCTGTCTACAAGAAACCAATTCAATCCAAGGATAGGCATCAACTTCAGGTTAAGGGATGGACGAGAGTTTCAACAGCCGAATTGTCCCAAAAAAAGGTAAAGATTGGTGTGTGCTATTTTAATATCAACGACCCAAAATAGGATCTTCAAAAGCAAAAAGAAATCAAAAGAGACTAAAAGGCCATGAATCTGTTGTAAAGGAACCAATATGATGAAGATTTCACATATATAAAATTATTATGCACCAACAACTGGTGCATCCCAACTGATATAAAACGAGTTCTTCAGGACTCATAGGCAACCAGATTAACCCCAAGCAATCAAAGCGTAGGGGACCTTCAATACCCCATTAAGATCCCCTAGACAGATCAACAAGACAAAGTTAAACAGAGGACATTCGGAAATAAAGCATCAACGACTCACCAATGGCCCACAGACAGTCTAGCAAAATATAATCATCCAAACAACAGAGAATACACGTTCTACTCAGCACACTCATTGGAACATCTCCACAAATAGCCATCTGACTGGGACACAGGCAAAAACTAAAACTCCACCATAATATAAACAAGATTGAAATAATCTCATGCTTCTATCAGACACAGTGACAAGTAAAACTCAATATTAACCCCAAAACTTACAACCTACTAGGAACACATGGAGACCTTACTAAAACAACACCCTCCTGAATAATGACGATGGCGAACAAGATGGGATAGAAAAAAGAAAGAAATAAAAAAAAAAAATCGGAAAAAAAATAAAGACCAGATTAAAACAACACACAAAATCATATGGGACACTTTAAACGCAATCCCTAAGAGGGAAGTTATAGCTGCTAAGTGCTACATTAAAAACAAAACAGAAAGAGCACAAGTGAATGATCTAACACTGCAGCTATAAAAATACTTGAGGACAACAACAATATTGAACCCTAAACGGAGCCAGACAAGAAGAAAATAACAAAAATCAGAGGCAGAGGAAACAAAGAAACAATAGAAAAAAAAAACACAAAAAAAAAAAAAAAAAAATCATATATCCAAAAGTTGGTTCTTGAGGAGATACGGCAAGCATGACAGCCTCTAGCCACCGTCAACCAAAAAGAAGGTGGAAACAACTCAAATCAATAGATTCTGTGCGAAAGGGGAAGTATCCAAAACGAATGAAAAGATACAGACAATCTACGGGACTACTTCAAAAAACTTATATCCTATAAGCTTTGAAAACTAGAAGAAAATGTATTAAATCTCGAAATCCTGGGAAACCCCAAATGCTCAACCCACAGAGAAAGCGATTGGACAGTCTAAAATCCAATAGTACAAAGAAGAAGAAATCGAAAGCATGATGTAATAAGAGTACCTCAACAAAAAAAAAAAAAATGCCCAGGCCCGGAGGTTTCACGGCAACAGAATTCATAAACTATTTTGAAAAAGACACTACCCAACTTATTATCCCCTACTTTCTTAATTGTTTAGAAGGAATAAGCGGAGAGGAGGGACATGCTCCCAGATCCTTCTTATGAAGCCAGACATATACACTACCATAACAGGTGCAAACAAAAAGAAACTAAATGAAAAACCCAAACAGAGCGAACTATAGACCCATCTCCTAATGAACACAGATGCCAAAATTCTAAACAGAAGATCTGGCAATCATCACGCAATAACAGACTCAACATCAAGAAAAGATACAATCGTCTCCACCTGACCAAGTTGGGACCTCATACCACGAATGCAGGGAATGCGCTTCACACATACGAAAATCAAATAAACATAATCAAACATATCAATCGATTGAAAGGACAAAAACCACCACAATCAGCTCAACTGATGCGGATAGAGAAAGCCTTAATGACAAATCAGCAAGCATCTTTCACATTAAAAGTACTGGAGCGGCATTGGTCTGTGGGATCATTCCTCATGTAATCCAAGCCATATACAGGAACCCCACAGCCAATATCATCTAAAATGGGAGAATGACAAGCAGCATTCCCCTTACAGAGTTAGGAACCTCGGCAAGGCTGCCCTCTGTCACCACTCATCTTCACAATAGTGCTGAAACCTTAGCTACGGGCTACATAAGCCAAGGAAAGGAGAAATTAAAAGGAGTTCTAATTGGCAAAGCGGAAGTCAAAGCTATCCTATTTGCTGATGATATGAGTGTCTACCTAAGGGATGCTAAGAACTCCACCAGAAAGAAAACTCCTAGAAAAAGATTTTTAAGAGCTTGGTAAAGTGCAGACAGGCATACAAAAATAAATCTAGAAAAATCAGTTTAGCCTTTATTTACAACAACAACAAACAAACTGAAAAAAAGCGACTACAACGCGAGACCTTCCCACTCACAATAGCCTCAAAAACACATATATAAACTACCTAGGAACAAACCTAACCAAGGACACCAAGGATCTCTACACAAAAATTTAAAAACCCCTGAAGAAGAACATTGAGGAAGACATCAGAAGATGACAAACCTCCCATGTCATGGCATATTGGGAAAATAAATATAGTAAAAATGTCCAATCCTACCCAAACTCGTGTCTCAGATTTAATGCAATCCCAATCCCAATCAAAATCTCCCATGACATTCTTCACAGGCTTCGAAAAAAACATCCTCAATTTCATTTGGAAAAAACAAAAGACCAAGAAATAGCCCAAAGCGAAACCTTGAGCAAAAAGACCAATACAGGTTGGATCGCTATACCAGACATAAACTATACTACATGGCTATAGTCATAAAAAACAGCCCGGTACTGCCGCAAACAAACAGACCAATTGACCAATGAAACAAAACAAAAAACAAAAAAAAAAAAAAAAAAAAACAATTTCAGCCACCTCATATTTTACAACGGGGCCAAGAAGAAGAAAGAAGACACAATGGAGGAACGAGGAAAAGACAGTGATCTTTCAGCAAGTTGGTGCTGGCAACATTGCGTCATCACTGGTAGAAGAAAGATTGAAACTAAACCCCTACCTTCACCTTGTACCAAAGTCAACTCCAGATGCCGACCAAACGCTCTCAATGTGAAAACCCCAAACTCTGCGAGGTGATAGAGAGACTCCAGCTCTGACAACAGACTGCCCTACTTCCAAGCTCATCATTTCCTATCTATCAGCGTCCAAAGAATAGGCTGTAGGAAAAGACTTCTCGACTAAACCTAAGGACAAGCCCCCTGCGCTCTCAAAGTCCGGAACAAGAAATAATTGATATAAACAATTGAAAAAGGCGGTTTATGACCGATCTTATGCCATCTTAGAGATGAGTCCGTTGAGAGCGATCTTCCCAAATACAGCGTACTTTCACCCAAAACGCTGTATTACAAGATCTGCATATATTGCCAATCTCCACCCCACATGCTTCTCTCGCTTCTATCCCTAGTGTGTAATGATTTCAACTACAATAAAGATAGTGTACAAGAGACAATCCAACCACCCAGTTCAGTGGGAGGAAACCGTCATGCAGACCCATCTGATTTCACACGACCTTTTTTTTTTCAGCTATTCAATCTCCCGCCAGCTGTTTTTCCCCCCCCTATTACCCAAGCCCCTCCACTCACTCCACAACCACCCCCAAGAAAAACGTCACACCACCCCATTTTCTTATCGCACCAAACCATCCCTCCCACACACCACTGATGGCGAGACCCCAACCGCATTCCTTCTCGACTATCTTAGCTTCCTGCAACTCCCTCCTTTTTCCCCCTCTTTTTCTTTTCCCCCCTTTTCCCCCCCACTCCTCCCCTTCATTGCCTCCATGACGGCACTTGACACTCTCGGCAAATCAGATGTATGTGTTTTTTCCTTCCTGAGGAAACATCTTAAGAAGTGTTCAAGCATTCCCTTCCCCTCTCTCCCCTTCTTCGATCTATCCCTCCATTGTACGCTAATTTCCCACTGTTTCACTACACCCCACCCTTCTTCTATTACCATACTAATATTACCTCCACCTATTCGTGCGAGCCCCACACCATCATTTACTTACTGTTACACCCACTTATACCATTTCTGACCCCATGGTCCCCTCCCACCGGTTTCACCCCCCCCTGCCCGCCTCTTCTTCCCCCCCATCAAGCAACCCCACCAAATCCCCCGCCACCTTGTTACCCCTTTACACCCCATCCGCTGCTGGACTCCGAGGTCCCTTCGTGCCTGAGAAACGGCCGCCCGCCTAATACCCATCTCCATCCATTGCTCCTTGGTGGCGAATGTAAATCTCTACAAGCCACTATGGAAAGCAGTGTGGAGACACCCTTAGAAGACTCAAACGAGCCTTTCCACTTTGAACCCAGTCATACCCTCCTGCGTATATACCACAAGACACAATCTTACTGCAAAGATACCAATCCACTATTTTATTGCCCAGCCTCTGTTCACCCATAGCAAAAAAGCTGAATGGACCAGCCCCAGGGCCCCTCAACTGACGAGGGGATGAGCACAATGCTGGTACATGTATACAATGGCAGTTCTGATGTAGGTGGTAAAGAGGGACAAACATATTGAACTTTGCCAGTTAAATGGCTGGTCCGGCTAGAAGACATTTGATAACTGTGACACGAACACAGTCCCAGAAAACAACGGACATAAATGGTTTCCCTCTATGCTGGATGCTAGTCAATACCCATTTTAACCGCATATCTTCTGTTGAACCGAGGGATGCTAGTAACAACAACAAAACAGAAAGACTGCATCCGAAAAGAAATGTGACCGGACATGGTGTGATTGGGAATGAGGGAGGGGGGGTGGGGACCAGTGTTATTCGATTTTTTGTATATTCGATTAATGCATATTTAATGACGTGAATTCAACAAGTATACCAGTTTTGCCTAGACACTGCTACAGGACTACATGGTATTTTAGGACTTAGTAAAAGTAAATATGTGTATATATAACAACATTGGTTTCACAGGACTCTGAAAAGTCCGTTTAAAAACTAGGTAATGCATCTGAGTTAAAGGAGATATAATCGCTGTTGTCCACATTTGTTTTACAAAAAATTGTAGAACAATAACTTGGATTGGATACATCCAAGATGTTCTCTATGATTTTTCTGTTGTATCACTATACAACTTGTAGCATTCTCTTTAAGATGATCTAACTATAAAAATTAAGTTTGCCCCCAAGTTAATCATCATACAGTCACCCAAAACACATGGATAAATCTTGATGATTGAAACTTGAGCCTTGATTCCAACGCCTTATAGTTATGGTATAATTACAACTGTCTTCTGAGAGACTCAGGATTAAAAAAAAAAAGGGGGGGGGTACAATAGACATGAAACCCTTCTCGTCAAAAAACCTTGCAGTTACATCTTGAAATCAACTATGGAGGAATGGGGATTTTTGTGTTCCAGATAGGACAGGATGTCACCAGCTTGATGGCGGGAGAGAGGAGAGAGTACAGCTCCTTGCATGTAGGCTGTTGCCCAGGGGTGCCAACTTTTTTTGGGGGGTTGACCCGTTCTGAACATCGAAAGGAGGGGATGCCTCGGATTGCCAGGACATTGGGCCCCTCTGTGAGCCCCTTAATGTGTACAGCTATTTGTGGTGAGTCCTGCCTTTGAAGCTTGCCCTTCTGAGGCTGCCGCAGGGGCTTTTGATGTGAGAGACTTTCTTGCCCTCCCCCCCAGAACAGAACAGAGAAAATGACGCTGATGAGGTCGCTCTCCAACTGTAATTGGAGACAACTATTATGACCCGCACCCCGCCCTATCCCTCTCCTTACTAAAACCACTGGTTAACAAACCCCTGCCTTCTTTAATTGACTAATAGACATAAGAAACTGTGAAAGGATTACTTCTACTGTTCAGAACCAAAATCTAATACTAAAGTCCTTAAAACTATGCACTTAAGCAAAAATCACTTCAATACAGAGCCCTCTGACTTCAGTAATGGATTATTCTACCAAGGAGATGTTGGCCAGGGGATCTAAGGCCCCACAAAAGGTAAAGGCTTCCTTGCCTCTAAACTGGGTATTGCAAGAAGAGAGGCGATAAGGCCTGCTAGCGAAGACCTGACGTTAACATGGGGAGATGTATTGAGACCACACGCCAAGTGTACACGATGGCAGAGGGAAAAAAAAGGGAGGGGGAAATAGGACAGAAAAAAAAAAAAGAAAGAAAGCTCCCCCCTCCCCTCCCCCCCCTTTTTTTTTTTTTCTTCTCCCCCCCCCCTCTCTCCTCCTTTTTTTTTTCCCCCCCCTTTCCCCCTTCCCTCCCCCTTTTCTTCCCCCCCCCCCACCCCTCCCTCCCCTTCCCCTCCTTTTTCCCTTCTTCTTCCCCTTCCCCCCCCCACCCCTTTCCCCCCCCTCTCCCCCCCCCCCCCCCCCCCCTTTTCTCCCTTCTTCTTCCCCCCCCCCCCCTTTTACTTTTTTCTTTCTCCCTTTCTCCCCCCCCTCTTTCCTCCCTTCCCCCCCCCCGAAACTTAACATGACACTAATTCATTTCTGCCTCGCCTCCTCACCCTCACTTCCCATGACCCTGCCCTATCCCTCCCCGGGACTACTGGTAGCTCCGTCCCTGCCTCCCTCCCCCTTCCCTCCGTCCCTCTTCCTCCCTCCCTTCATAGTTGCCGTCTCCTGTCACCGTCCAACTGCACCAATCTTCCCTTTCCTTTCTTTATCGACCCTTTCCCTTTATGCACCACCCCTTTGCTACTATAAACTCCGCCACTTTACAATTATCTTCACACTTTTTCCTGTGACACTGGTTTCCTATATTTACACAGTGCATGCCCTGTCACTCTTTGTGCCCAGCCCTAATATGCACTTGTATCCTCCTTTCCCTCTATCCCAAATATTATATCTTTTGGCTTATTGGCCTCCTACCTCTCTCCTTGGCCCTACTCAGCGTCATCCTTTTTCTCAGTAACATCCCCCCTGTCGCACCGATTCAACGCCCAACCCAAGCCTCTACTAATTTTCTCCCTCATTGTACCACAGCCCGCTAACTTTCCTCCCGCGCCCCCTACCGCTCACCCGTTGTGCAACTAATTCGCCCAACCGCTAAGAATGTCCCCTGTACCACATTCTAAATTCTTGACTATTACCTTAGACTCCTATACGTCCCATATCATCCTCATCTTCCTTCTGCCCTAACTCCTATGACCACTTTGTCATTTCCCTTGCCTCTTTCTCCTTTCTGTTCAATCTCTAGTCCCTAGTTTCCTCCTATTTTGATCTCTTGCATCCCTTAGAGTGCCATCTTCACTGTCTTGCTATTTTCTATGACCTCATAGAGTTTTCCTCCTGCTCATTGACATCTTTTTTTCCCCTCCTTTCCTCCCCCTTTTTTTCCTTCACATTCACCTTTTATTCCCTAATCATTATTATTTTTATCCTGCTGTTTACCTCAATACCTGACTATTTTTCTACCTTTATTATTTGCACTGCCCGTGTGTTACCCCCCCTATGAGTAGCGATCGAAAGGTTCCTCCCCTATTTCCCACCATGGCCTTACCACCTCTCTAAAACATCACCCGCACCCATATCGAAACGGAAACGCTGAATACCAGCTCTAAGCAATTTCCCTTCTTCTTCAGATCTCCTTTTTTCATCCGAGTCCCCACCAAGTTTACACTTATTCCCCTCCCCACGACCTGTTCCACCCCGATTCCCGAGACCCGCCGTGGACTGCTTGTGTCTGCCTTCCGTTCAGTTTCCTTTTCCCCCCCCCTTTTTCCCTCTCTTTCCTCCTCCTCCCCCCCTTTTTTTCCCCTTTCTCCTTTCCCTCCCCTCCTTCCCCCCCCCTTCCACCCCCCTTTGTGCCTCCCCTTTTTCTTCTTAATGTTTCCATCCGGGCCCTTCCCCCCCTCCTCCTTTTCTCTCCCTCTTTTACATATACTCTGCCGGTCACTTAGACCTCCCGGGGGTTCTCCCCTTTCTCTTTTCACTTTCTCCTGGTTTGATTTTGAACTACCCCCGACCACTGTCAAGGGCTTTCCCCACTGCCCGCATCCCTCCTACTGCGTATTGGCGTCCCCGTTCCCTTGTTGTGAATGGTCGAAACTACACGCTTAATGTTCACCGTCCGGCCCGATTTTTCCCCCCCTCATCCCCATTCTCTGCTACCCTCTCTTTCAACCTGCCTGTTCACCCCCCCCCCCTTCCGCTGGTTAATTGGTGTGCCGTGTTGCTCTGTGGGTCCCGCGCCTTCTGTGGCCTCCCCCTTCAACCCCCACATACCCCAGCACCTGCCACACCCTCCACTTCCGGCCATCCCTTTTACATGAACGCGCTTCATCCCTTTGCACTCTTCCCCCCCTTTGTTACTCCAATGGACCCCCCTTATGTAATCATTTATAGCTAACCATAAATTGAACCCAAACAAAAAAACTGAGGCAGAAATATGCAGGACCAGTTATGTGCCAGATTATGCATGACTACTCGGCTTGGCGCCGGGGCTTCCGGTGGCGCGCGTATTAGCCGTACACAGGGAATCATATGCCTTTTTTCCCCCCTTCTTCCTCTCTTTTCCCCTCCTCCCTTCTTTGAATCCCTCCCTCCCCTCCCCCCCCTTTCGGATCATTGGAAATTATGCTGCTCCATGAACATGCACAACCAGCATCAATAAAAAAAATAAACTAAAAATAAAAAAGAGAAAGCTTTGCTGGAATTTCTACTGCAAGGTGAAGAGGAGGATCCTTATCTGTCCATCAAGGAAAGAGAATGAGGCTTCAGTGAGATTGCTGGAGGACATGGTCAGGATTCCCTCAGTTGACAGGACAGTGAGTGCTGGGTCTCATCCCTGCCTAGGAAATCTGAAAGAACAGATGGTCTGGCAGTGTGAGCTGCCTTCTGGACACTTACCCTGGGCACAATCAGGGCAAGAGTCCTGCTTCTTGTGGGCCACAAAGAAGACAAAGACATGATCGGGAGAGAGTCAGTCTTGTTTATATGAAATCTGGGCTAAGAAGATTTCATTAGAAAGTGCAGGACTCAAATTGAGAGTTCTGAGTGGACCATTAGGAAAAAAACAGCAGAGGACAGGGTGTCTAGCTGGAAGAAAATGCATTATGTGGATCAACATGAAAAGGAAAAGGAACATACCCATGCACTTCACGCCACTTTGTGTGTACTTGATTTTATTGTGTTATGGCTGACTTTACGCTTTAGGACATGATACTCACCCTAAAGTGGTTTGATGAAGGCTTACTAAAAATTTATGCTGAAAAAGGAATCAAAACTAAAATGTAAAACACTGAAGTGTGCAAAACCATCCTGAGGAACAAGTACCACAGTTATCTAGTGAAACATCTGTTTGCAACTACCTTGCCTCTACCAGTGCTTGCAATTCTGGGTTTTCTTGTTGTTGTTTTGTTTTGTTTTGAGACAGGGTCTCCCTGTAGCCCCAGCTGTCCTGGAAGTCACTATGTAGACCAGGCTGGCTTTGAACTCACAGAGGATCCACCTGCCTCTGCCTCCTGAGTGCTAGGATTAAAGGCATGCACCACCATGCCCTGCCTGCAATTCCGTTGTTAAAGAAGTCCTTAATCCCTGCCCTCAAGATCTGCCTTTGTAGAAGGAATTTCCCCTCCGTAGTCTCAGGGCATGTAAGTATCTGTGCTGACACTCACGTAGACTGTAGCTTAAATCCACCAGTGCTGTCACAATGAAGTGGGGAAACATAAACACTGTGAAGGAACTAACGTTGGGGCTTGGGCTTTTCAGGAGGAAACTGCTCCAGTCTGCCGGCATGAATAAACATTCCTGAGTTCTCCACGTGAGTCTCTGGCTGCCTTCTTTGTATGTGGCAGATGTCATGTCTCATGGCAGTTTCCCATGACAAACATGGGAAACACTGTTCAGTGGTTTCAGGAAGAGTCGCAGAACCTAACAGGTCCTGAGCATACTATATCACAAGCTTAGACCAACATGTTTGTGTCTTTCTACAATGTCAGAATTTATGAAATAACAAATTCACAAGGTTTAGTGGTTCCGATGACAGCAATTTTTTATATAATCTGCCTACCTTGGTAGCCTGGCTGCAGTAACGCAGCTTCTTTTATTCCAATCTCAGTTGCTAATATTAACTCTCATATCACACAACACACAGTGCACAATAAGTGTACTGACATATCTATATGTATATGGATTACAGAATGCATGCAAGTTACAGAGCCTGCAGCAGACTTTAGGAGTTTTCAGAAGTGGCCTGAGAACCTTCTGTATTCATAATAATCAGACCAGTGCCAGGCAGGTGGGGGAGCTGATGTGGAGCTGCTGGTAGAGCTTGTAGAGTCAGCTTTGAGAGTTCAGCCATACAGTTTAGCTGCCAGGTCAAAGGCTGACCCAGACCCAGAGCATGAAATAGGTCAGGAGCAGGGAATGGCAGGGCAGGGCCAGGGCCAGATCCAAATGGGTGAAGAGTGGGCTGGTCAGGCAGTCGAGCAGGCTGTGTCAGCAGCAGGGACAAGCCAAGCCAGGGAGTTCCTGGTCCTTGACACACATACCAGGTATCAGATGATAGGCTGGTGTGGGACCAGGCCATCACAAGGTTAGGTATCCATCATAAGGTGTCCAGGCAAGGGAGTTATACATTTTTCTTGCGTCTAGTATGTCTGATAAATTTGGGGGGCTAGTTTCCCTGATATGATTTTTTTCTTTTTCTTTTTGAGACAGGGTCTCCCTGTAGCCCCAGCTGGCCTGATACTATTTCTATACCCTCATGTACCCCTGTATTCTGAAATCATCCCAATAAATATATAGGGTGGCTCCCTTTCTATTCCCAGGAATAAGTCATTTATCATTATGGGCTGGGTGGGTGGTGCATTTTCCAGGTCTGCTAGGGGCTACAGTCATCCTTCTCCCTCAAAATCAGCTTGTCAAAATGGTTTCCTTGGGATACCACCAAAGCCACTGTTTTATGCAACATGGGACAGCTCAGTGGCCTGATATCAGCTGGGGAGATGGCTTAGTCACTAGGAGGTTTGCTATACAAACATGAGGAGCTGAATTTGATTCCCTAGAACCCACATAAAAATCTGGGCATGGCAGAGGGTCTCTGCAATCCCAGGGCTGGGGAATCTTTTAGTGCTCTAGTGAGCTTTAACTGTCCGCTGGATCCAGCCTAGAGTCAGCTGACAAGGAAGTCTCAATTGAGTGATTTCCCAGATGAGATTGGCCTGTGAGCATGTCTTGGCTGCTCACTGGTGTCACAGGGCCCAGCCCACTATGGGCAGCATCATCCCTAGGCAGGTGATCCTGGGCTGTGTAGGAAACCTAGCCGAACCATGAGCCGCCAAGCAGCCTTCCTCCATGGTGTCCACCTTCAAACTCCTGCTTGACTTCCTGCCCTAATTTTCCTGAAAGATGGACTGTGACCTGGAAATAAGTGTTTTTATTAAGCAACAGAAAAGAAACATCGCAGACTGCCAAGTGGCAGTCTAGCTGAATCAGTGAGCTCCAGGCAGACCCTACCTCAAAACGGAAGGCGGCAGGGATTGAAGAAGACACCCGACATTGACCTCTGGCCTCCACATGTTCATAAACCAGCCACAGCTGCCTATCACTTACCAAATCACATGAAAAAGTTCTCAGATCTCATTCTTTTACAGTCCAGAAGAACACAGGGAATTGAATGCTATTTCTAAAAGGTTTCCTTGTGGAAAGCTTTGAAAAGGGGGGAAAAGAATTCTGAGAATATTTTCCAGGGAATAGTAAGGCGTTGTTTAAGAAGCCCTTTATGGATCATCAGGTTTTATAGGTCTGTGCCTCACAACGTTTTTTTAAAAAGCTACTTTTACAACTTTGTAAACTGCAGAAAACTGATAGTAATGCAAATGAAAGTTGTCAGTGGAGATGCAAATGGGAGTGTCTCTGCTTCCCAGGAGGCCAACTTTATGGAGGTACCAAGTTCCTTCCAGCCTTCCTGAGGTCCATCTTCTTTTTTGAACTTGGGCCAATACCAGGGTTCCACCATTAATTAAGAGTTAAATAAAATCTCTGACACACACATGTTCATTCTTGTATTTGAAAGACACCTATGATTTGATCTCTTTTCCAAAAAAGTAGTCCTTAGTATTTTCCATTGTTACCAGTCAGCCTGTCCTGTCCTGTCCTAACCTATCTTACACAATATGGTCATTTCACCTTCCTTTTATAGGCTTTTCTTCAGGGACCACAGATGTTCTCTCTCTCTCTCTCTCTCTCTCTCTCTCTCTCTCTCTCTCTTTCACACACACACACACACACACACACACTACACACACTCTGATCATTGGGTTTCTTTCAGGGAGACACAGGAAGGGGAGAAACAGAAAGGGGAATAAGATAACAAATTACAGGAAGATCAGCAAGCTTTGGCCCTGATAAGGTGCATGTGTGGAATATTACTCAAGCCCAGATCTGAAGCTCCTAGTTTTTTAAAAAATATATTTTATTTATTAGTTTTATTTTATGTATATGAGCGTATTGCTGGCATGTGTGTAAGTGCCCATGTCATGCAATGCCTGCAGAGCCCGAAGACGACAACAGATTCCCCTGGAACTGGAGTTAGAGATGGTTGTTAGCTGCCATGTGGGAGCTGGGAATCAAACTCAGGACCTGTGCAAGAGCAGCCAGTGCTCTTAACCACTGACCACTGAGCCATCTTTCCAGCCCCAAGCTCCTAGTCTTTTTTTTTTTTTTTTTTTTTTTTTTTTGGGTCTTTTCGAGACAGGGTCTCCCTGTAGTCCCAGCTGTCCTGGAACTCACTTTGTAGACCAGGCTGGCCTTGAACTCACAAAGATCCACCTGCCTCTGCCTCCCAAGTGCTAGGATTAAAGGCGTGCACCACCACGCCCGCCCAAGCTCCTAGTCTTAATGGTTTGTTGATTCTAATTTCTTGCTTTTGTCTTGTCTCCTTAAAATTTTCTAAAAATAAATTCATATGGTTCAAAATTCAAAAGGTACAAAAGAGTAAACATATTCTCCAACTCGAATGCCTCAGCCACTCATTCAGGGGCAATTCTCTCTCACTACTGGGGGTCAAACCAGGGAACCAAGAACATGAGGCAAGCACTTACCACTGAGCTACATCCACTGCCCCTGTTAGTTTTAATTTTGAGACAAGCTCTCGCTAAGATTCTAGGCAGGTCCCGAACTCACTTTATATCCCAGGCTAGCCTTGAATTTTTAATCTTCCTGCCTCAGCCTTCTGAGTAGCTAGGATTGCAAGCCTGTGACACCAGGTTTGTGAAGACATATCTTTCTCATATATATATAATATATAATATTTATATATATATACACATACACACACACACACACACACAAAGAAGTGTGACTGTTTATTTTTCCTCTTCTTTTTACACAAATTTTTGGTTACTCACTACTCTATCTTGGAAATCCACACAGATCACCACAGACAGAAATTGTCCTTCCCAAGACCTCACTGCGATTCTTGGGAATTTATCTGGGCAGTTTTCTTTCTGTGACATTAAACTGTTTCCAATCTTTTGTGATCAAAGAGCTATGAAGAGTAGTCATGTGTGCTTGCTGCTTCCTCCAAATATAAGGAAAGCTATCAGGGCTGGAGAGATGGCTCAGAGGCAAACAGTACTCACTGCTCTTGCAGAGGACCCATATACAACCATCTGTAACTCCAGTTCCAAGAAACCAGATGCCCTCTTTTGGCCTCTGTGGGCACTGCATGCACAGAGTACACATACATACAGGTAGGCGAAACACTCATACATATAAAATAAAAATAGGACTTTTAAAGAACAGCTATTGACTGAGAAATAGAGCTGCATTTTTTATTTTGATAGACACTGCCCAATGGCTTTCCACAGGGAGAGAAAAAAACATCAAATTACAGTTCTGTGAGCAGTGTACGAAGAAGCGCACAGTGAGACAATCCAGGTGACTAGCCTTTGTGATCTTTGCCATTTTCAGAGGTGATTAATGGCAACTGGATGTATATAATTACTTATTGAGTGATAGATGTTTGAAAATAAGGACTCACATAGCCCAGGCTGGCCTTGAACTTATAATGTAGATAATGCTGGCCTTAAAATCAGATCCTGAAGCCTCCACTTCTCAAATGCTGAGATTAAAAGCATGCACCAACAGGCTCAACTATCAGTTTCACTATAAACCTTATTTTTCTCATAATGAATAAAGCTGAACATCTTTTCATATGACTAAAAAATTTATATTTGCTTCTCTCGGAAACATATGTTCAAGAATTTTTATTTCACTTTCTTTTGCAATTGGTCTTTTTTTGGGGGAGGAAGAGAGTGATACTTCAACATCCATCTAAAGTGCCACAGCTATGCTCAAGACTGGGGACAAAGTCAAGTAACTAATAAAATTTTTTCCACATAAATGGACCATATATATATAATATATGTAATATTATATATACATGGACCATACATACACATGCACACACGCACACACACACACACACACATGCGCACGTGCGTGCGTGTGCGCGCACACACATCTGGTCATACAGTAGCTTCCCATTAACTTCAGAATCAACTCTGTGTCTGTGGTGTGATATCCAGGGCCCTGCTGGCTCCCAGCTCCTCACCTGCCTCCCAGGCCAGTTTTACCCAGATGCCCTTTCTTTCCCCAGAAAACTCTTCCTACGCGACAGATCCAGTTTAGGTGATATTCTGCAAGAGCTTTTTCCTAAGTCCCAGGAGCTGAGTGTCTTCATAACTTTCTGGGGGTTTTTCTTGGCAATTCTATTACTCATATGCATTTTTCACAGAAGGAAGACAAGGCTCAGAGAAACAAAAGTTGCTGTAGGCTCCCAGATAATAAGTAAAATGGCAATGAGCAGAATGATGCTGAGAACAGTCATGTGTCATTCAGTGACAGGGTGGAGTTCTGAGGAATGTGCCCTTAGCCAGCCCATGACTCCATGAACCCCAGAGTGTAGTTAGACAAACCTAGGAAGCCACGTGTGGCGCGTGTGTTGCTCCAAGCAGCTCCCACCTACAGGCTCAGGAGGGCGTCCTGGGAGCAGCTGGGTTTCCCTGACTTCCTGCTGCTCCGGAGCTCGGGCAGCATGAGCTCGCCGTTCCGAAGGCCTGGCTCTCCCTGCAGGTCACTAGGGCCTTCATTTTGTAGCCTGGGACACTGCCTTCAAGAGAGACAGTCACTCCATCCTTAAAAGCCTGGACCTGCACGGCCAGGGCCTCCTTATCCTATGGACACACATCCTTTCTGGCACCTGTCTCCAGAAGAGGGAGCTTTTATCTGACTGAAGGTTGGCTCATCTCCTCACACACTCCTCAGCTGCTCTTGCACGCACAGGCTCTCTGCTCACTCTCACTTGATGTGATGCACGATTCTTGGGTTACTCATACCACCCAGAGCTAGTAAATTCAACACTGTAGGTCCAGCTTTTTTTTTTTTTTTCCCCCAAGCCTGCAAACCTTTTGCCTTGGCAGTGAACACCATCCACAGTTTCCAGAGGGACATGCTCCTGTGCCGGGTCTTCAGTTCTTATCTTCAGATGCTTCTCTGTGTGATACAGACTGGTGTGTGTGTGTGTGTGTGTGTGTGTGTGTGTGTGTGTGTGTGTGTGTGTGTATGTGTGGTCACTATCCCAGGTGGGCCTTGAATTTTCTCTGTAGCCAAAGCTGGCCCTGAAGTCTCAGTCCCCTGACTCCACCTCCCAAATGCTGGAATTACAAACATGTACTACCATACCCGGCTCCTTTTCCAGCTCTGCAGGTTTGATTTTGTTCTCTAAGAATATATCAATAGATTTGTGCTGCTCTAGACTTTGGTCAGAGAACCTTCTTATTGGAGTGGGGAGTAGTTAACACAGAGATGCATGACTACTCAAAGGGATGAAGTAAGGAACTGTGAGGGCTCAGCTATAGGTAGGACATCTATACCACCCCCCTCCCCAGGGCTCAGGGAATATCACAGAACAGGGGGCAAGAAAGAATGTAAGAGGCAGAGGATGGGGAGGGGTTCTGTGAAATGCTGTTCTCTGTGGACATGACATGGCTGTTGTACATGTGAATTCACAGCAGCTGTGGTTGCCAGTTAAAAATGCCAGCATGGAGGGCAGAAGGCTCCCAAGGGCCCATCCCTCACTAAGGAGCTATTGGCAGTTGATGGCTCATGGGGAGTGTGGTTTTGTGTGGGGTGTGGTCAGGGGTAGGCTGCCCATGGCCAGAGGATGACCTTACACCCATGCAGCTAGGGGCAGTACTAATTGGATTTACTATATATATATGGATATCTATATATATGGATATATATATATATATTTACTGTTTATACATACACAATAATAGAGGACATAAACTTTGTAGGGAGATTTGTTAGAGCATCTGGCAGTGGATATGCTCAAGATATATTATATACCTACTTGAACTTTTCAAAGAATAAATTAACAATATTATGGCTACTGTGGAATGGGGCAATTCCCAGTGGACTGGTGAGTGGTCCCTGTCTCTGGTTTTCCACCTGCCACTTCTTGATCACTTCTAATTGTGTTTCCAAAATCAGTCATTTGACAGGACACCATCAGCAATGGATTTTGTATACTTGGGAGCCACAGTACACAAAGCAACATGAAATTATACCAAACATGAAATTATACCAAACAAACATAAGAAAAGAAAAGAAAAAGTGGCCTAATCAAGAGGGCAATAAAACTAAGATGGACAGGGATCTCCTGGTGGAACAGCATGTGTTAGGTGGTTTTTCACTGCTATAGCCAAATACCCGGTAAGAAGCAACTCAAGTGAGGACAGGATTATTGTGGCTCACAGTTCCTCATGGTGGGAAGGCCTGGTGGGGAGAAGCTGTCTGCCCACATCTCACGTGAGGACAGGGTTACTGTAGCTCACAGTTCCTCACAGTGGGAAGGCCTGGTGAGGAAAGGCTGCCTGCCCACATCTCGATGGATCAAGAAGTGGAGCAAAGAGAATGCTGAGCACTCATTGGACTTGATCTTTGTTTCTCTTTTTATTCAGCTGAGACTCCTGCCCATGGGATGGTGCTGCCCACAGTTGAGTCTGATAGACCCACCTTAGTTAATCCTCCCTGGAAACAGGTTCACAGTTAGGTCCAAAGGTGTGCCTCGTTGATGTTCTAGATATTCCTCAATCTAACCAAGCTGACAACTGGAATTAACCATCATACCAGGCATACTGTTTTACAGTAAACATCTCTTTATGTAAGTGGGAGTACACCCCAAATAGCAACAAAGCATTTAGTATCATGCATGTCCAAACAGTCATCTATTCTCATCATCAAAGTTAGGTATGTAGTGCAGTTAATATGCTTGCCTAGGAGCTCTGGATTCGATCTCCAGCACCTCATAAAACCTGGAGTGGTAGTGTATGTCTATGGTCCCAGCTCTTGGGAGATGGAAGGAGGAGGATCAGAAAGTTCAAGGTCATCCTCAGCTACATAGGGAGTTTGAGGCCAGCCTGGGCCACATGAGACTCTGTCTGAGGAAACAAGGGATGGAGAGCTGGCTCAGTGGCTGAGAGCAGAAGCCTGAGGACCTGACCCCAGCACCCGCATGAAAGGCCAGCTACGGCTGCACACATGTCTGTAATCCGGTGCTATGAAGAGTGGACACGGGGTCGCTGGGACTTGCGGTCTGTCAGTACAGCTCGACTCAGAGAGAGACCCTGTCTCAAAGAGAGAGGGTGGAGAGTGAGAGGATAGGACACCTAGTGCTCTCCTCTGGTCTGCACACACAGAACACACACATATACCACACACACATGCACAGAGAACACATTCATATAATATACACTCATACATACCTCATTATTAAGAAACTTTTGCTATAGTTGTATGTTGTATGTTACCCTACTGGCAATGCAGTAGGTGGGTTTATACCAGCCTCACCAGGAACATGTGAATAACAACATAACAAAGCCACAACCTCAGTAGGTGGTAAAACAGACTTGGTCTGTGGTTGACTGAAACAATGATACCAAGCCTATGACTGTACTATTAAACAATAAAAGGCACTGTTCTAAGTACTTTATGGGCATGATGTCACTTACTCTGGAACATACTATTTTCATAATCTTTTTTATAGGTGGGAAAACCATGGCAAAATGAAGCCTTTGCCCAAGGCTGTACTGTCAGTAAATGGCTGAGCCATGAAGTGTGGCTCTGGAGGTGATGCTCCTGACGGTCCTCCCCTTCTTGTCTGCTGTCCCATGAGGACCTCACAGACTCAGCTAATGAACTGAAATGGAGAGCTATCTGATGTGACTACTCTGTGTGGACAGCGTGTGTGTGTGTGTGTGTGTGTTACACATGTATGTGGAGGTCAGAGGTCAACCTCTGTTAAGTGTCCTTCCTCAGGAGACCTATACCTCATTTTGTTGTTGTTGTTGTTTTGTTTTATGAAGATTTTAAAAACTTTTTAAAGATTTATTTTTATGATTTTTAAATTGTGTTGGGGGGGTGTGGAGAGATGACTCAGTGGTTAAGAACACTGGCTGTTCTTGAAGAAGACAAAGGTTTGAATCCTAGCACCCACATGGCTGCTAACAACTATCTGTAACTCCAGTTCAGGGGGATCTGAGGCCCTCTTCTGTCCTCTGCAGACATTGTACAACATGAGTGCATTTACACACATGCCGGCAACACACTCATATACATAAAATAAGTAAAATATTTTGAAATAAAAAAATCTTATTTTAAAATTATTTGTGTGTGTGTGTGTGTGTGTGTGTGTATCCATGGAGTTCAGAAGAGGGTGTTGAATCCCCTGAAATTAAGCAGTTGTAAGATGCCCAGTGTATGCTAGATACCATGTGCTCTTTACCATTGAACCCTCTCTCCAGCCCGAATAGCTTGTTTTATTGAGATGGGCATTCTCATTGGCCAGGAGCTTGGCTTGCTGGTCAGGGAGCCCTGTGGATCTGCTTATGTCTGTCTCTCCAACACAGGTGCCTGCCATCATGCCCACATTTTTTATCTGGGCACTGAGGATGGAGGTCCAGTCCTCATGCCTGCCCAGAAAGCACTTTACTTCAGAACCATCTCTCCAGCCTCCTAATGGGAAAGTGCAAGTTACATCTTAGCACACTCCCCTGTTAAAGCGCCATGAGTAACAATAACCGAATCCCTGGGTGGCTAATAAAGAAGTCTCAGGGCAAGGGCGAGCCTGACGTGGGAACTCTCTGTTAAACCTCCAGAAAGAGACGCAGTAGGGAAGGCACAGACAGGAAGGAGGCTCCAAGACCCACACCTGTGGGAGTCTCCATGGACTGTGATGAAGCCTTTCAAAGCCCAGAGTCAGGGAGGCTGGGAAGGCAAGTGTGACAGGCGGGAATTTTCTGTAGGACAGCTAGCAGCCAGGCAGGGCCTGAGGAAGGGCACCTGGCTGTCCCTTCCCAAGTAGGCCTGGCCTCCGGTTCTCACGGCTGAGTCCCATGGTCTCTAGACAGCAAAGCTGCTTCTTTAAACCTCACCCCAAGATGGAGATATTTGGTAGTAATCATAACACAGGACCAACATGAATCTCCCCCCCCCCCTTCAAATCAGTAAAGCAGTTGCTGGTGTGCTGGGGAACAGGAAAAAACCTCAAAACAGATTATTTTACAAAACAACCTAACTCAATTATTTTCAGACAGCAGGAAGGGGAAATCCATTTCTCGCCACATTTAATTTTCTCACTCTTTCCTTTATCCTCCTCAAATCTCCATCTCCACATCTGGAATGTGATCCTGATGTGCAGTCCCCTTCCTCTGCCAGAAATGACTCTGGCGGCTGGATTCTGCCAAGACAACTAATCCAGCCCCCGCCCTTATTAAAACTACAGGCTGGAAAGCAAGGGGGAGTGGGGGGACCAGGGTGTGGGGCTCTGTCCCGCCTTCCCAATGCTTCAAATACTTTCTCCAAACCCGACAGCCACACCCTCTGCTCTTGGCTGCTGCAGCCCCGCCCTTTGGAGAAGCTGGCCTTCAGGACGTCTCCCCTGGCTGATGTGCCAAAAGATACACCAAAGACCAAGGCTGTCAGCTCTGACCGGGACCAAGAGCGGTGGTTAAGGAAATGCACACTCCTGGGCAGGCCATTCCAGTGAGAACCTGCTGATGTGAGGGCCTGACCAAGTCTGGGACTACTAACATCAGCAGTGAGACGCTACCAGACTGCAGCACACACATCCTGCAGTAGGCTGCCTGCCCACACAGGGACCCCAAATCCAGAGACTGGGAGCCAAGAGCCCAGCTAAAGTGGAAAGCAGGAAGGCTAAAGAAAGAGGAAATTTCTTTGCATTCTCCTACCTGCTCGCTGACAACAGGCCTTCACCAGCGTGTTGGGAATGGGTGTTAGAAAATTCCTGCCTGTCACAAATAACAAGCACAGGCTGTGCCCAGAGTGGCAACTGTGTCCTGCACTGCACTGATACAGCTCTGCTACTCATAGGATAATGTCTTTTGCATTGCTGGGGTACAGGGACCCATTCTGCTGTCTCCTAGGTTGGCCCTGACGGCAGTCCCTACTCAACGTCCCTTGGCATCTTTGTGGTCCACAGTGCTGTTGATAGTCTGGGAATAAGACTAATCTGGGAAGGAGCAGTACATGCATGCAGAACAGGTGGCAGAGGAGGCTGGGGAGGGCCTGTTCCAGGATTCTCATTGCCTGGCAGCTATGACAGAACCCACTGACCTGAGGCAGGGCTCCAGGTCTCCTGGGAGAGGAGGAACCATGCAGAGCAAGGATAGCACCATGAACTCCATGAGCTTTGAGAAACACAGGACTCTGGCCTCTTTAGTTCCAGATGGCTTGGTAAGAGATGGGCTGCCATCCTGCTACAGGTCTTCCCTGCCCCTCCTTCCCCTTCTCTCCATTATTCGGTACATTTATGGTTCACTGAGCAACTATTATGTGCCAAGGAGTTTTTTTCTTTCTGGTTTTGTTGTTATAGAGAGCATCAATTCTATTGAGGATGAGGGAGATGGCAAATAACAACAACAACAACAACAACAACCTGTCTTTCCCATGTTGAACTGCTGTAAGCTTGAGAGAACTGGACCAGGGACACTGGACGGGAAGTGGCCGCAGAGCCCCCTTGGGCTAGGGGGTCAAGGAGGGCTAGGAGCCCAGAAGCAACCGTGTGTGCAGTAGTTGCCAGCAGCCTTGAGAAAGAGCCCCCTTCACACTAATTAGAAGAGCAGACATGAGAATCCTTACTTAAGATTGCACTTTGACATATGAAGAAAACACCACTGCATGCCTCCAGGGTCCTGCTACTCCAAACTTGATAGACAATGCATCCTCCCTGGGCCCTTGCCAGCCATACACCCCGATCTCTGAGGCCCAGCCTGCCTACCCTAGCACATGTTCCCAGCTGAGCTGGGGCTGGGCTAGCAACTTCTTTCCATCTAGCAATACTAAGATCTCTCTCTCTCTCTCTCTCTCTCTCTCTCTCTCTCTGTCTCCACTTCCTCCTTCCCTTCCTCACTCCCTCCTTCCCTCCCTTCCCTCTCTCTCCTTCTCTCTCCTTGATACAAGGGAGTCTCATATAGCCCAGGCTGGCCTCAAACTCACTATATATCAGAAGACGACACTGAACTTCCAATCTTCCTGCTTCTATCTCCAGAGCTCTGGGGCTATAGGCATGCACTACCACTCCAGAGCTTTGTGCATGCTATGCAAGCACTCTGTCAACTGTGTGCATCCCCAGCCCCAGGACAGCTCTCTTCATTACCCTTCCTCTCAGTACCAATGAATAGCATATAACCCAGAAACACTTGATGCTCAGGCCCACCATTGCCACAAACTGCAGAAATAACACCACTAGGCCGATGGGGGACATGATCAGCTGAGAGGCATTCCTTGTGCACAGATGCCCAACACACACCCACACAGGGAAAAGACAAAGTTCAAACTAGCCAGAGGAAAGCATTTCTTGTTCAGGAAATCATCAGGTTTGGGAGCCAATTTTCAGCAAAGAAGAGTTCCTCTATGAAGGGTGCATGAAGGCTGGAATTAACACTTACCTTCTGTAGTAAGCTTATGATACCAGTCTTTTATTATAGGCACTTTACACCAGGCAAACCTTCATTTGAAACATGATTTGAACCACAGCACATGGAAGCTTCCAGAAAGAAGACTCTGCCCTTTATAATGTCATAGATATCAAAGAATCTGTCCCAGAATCTGGATCATGGCTGGCATTCAGCAATTATATTTGCTGGAGAGCAACTGTAAGGAGCTAGAGAGACGGCTCCATCAGTTAAAAGCGCTGACTGCTCTTCCAGAGGATCTGGGCCCAATTCCCAGCACCTACGTGGCAGCTAACAACTGTCTGTAACTCCAGATCCCGGGGATCCGACGCCCTCTTCTGACCACAGGCACTGCATGACACAGGTGCACTTACACACATGCAGGCAATACACTCATACACATAAAATAATAAATAATAAAAAATATTTAAAAAGAATATCTGTAATGTCTCCAGGTTAAAACAATAGGATTCCCCAGGGGAGGAAAGGATGCCATAAAGTTATCTGTTCACCAAAATAAACACAAGGAATGCAAAGCTGGAAAGCTGGTGTGCTAGCTTACGGCTGTAATTCCAGTTTTCAGGAGGCTGAGGCAAGAGGATTAGTGCAGGGTCAAGGCTATCCTGGGCTACGTAGTGAGACCCTGTCTCAAAAAAAAAAAAAGCAATAACAACAATAAAGACAAATGTAAGAATAATCAAGAGGACTGGGAATTTACTGGAGAGATATCATTTAAAGTTCTACAGGAACACAGTTGTGTGTGCATGAAAAGGGCTTAGTGACCACCACACACTGCTCAGTCTTGTCTGGGCAGTGATGTAATTTTTATTATTGCACTGGAGACTTTTACAGGTAATGTGCTCCCTATTTTTTAAGCCTAGATGATCATGTGGCCTGCTCAAGGCTACATAGTGAGTCTATATGTTGTCTATTTGGCATATTCTGTGCCTATTAGCAACCACAGAGGTAGCAGCAACATTACAACCCAATATAGCTAATGGTAAGGCCTCATGATCCAAGTCTCATCTCGTCAATAGCTTGGCCTGGCACGTAATGAGTACCAGGCACATTTGTGTAGCATGTTTAGATCATCAAATGTTTCCTGGGCCATGGTTTAGGAAGCATGGCCTTGAATCAGAAAGAAAAGCCAAGGTCGAGTCCCCATGCTTACCCAACTAGATGGGTCTACAGCCACTCATCCAGCTCCCTTCTTGGGACACTAGTCCCTTAGTTTCTGGACACGTCACTTTGGCATCCCTTACAGCTCCCTGGTTTCTCCTGCTTGCTTTCCTGCATTAGTTCCCTTTGCAGCAGTTCTATGCGCACTCTTAGCCCCGGTCTCCTCCCTCCTCAACTCCTGGCAATTTCATCCGCCCTCTTTACTTACAAGAGCCAGATCCCCGTCACCTGTTCCAGTGTTAGTTTCCAAGGGGGAGAATACATTAAAAGGTCACACAAGCAGCAAATGGCAGAGGCAGCATTGGAATCCAGGGTTCACCTGCTTTCCAAGCCCACATTTCCCATGCAAAGGAGCTGGGATTTTAACACCCAGGCCTTGAGGAAGTAGTGAGAGCCTGATGCTCTACGGACAAGTATAACCCGGTGGCTCCTATTACTGCAGAGACGTTCGTCCTTCTGAACTGGCATGAAGGCACAGGGCTTCTGTCTACAGGCTCTATGTGTGAATGCATTAGAATAGAAACATTCTGTACATAATTTAGAGGGTGTCCTAGAGCTCCTGGAACATCATCAGTGGCTGGTTCTGGGTCAGAAGCCTCAGATTTAAGACTCTGCCCTGTAATCTCCTTAGAATTACTTTAAAGAAAACCACCACTGTTTAGGTACGCATTCCCATCTATTCTGATCTGCTCCAGTAAGCGACATGAAAATATCACATTATAGGTTGTTTTATGAGCTTATTAAATGCGTTACTGAGGGGCTAGGAATGTAGCTCACTGGAAGAACACTTAGTTTAGCATGCACAAGTTCCCGAGTGCAATCTACAGGCCTGATAAAGCAATGCTAATTAAAATTGGACAGTCAGTGCTTGCCTAGCATGCCCACAGGCTTGGGTTTTATCCCCAGCACAGCATAAACTGGGCATGATGACACTGGCCTAAAATTCCAGCAATTGAGACGGGAAGGAAGGAAGGAAGGAAGGAAGGAAGGAAGGAAGGAAGGAAGGAAGGAAGGAAGGAAGGGAAGGGAGGGTCAGAAATTCAAGAGCTTATATTCTTGGCCACATAGCCAATTCAAGTCCAGCAAGGCTCTGTAAGACCAGTCTCAAAAAATTGGCTCGTTTATTATCCAACTCAACTTAGCCCAAGTCAACCATAGAAGCTCTGGCAACACAAAGGTTTTATTCTCCTCACCCACTGCCCCGGTAGGATTTATCTATCCCAGGACGAATACTGAGTGAACATCAGGTGCAGAAGCATTGCTCCACCTCTTGTGTCATGTGTCTATTATTGGGAGAAATGTCAGATTTGGCACTGGGAGGAAGGTTCAATTGGTAAAGTGCTTGCCCAGCAGGACTGATGGCCTGTTCTACCACTGGAACCCATGTGAAAGCTGAATGCGTGGCTGGGATTACAGATATCTGTAATCCCAGCACTTCTATGACAGCGACACTGGCCACCTCACCTACCCTGGAGAACCAGCACGGCGACAAGAACAATGAGACTTTGCCACAACAAAGGCGGAAGGTAAGAAGCAACTCCAGAAAGTGGTCCTCTGACCACACATTTGTTATAACACCCCCCCCACACACACACACGACACAGTCACAGTCATAAACAGATACATATACACAATTTTTTTTTAAAGAGTCTCCTAGGATGCAGTGATCTCTCAATGAAGCACAGTGCTCAGCAGTGTTTGGGGATATTATGTGGTGGTGACCAAGTGTGTGTTATCACCTGCAAGGCCCTCGGAACCTGCTCAAGCCATGCCTTGGCTTCACCTCCAGGTCTTTCCTCTCATCCTCCCATCCTCTAGATAAACCCCACAGGAGAAGCATCCTTCCCTAGATTCGGGTGTCTAAGCCACTACTCACATTTCTCTTTCCCTAAAAGTCTTTCTAGCAGTGTATCCACACTCTGTAGACCAGGCTGGCCTTGAACTCACAGAAATATGCCTGCCTCTGCCTCCTAAGTGCTAGGCGTGTGCCACCACGCCCGGCTTTAAAGATAGTTCTTAGCCGCCATGTGGGTGCTGGGAATCGAACCCAGGTCCTCTGCAAGAGCAGTTGGTGCTCTTAACCGCTGAGCCATCTCCCCAGCCCCATGAATTCATTATTTTTTATTAGTTATTTATTATTACTATTTTCTAACTTCTCTGGCTCCTGAAGACTCATCTTCTTCAACCCCATTTGTAAGGGATCCAGTATACACAGTAATGTTGCTCCTCAGCTATGGGGCCATAACTGTATGAAACATTCTGTAATTTACCTCCATAGAAACACGTAGCTAAGGAAAAGAAACAGGTTCCCTTTTTTTCCAAGAGAATGGCTGGCAAACAGCAGGGGGTGGGATAAACTCTGGCTGCATGTTTCCAGCCAGAACATTACCTCGCAGACCATCAAACCTCAACCTGAGTGAGAACTGTATATAACAGAATCCATGACACTGGCTGGACCTGGAGGCTCCACTCTTTCAAAATGGACATTCAACATGTTCCTGGTTGGGAAAGGATGCTAAGCAAAAAGAGGAAGACAGGGAAGCATCCAGTGTTCAAATCATGACACTGCCAAACAGAAATGCATATGGAGACCTCTTCTCTTGCTTAATTGCTAGGCTCACTTTGGAGGCTGGAGAAGAACAGTGTAAGGAGAACAGAGTTGTCAAGATTCTTCAAAGGAGCTTTTGTTGAGTAACTGTACAAATGTGTTGAGAAACATTTAAAAAGAGAGAGAGGAGAACCAGGGCTTGCAAGCTGTGGGTGGAAAGGCAAACATCAGAAAGAAACGGGTTTCCCTAAATGCAGACCAGAACAAACAAGTTAGCAGTATTTGGCAGTTGACTTCTGAGTCTCCATGGTCCTGGAAGGGAATGGGGAGATAAAAGCAGAGAAATGCACCAGGTGGAAGACACATTGCAGGGAGCAGAAAGGTTCCCATGTTGTCTACAGTCCAGCCTAGCTGTGGAGAAAACCATCCCCAGCCCATGAGAGGGCCAGGTGCACTCTGCAGTGAGCCTCCCTAAGACCCTAGAAGCAGCTGTGGAAAACATTCTGCACCTCCACATGGGCAGTGACAGCAAGGAAACACGTGGGCAGAATTTCAGGAGCATTCAGAAGTTACAGAAGACTTCCTTCAGAGCCATCCTGAGCTGGCTCGGTGGTTAAACACTTGCTGCCCAAGCATCAGGAACAGAATTTGAATCCCCAGAAACCAAATAAATTCTGGGTGGGCACTGCGGCCCATCTGTAATTCCAGTGTCCGAAGGATCCCCAAAGCAAGCTGCCTAGTGAAACGAGTCATATCAGCAAGCTCTGGGTTTGATTGAGAGACCCTGCCTCAGTGAATATGGTGGAAGTGTTGATTCTGGACACAAACTTGGGCCTTCACATGCACACGCACGCACTATGAAAATGGAAATGGAAAAGAAAAACGGCTTCTTCCTTAGCTTATGTCCAAAGAGGAATGTAGGACAGGCAGCTAGCAAAAGCCGCCTGATTAAAAAGGCAAATGAAATATACAGAGGATAAAATCCTTGAGAGGACAAGCCCAATACAAAGAAGCAGTTGAAGACAATCACGCATCTGTGTTTGGTTTACGGATGCTTTCCCTAACAAAGATTTTGCTTTGTCCTCTTTTTTTCTTTTCCTTCTCTTTTCATTTTTCCCTTGAAATAATTATATAAATAGTGTGCTGTGATGGGGAATGCAGACAGCTCAACTCAGCATCAGGATCGGATGGCTCTGCCCCTCACAGCAGAGCTGGAGGCCTCTACTCCACTGAAGTCAGGTTGGGCCAGATGCTCCCTAGATCCTTGCCATGCTCACACGGTGGGGTCGCTTTACTGTGCAGTGCTAAACTGGAATGCATGTTAGCTGACGTGGTAAGATGGGCTGTTGTTCCTCTTCAGGGTGGTTCTGCAAGCTCTTACCTTATCCCTGGGAGCACAACTGGACTGGAAAGCACTTCTGAAACAAAGGGCACTGGTAACCCAGCTGACACCGGAAGCACAACTGTTCCAAGTGCAACGTGTTGACAGGCCTGTCTGATGGCTCCTTGAACAGAGGGCCCCCAAGTAGCCTTGTCCGTTATATTATCTTAGAGGCAATAAAACCACCACTCTTCTCTATAGTGTTTCTTAGAACTACCAACAGGCTTAATTTAGGAGTGTGGCTATGCACCTTGCCTACAATCCACTTATATGGAAGAGGCTCCCTACATCTAGGGATGGCATGCAATTGTCACCAACTCTGAATGTTTCATCCATCTTTCCCAGGCTCAGTTTACCTTCTTCTACTCTCTTCTCTGTCCTGTTTCTAAATTTCCAGGGACATCTCAACTTTCCTGGCCATTCTGTGTAGCTGAGGTTCTTTGAACTTAAATTCAACTTCAGAGATAAAGGGTATATTGGGAGAATTTTGGAGGTGGTTATTTTAAATAATAAAGGGATAAAGAGAAAACCTTAGTATGTTCACTGCAGGGGTGAAGGATATGGCACAGTTGGTAGAGCACTATCCAGGCAGGTGGAAAGCCCTGGGTTTAATTCCCTGCACCTCAGAAACTGGGTGTGGTGCATAGAACTGTAATCCTAATACTGGGGAGATACAGGCAAGAGGATCACAGCCTAGGTCATCCTCAGCTACATAGCAAGCTTAAAGCCAGCACAAGTTACATGAGACTCTGCCTCAAAAGAGGCACAAACATAAATGTACTCTAGAACTTGCAACACTGGACTTTCTAAGTGCCACAGACCTGGAGGGAAGGGCAGGCAACCAGTCTCCAAATCCAGAACTCAGAGCTTTGATTCCCAGCAAAGGGCTCAGCTCGTTCCTGCTCTGGCAAGGAATGACCTAGATTCTAGGGCACTCGGCTTCCCACCAGGAACATGCACTTCAAAGCAAAGGTGCCAAAAAGAAACACTGAGCAGATACCAATAGCCCCTCTGTTCACACACTGGAAAGCAGGGTATTTTTAGTAAGTGACTGTGGTCAAACTCAAGGCTAAAACTGGACTTCCCTTAAAATAATGAAGCTTAAGTTAATGTACCCCACTTTGATTTTGGCATCACAGGCTTCCTCCTTGTTAACTTTGCAGTTTATATAATTATAGGGCTGGAAATCTATCACACCACTGGGCAAGGATACACTATAAATGTGCTAGAATAAAATATAGATGGAGATTTAATTATCATGTTACTTGTGCTTTTTTTTTTTTTTAAATAGCTGCATGTCAGCACTTCCATAAACCGATTTGCATTACGTTAAAATTAATGGACCGGAACCCTGTGCTCCCAGAGAAGCAGGCCCTACCCCGAGCGAGGCCTGCTCTGCAAACCTCCCGCTCCCAGCACCAGCTGCACATGGGCCGACACTTGAGTCTCCACTGCAGTCACAAAGCCCCTGTGGCCTCTAAGAGTAAGGAGGCCTAACCCAGCCCAATTACAGCCTTAGGCATCTGGGACCTACTGGTGTGGTCCTTTAAACAGAGAGACAGAAGCACCAAATGCAGGCTCTCAGGCCCACCCAGACCTACTGAACAGAATCTGCATTACATTTATTTATTTATTTATTTATTTATTTATTTATTTATTTATTTGGTGTGGGGTATGTGGGTGCACGTGTGAATGCTCAAGTTCATGTGGAGGTCAAAGGATAACTTGAGAAGTCAATTCTCTCCTTCCCCCATGTGGCTCCTGAGGACTGAATTCAGGTCCTTGGGCTCGATGGCAAGTGCCTTTACCTGTTGAACTATCTCATTTTGTTGGTCGAGAATCTGCATCTTAACAGAATGTCGAGGTGATTCTTTCATACATTAAAGGTTGAAAAGTGCTGATCTGAAGGAGGACTGTGTCAAGGGTTAGGTGCTGGGGTTTAAAAAAGATAGCCTGGAGTTGAGATTCCGAAGTCTGATGTCAGCTTCAGTTGTCAACTTGCATAGCGGTCAGATCCAGGAGAGGGGTCTCAATAAGGAGTTACCTAGAATAGGTCGGCCTGCACGGATTAGTATAGTTGCCCTAACTGAAGTGGGAAGGTTGGTCCTAGACACGGCTGGGCCCTGGACTGAATGAAGAGGGGAGAGCGAGCTGAACACTAGCTGCGGTCGTTCGCTATTCGTTCACTGCTCTCTGCTCTTGGCTGTGGATGAGCTGACCAGCTGCTTCACCTGCTGCCTTCACTTCCCTGCAGTGATGGGCTGTACGCTGGAATTGTGAGTCAAACACTGCCTTCTACAGGTTGTATCTGTTAGGGTATTTCATTCACAGAAAGAGGAAAGAAACTCAAAACACACCAAGGATGAGACGACAAACGAGCTTTGTAAAAATTCAGACAAGAGGGCTGACTACTCTCATTTTTTCCCTTCCCTCCCCTCCCCTCCCCTCCTTCCCTCCCTCCCTCCCTCCCTCCTTCCCTCCCTTCCTTATATGTGGGGAGAGTTGCACTTGCATATAAGTATGGAGGCCAATCTGGGGGGCATTCCTCAGACATTGTCCATCTTGATTTTTGAGACATCGTCTTTCATTAACCTGGGGCTCGTCCATGGGGCTAGGTTGACTGGCCAACCCCTGGTATCTGCTTGTTCTGCCCCCCAGCCCTGGGATTATAAGTGTGCACCACTATACCTAGCCTTCTGTGTGGGTGCTGGAGATGGAACTCAGGTTCTCACGTTTGTGTGGTGAACATTTTGCCAGCTGAGCCATCTCCCCAGCCTCTGATTGATTTTAAAACCACTAAGTGTTAAGTCCAACATTTTCCAGCATGGTCTCTATTTCAAACATAGTTCTCCATTTGCAGATCTCATAGGAAGAAGGGTCTGGGCAGTAGGGATATACTCATAAGCAGTAGGATATACTCATAAGCAGTAGGATATACTTATAAGCAGTAGGATATACTCATAAGCAGTAGGATATACTTATAAGCAGTAGGGATATACTCATAAGCACTGAGCCTGACTGTTCAGGGGCGACATTAGGGAGGTGGTGACCACATGGATATGGACATAGTCTAGGGACAGATGTCACGAAGGGTGGCCAAGTGTTTTGATGAGGCAGCTAATCATCTCAACAAGAAAGCACTACACGGAAATGAGGGTGACGGGCAGGTGGGAAAAATCAATACTAAATCAGGAGAAAAATGGAGCAGGTTAATACAGTGTGTGACAGAGGCAACCACTGAACTCATCACAACTGTGAAAGTGCTTACGTGTATGCCGTCCAATGAGGAAGCCGCTGGCCACACATGGCAACTGAGCGCTTAGTGCAGCTAGCGTACCGACACATGAATTCTATGTTAATTAATTAGTTATTTAATTTTCATAGGACTGGGAATTGAACCTAGGGCCATGTGCATGCTAGGCAAGCTCTAAATTTTTTTTATTTTAAATAAATGCTTTCTCAGTCCTAAATTTTATTTTCATTTGTAGAACAAACATTGTCTTCTACAGCCCAGGCTGGCCTCAAACTCATGTAGTCAAAGATGGCCTTGAATTTCTGATCATCCTGCCTCTACCTCCCAAGTGCTGGCACCCCAAGTGTGCGCCACCACGCCTGGCTTAGATGGTGCTGGGATGCACTCCAGAGCTTCAAGTGTGCACCACCATGCCTGGCTTAGATGGTGCTGGGATGCACTCCAGAACTTCAAGTATGCTGGCCAAGTGCTCCACCAACTCAGCTACACATGAAGCACTTAGTTAATTTTAATTAATTTAAATTTTAAAAGCTGTACATGAGTCCTTGTTACCATACTGGAAACACAAGTATGTAAAAACACCATGGCAACCCTTGGGCCTACCTTGGGCCGAGGAAAATCAGCAGAGTCCCCACTAAAACAGAGGTCATTAAAAAGCCACTAAAAGTACCAGTCAAATAAGCCAGAAAGGCTTAAATGAGAAGACTTATGTATATTGAAAATGGAGATCTTGTAAAGTCAAACTCTTTGGTTTCAATTTTTTTATGTGTATGAGTGTTTTGCCTGCATATATGTAAGTGCCCCCATGTCTAGCAGTGGCTGTCAAGGCCAGAAGACAGTGTCAGATCCCATGGAACTGAACGGTTGTTAGCTGCCATGTGGGTGCTGGGAACTGAACCTAGGTCCTCTGGTAGAGCAGCCAGTGCTCTTAACTGCTGGCCATCTCTCAGGCCCCAAGCTCTTTGCTTTCAAATGTATGTAAGCAGAGAACAGGGGGGATCCAGGCTGCCAGAGCCCTAGTGGAAGAAGATGGCGTTACATGAGGTCGGACGGTAGCCACACACCAGCATTAAGTTCTTGTGTGGATGTCTGTTTATAGGAAGCACAGCAAGGAGAAGGGTAGACAACAGTGTGTCACAAGTTCAAGGAGAAAAAGGATTCCAGGTATAGGTCTTCAACTTCTCACTAAATGTGACATGGTTTAAAAGTTTTCTAAAAATCAAAATAAGAAAATATATTCCCCTGTTGTAACCAATATATTGTTGTGATACCTCAGAAAGATGTTGGTCCCTGGCAGAAAGGGAGGACCACATGACAGAAACCTGCTTCCCTCCTGCCTGATGCAGGCATCGCAGAGCTGATGCCTGGAGCCCTGAAGACCACCCTGCAGATGGAGAGTCGCCATTCAAAGCTCTGAACAGCCATCAGAGACCTGACATTATGGACATACTGAATTCCCAAGTCCTCAGAGTGACTCCCTCTGTGATTTTTGTTATGTGTGACTTATTACTAAATTTAAATTGTTTAAGTGGGGGAAAAAAAAGCACATTAAGAACTGTACTCAAACTGTCTTGGCCAGCCTCTCTTGTTTGGAGGGGTCGACTGCAGAGTTCAGCCCTTTTGGTGATGAAGTGTCTTTGAAATACTTAGTTCTCCTATCTCAGTTTCCCTCCTCCACCTTCTCTGGCTTACAATGGGAGTCCCATCACTTGAAATGTCCTTCCTTCTGGGCAGACTGCTAGAGTATGATGTCTTCGAGTCAGTCAGTCCTTCCTGGCACACACACACACACACACACACACACACACAGACACACACACACACAATGTACAAAAGTACTTTATAGATCTACTTAATGAACATGGCCTTTGTCCCACAGGTTTGTGGGCCATGGCAAGGACTCAGAGTGGCATCATATGGTGCAGTAGCAGCATCTTTCTCACATCTAACTTGCTGGAGGAGGAGATGGCCTTTAGTGGGATGGGGAGAAAGCAAGCCAAGAATCCCCACTGCGTGTGTGGTTACACGTACATACAAAGTCAGAGGACAGCTTTTGGGCATCTCTCCTTCTACCATGATGGTCCTGGGGATTGAACTCAGGTCATCAGGCTTAGTGGCAGGCCTCTTTTCCTTGAGTTATCTCGCCAGCCCTCATTAACTATCTTAGAACGCATGGCAACATAACGTTCAAGGGGGTGAACACAAGAATCCTTTGGGAATGCTCAGGGTACAATTTGGTGCTTTCATATTTTTTTCTCAGTATGAAATGATGCCCCCCACCTGAGCCCAGAGAAATCTTCACACAATTAGCTATTGTTTCTAAATTACCATGTATGACCAGAAACAGCTTAAACAGGGTTATAACATGGGCTAAGTGTTGTAGAGGATACAGGAAGAAGGGTGTGAGGGTTTAGGAACAGGGATTCAGGTCTAGGGAGAGAGCACAGACATTGCTGGGAGGCTGCCGATGTGAGGGTTGGAAGGCGTCACCCCTCTCCCACCCTCATCCTAGTCCTGGGACAGTGAAGCTGGCCTGGTTCCCAGTCTGCAGAGATAATGACGAACTGAAATAAAGTCATCCTGGATTTCAAGTGGCCTCACATCCAATGACAGGTACTGTAAGAGAAAGACGGGGAGATTTGAAACTCAAAGACATGCAGAGATCTTAAAGGCCATGTTAAGATGGAGGCAGATGTTCCTGTAATCAAAGAAAACTGAGGGTTGCCTGGGCTTCCAGAGGCTAGAACGGGGCTAGAAAATGAATTGCCCTGAGAACTTGGAGGAGCAGTCCACTGCGGACATGCTGCTCACTGGCCTGGAATAGTGAGAAAAGAATCCCTGTTACTTTGTGGCACGAAGGTTGGGAGTAATCTAGGGTAAGTAGACTGGGAGAGGCAAGCACCAAGGAGCTGGCTTTGTCAAGGGTAGAAAGTTTCGTCTCCCAGTTACGATAGCCTGAAGCCAGCAGGCACGGGAGCCTTGGATCAGACAAGGGCTACTTCTTTCAAGATTCTTCTTGCCTACGCAGAACAGGACAGAGTCCTAGGAGGCAGAGGACTTCAGAAAGAAATTCAGGGCCTCAAACACCTTCAGAAGTTCAATGCTTTGAAAAGCAGAGTACACTTAAATCACAGAGACAGAGAGGGACCTTGGGCCACAGGAGAGTTTACCAGGAGGAGTAGGGCCTGTAGCTGTCCAAAGCCGGATGGGAAGGGAGCTTCAGGGACTACCGGAGGGCAGGGACAGGAGGCTGCCACCACAGCCACCTGGCTCACTGTGTTTGGGAGCAGGGATGAAGCTGTGAGGGACGGAGGGAGCTCCACAGCCACTGTAGAATCTGACCTACCAGAGTATCCATCCCAGGGCGGGGGTGAATGGAAACACAGGGGAGAAAGGGGAGAAAACACACCCGGGCGGTATGTCCAATGGCAGCTCAGAGGCGAAGGGTCCGTACACCGGAACTACACCTCTGTTGCTGCTTTTATTGTTCTGTGTCTGGAGCAGACAGTCTCCAGGTATTTTAGGAGGACCACAGGCCTGAGCCAGGCCCAAGCCCTGATCACGTGCACCATGAATGTCATCTGCTTCCTTTGACTGCCTGTCCATTCCTGCTATCCGAGCATGCTCCGAAACCTCATCAGTTATGTGATGTTTTAAACTCCATAAGGAAAACAGGATTTTGTAGATGTCTACTGTCCCTTTCTAAATCTATATTTACTTTTTAAAATCTTTGTAAGATGCATCTATATATGTGTATGTGTTCGTATGTGTGTGTGTGCACATGTATGCCACGGCATATGTGTGGAGGTTAGAAGATAGCTATGACCACCTTCCACTTTGCTTGAGACAGGATCTCTGTCATCAGCTGCTGTGTACACCGGGACTGATGGGCTATGAATGTCCAGAGATTCTTCTGTCTCTGAATCCCATCTCACTGAAGGAGTGCTGGGATTACAGATATACGCTACCATGTCCTGCTTCATGGGGGTTCTGAGGATCAAATCCCAGATCCTCATGATTGCCTGGCAAGTGCTATACCCACCAACACATCACCCAGCCAGCTTTTAAATACATACATATATATATATATATATATTTAATTTTATTTATTTCTGTATGTGTATGAATGTACTGTCTGCATGCAGGTTTGTGCACCCGTGTCATGCAATGCCACGGAGGTCAGAAGAGGGTGTCGGATTCACCTGGAACTGGAGTTCTCCTGGAATTGGAGTTTCAGAAGGTTCTCGGCTGCCATGTGGGTGCTGGGGATCGAACCCGGGTCCTCTGTAAGAGCGGTCGGCGCTCTTAACGCTAGGCCATCTCTCCAGCCCTAAATACATATATTTTTAAAAGCTTTCCAGGTGCTGGAGAGAAGGCTCGGGAATTATGAGCACTTACTGGGTGCTCTTGCAGAAGACCTGGGCTCTGTACTACAACCCACATGGTGGCTAAAAACTGTAACTCCAGCCTCAGGGGAATCCAATGCCCTCTCCTGGCCTCCACCATTGTTATCACAGAGGTATACATGTACAGAAATGAAGGCAAAATACTCATACAGATACAATAAAATTAAGTAAATAAAAGTTATCTTAAGAAAAGCATTTCAGTCAGTCAGACTGATGTATTAGCTTCTCCATCTGAGTTCATCATGTTCTTTCTCTGCCCTCCCTCCTTCCCTCCTTTTCCTACTAGAGATGTCTGGGATTATGTTAACAACTTAATTATGCTTACTATGTGGAGTAATTTCTTATTTGCTTCTTGGCTCTGCATTGTTTGAAATCCTTTACATTGGATGCCCCTTACTTTTAATTTTAGAAAAAAATTAGGGCATTAAAGTCATAATTGTAGAAGAAATATAGGAAAATTCTACTAAAGTAGAAATAAAAAGAAAGGAAGGATGAGAGAGAGAAGAGGTAGAGAAGGAAAGGGAAGTGTGCTGGATGGCTTTGGTGTCAACTTGACACACCTGGGTTGAGGGAGCCTCAATTGGGGAATTGGCTCCATTGGATTGGCCTGTGGCCACATCTGTGGAGTATTGTCTTGATTGTCAGACAATGTGGGAGGGCCTAGCCCACAATGAGTAGTGCCACTCTGGGCAGGTTGTTGTGTACCGTATAAGAAGGCAGGCTGGGCATGAGCCAGGGGAGCAAGCCAGTGAACAGCATTCCTCCATGGCCTGTGCTTCAGCTCCTGCCTCCAGGTTCCTGCCCTGGGCTCCCTGAGTGATGAACTGTGACCCAGGAGATGTAAGCTGAATAAACCCTTTCCTCCCCAAGTTGGTGTCGGTCAGAGTGTTTTGTCACAGCAATGGAAGACAGACTAGAACAGAAATAAAGCAAAATATAAAAGTGGAGCTTGGTGTGGTGGTGCACACTTTTAATACCAGCACTCAGGGGCAGAGGCAGGTGGATCTCTGTGATTCAAGGCCAGCCTGGTCTACACAGTGAGTTCCAAGGCAGCCAGGGCTACATAGTGAGACCCAGAGAGATGGCTCAGCTGTTAAGAGCACTGACTGCTCTTACAGAGGACCCAGGTTTGATTCCCAGCACCCATGTGGCAGCTCAGAACCTTCTTTAAGCCAGGTGTGGTGGCACAAGCCTTTAATCTCAACATTCGGGAGGCAGAGGCAGTCAGATCTCTGTGAGTTCAAGGCCAGCCTGGTCTACAGAGTGAGTTCCAGGACAGTTGGGGCTATAGGGAGACCCTGTCTCAAAAAACAAAAACAAAAACAAAACAACTTACACTAGTAAGAAATGGTAAGGCCATCACTGTGCACCCACCCAAGCACTCTAGGGACCAGTGCAGACCCTCCTGACCATTTCACAAGTGAACAGTTAGGAACAGCTATGACTAATCTCTGGAAGCTCATTAAGGCTAGCCTGAGCAATAGAAGGTCGCCATAGCAAGAGACAGCAAGCAGAATGCCCAAATATCACCGCTTCTCCAGCTACCCCTCGAGTTTGATCTGAGGCCAGAAGCTCCCAGTTACAAGGAAAATGACACTTAGCCTTCCTCATTCAAATCCACACTTGGCCTTACAGGGCTTCTACCGTGCATGGTCTTTAAAGTGACCTAGCATCATTTATTCTCTCTGAGCCACAGCATTTTCATCCATAAGTGAGGAAAGATGCCCATTGTGGCAACATGCGAACCCAACCTTGCACCGTGCACTATGTGAGCTGTACAGAGAAGCACAGAGGCCAGGCGGAGAGACTCACGATATACAACAAGTCAGCAAACGTGTAGATTAAGGGCTAGGCTCTGCATGCTGGGATAAGGCCTGCAAATGCAGATCACTTTAATAATAGGACTATCCACTTAACACCTATCACGCCCCTAGGAGGCAGGTTGTTTTTCTCATTTTATTAATTGGGAAATTGAGGCTGCTACAATGGGAACCTAAAATGTCCCTAAAGACCCAGGAAGGTGAAGGAGCCAGTGGACTCATTAGGAGGGCTCCTTGGGAGATCCTTCAGCCACAGGGAGGCACACTCTTGAAAAGGACTTTGGGACCACCTAGCCCCCCTCTTTTCCTTTTTTTGCTTTTGCTTCCTGACTATGAGATGAGGAGTATGCTCTTCTGCATAGTACCTGGCAGTGTCACCTGACTTGTGATTTCTCACTGACAGCCCCAGAACTCTGACCCCAGTTTCCAGACAGTGATCAGCCTCTGGCCTCAGTTCAGCTACATCAAAGTAGAGAGTGCAGCATTTCCCAGGTCTCTGGTGGGTGACTTGGATGGTCTTTTCCACCTTGTTCCACTTCCCCCTCTTTTTTACCTCCCACCACGTGTCCATGACTGCAAGAGACTACTAAGGGGAGGCTTTTCCTTCAAATAACCTCTGCTTGGTTCATGGATGAGCCAAACCCAAACAGTAGAACTAGCTAAAAAACAAGAGCCAAACTCCAGCCCCAGTGTACTAGATATGTGGGCTTGCAGCTTCCCAGTCAACTGCCTCCAAGCCTCCCTGTCTTCCTCTAAAGACACCATAAAAGGAGAAATCAGAACAGAAAGAACCTTGCTGCAGAGCAGATCTGCACATTAATTTATAACAGTTCACATGCTCTCTGCATTACCTCATGGCTCGTGTCTAGGCTCCACACAGCAATATATGCTGGGACGATGCAAAACTGCCTCCTATCTAGAGGTGGTTTACCCCAGGGCCAAAGAACACTGCCCTTCTCCTGCGCTCTTGCACAGTGGCCAACAAGAAAGGTCACAGCAGGGGCAACTGAACCGTCACCCCAGGGAATCCTCTCACTTTACAGGGAGCCAAGACTGTGGGATTGGCTCCAGGCCGCACAGCTAATTAGGGAAAATCCAGGACTCAAAGCTCAAGGTTCTCGTTCTCTAATAGTGGTGCCCTAGAGGGGGACTGCAGTTAACAATAAGGAATTGTATGTTCTAAATTGGTTAGAAGACAGGAGATTGAATGTTCTCATCAAAAGGAAATGATAACTGTTTGTGGTGATGTATATATTAATTATCCTGATTTGAGCACTACACAACAAAACTGTGTACTGAAAGTGTCACATTGTGTCCCACAGACATATACAATTGTGTGTCTAAATTTTTTAAAAATTCAATTATTTATTTGTTTTTATTTATGTATATGTGTTTGTGCCTGCTTTTCTGTACATGTACCATAGGTGTGTAATGCCTATGGAGGCCAGAAGAAGGCATCAGATTTCCTGGAGCTGGACTTACTGGTGGTTGTGAGTTGCCTGGTGGGGTGTTGGGACCTGGATGCGGGTCCTCTCCAAGAGCAGCAAGTGCTCTTAACCATGGAACCATCTCTCCAGTCTCCAAGCTGAATTCTTTAAAATATTCTTCAAAGCCAGTTCTTAGAGAAATCTAAATCTGTTTTCTAAAACAGATTTTTAAAAACTCTATTTTTTAATGTGTATGAGTATTTTGCCTACAAATGTGCAATACCCAAGGAAGCCAAAAGAGGGCACCGGATCTCTTGGAACTGGAGTTATGGACAGTTGTTAGCTTCCATGTGGGTAATGGGAACCTAACCTGGGTCCTCTGCAAGAGCAGAGAGTACTCTTAGCCACTGAGCCAGCCCTCTAGTTCTGAAACAGGGAATTTTTGAGGGGAGGACACCTTAATAACAGAACGAGGAAGGAAATACAACTATTTCTGTGTGCTACTGAATGTTTGACAGAGATTTTTCTGTTTAATTCTCATAATCCTTTAGGGACATTATTAGCACCAGTTTATACTGGGCAGGAACTGAGGCTGGGAGAGGTCCAGGAGCACAGCCATACTTTCTAGTTCTCAATTAGAATGAACATCCAGAGTGGACCCCATTTCCCCTTCTGCAGGTGGCACATAGGAGTCCACAATTATTCCCTAACCCTCCAGCTCAGAATGTGCCAGGAGTACCTCAGTCTTCTATTAGGACCATGCTGAGCAGCCTAAATAGTCCCATGTGCCTGCCAGCCGGCTCAGGGCCTATCCCCCTAGGGCTGAGCTTCTGAGAATCCCACAGGGCTTCTTAAAGACTTGCTGAGTGAATGCTGCCCAGGGAGAGTAGCTTGCCAGGCTGAGTGGCCAAGGCTCCCTCACCAGAGCCCTGCCTGAGAAACCTTATCAGGCCAGACCAGTTTTGCCAGTTTCAGTTTAGACTGGCTTTTTACAGCTGGCCAATTGATTCTTATGAGCTAGGGTTTGGCTCACAAGGCAAGCACTCGAGGTTTTTCTGTGGGGGTGGCACACTGCTGCCTCCCCAGGCAGGCCTCCTCCAGCGGCATTAGGCCCCACTGCCTGCTGCTGCCCCCTGGCTCTCCCCAGGGTCACTGCACCTGGCTTTGCTCAGAATCCACCTGGACTGTAAAGTGGCCACCTGTCCTCAGGGCCTCCTGGCTGGGGCTCCAGCAGAGTCCACACCTTGCCTGGCATCTGCAGACCCTACTACCCCCCCACAATTCTCTCTTGGGTTGGAAAATGACCATGACCACTTCACTGTCTTACTGGATTGTAGGCGTGAAAACAGGAAAATGACTTAGTGTTATACACACCAAGGCTGCATCCAAATGCAAAGCTTCCCTCTGCCTGGGCCAGGACCACAGTGACCACTAGGGCTTCTTCCTTATGCTCTCTCCTCAAGAAAAGCACCTGTATGTACACAACACATACACATACACACACACACACACACACACACACGGTTTGTTATAGAAAGGCTCAGCAAATATGTCCTCAGGACGCCCCTGAAAACACTGCCCTTGGCCTCCCTAAAGCATATGTTTAAAGGTCACTTGCGTTGACTTAAATTACAGCATCCCCTCACCCCCCACCCCATGAAAGTATCATAGGCTACCTCATTCCAACAGATTTGACTAATTTGTAATTCTTCAAACCTTTCTTACTTTACCAGGAAATAATAGATTTGGGCCATCTGTGTCCATTGCTCAGAAACTGTATATGAGTTATCAAACGAAGATTAGCAACAACTTACAAAGTTGAAAAATATTTCAAGGCCTGGGGTGATGGCTCAACAGTTAAGAGAACTGGCTGATCTTGCAGAGGACCTGGGTTCAGTTCCCAGGACATACATGGTAGCTAACAACCATCTGTAACTCGGGCCCTCTTCTGGCCTCTGTGGACACCAAGCACACACATGGTGTGCGTACATGCAGGCAAACACCCACAAACATGAAATGAAAATAAATAAGCAAATCTTAAAAAAAAAAACCATATGAGGAATCATTAAATATAGGTTTTGAAAGTACACCTAGCAGAAAAAAGTCTAAAAGAACAAGTGTATAAGTATATATATATATATATACTTATACAAGTGTATAAGTATATATATATATTCTAAAAGGACTAGCAAAATGGATTAGCAGGTAAAGGCACTTACTATACAAGCCTGGTGACCTGAGTTCGATCCCTAGAACCACAAGAAAACTGACTCCACAAAGTTCTCCTCTGAATGCCACATGTACCATGGCACACAGACGCACGTCCTGAACACACGCACATCATGTGCACACTGTAACAATACATTTTTAAAAATTAAAGAAAGTCTAAATAATTGAGTGCTATGGTTTCTTTGAACCTGTGGCTCCTCAAAGCAAACTGAGGTATGGTTAAACACAGACTAGAGTCATTTGTCAGGGCGAACAACTCTTTCAACTATTGACCTTTAAGTTTAAGATAAACTGTGCCCAAATGACTACTTACTTTTTTTCTTAAATATTGAAATGATGAAATAGAAAATCACATGCTGAATATATTGCTAATTAGAAGTGTTAACCATTCATAAGTTGAATTTTAATTTCCTTTATGTTTAAATAGAAACTAAATTTGGACCTAACAAAGATATCATAAACTTGTACTAAAGGGTGGTAGAGTATTTGTTATCTACCACTTATTTCCATGTCGCTTCAATTAGACCTTTACCACTCTGAACAAGGTCATTGCTTTAGAAGTTGGAGCTGGGGGAGATAGTTAAGTCCATCAAGTTAGTACTTGCATAGGATGCAAGTTTGATCCTCAGCACCCCTTTAAAAAGCCAGGCATAGAGGGCACTCTAGTAAGCCCAGCTCTGGCCTGGGGACTGCTGGCCAGCCAGTCTAGCATTATTGCTGAGCTGCTGGTTTGAATGTGAGACTCTTTCAAAAAAATAAGGTGGACAGCTCCCAAGGAACACCCGAGGTATATGTTCTAGAGCATGCTCTAAAGGTAGGAGAGAGAAAGAGCCAGTGTGGGCCTCCAACAGGCGGCTGCAGTGGGGCATGGTGGCCATTTTCTTTCCCTGGGTTGCAACCTCAAACACTGTCCACTGAACTGACTTCTCTTCAGTGAGATGCTTTTGTTGCTTGCTGAGCTTTGCTGGGTCCAGCACCTCAAGCGTGGCCTTTATATCTTGTCTCTACAACTGGCCCTCACACCTCTGTGTAGGAAGGTGACAGCAAGTGGGAAACCGTGTCCAGCATCGGCTTGGGGCTCTGACTTTTGGGGTTTTTGTACACATCCTAATTCTGTGAGAAGCTCCATGCAATGTGGAGAGGCCCTCCACCACTGACCTCTTGTTAAAAGATCAACAGCCAGAAACCAGAAACATGACTGGGAAGAGAGAACAGCTGCTCTGCTCTCAGCTGCTCAGATCTCAGCTGCTCGCCAAACTGTTGTACCTTTAGAAGAGTCTTAGACTCCATTCTGCCATGAAGACTGAGCCTAGAAAGTCCTTGGTAAAAGCAGAGATAGTGGAAGTATGTCATGCATGTTCCGCGCCCTTTCCCACACTCCTGACAAACATCACTGGTCAGTAACTGTATCATTTTTCTTTAAGCTTCAAATCTGCCCCAAAATTCCTATCAAAAAGGTGGTTCTGAACCCATGTCAAATCTGGGAGTCTTTTAATTTTTTTTTAATTTTCTTTTTGCCTGGGTAAAGTGTCTTTATTAAACAAAGCGCCAGCTGCACTGCACCCGCCACCTGGCTCTGCTTCTCATTGTCATTGTTCTTCTCCTCCTCCTCCTCCTCCTCCTCCTCCTCCTCCTCCTCCTCCTCCTTTCTTCCTCTTCCCCCTACTCTTCTTTTCTACTTCCTCTTCTTCTCCTCCTCTTCCTCCTCTTTTTCTTCTTCTCCTCCTCCTCTTCCTCTTTTTCTTCTTCCTTCTCCTCCTCCTCCCTCCCACCCTTGTCCCTCCCCCTCCTCCTCATTTGGTCACCTTGGGACTTTGACCTCTCACTTTCCCAGCAGGAGTCAGGGAACCATGGACTTTACCTCCCAACATGCAGCCAGCTTCCAGAGTGGTCAGGGCCTCCGCCCCACACTGGCCTAGGGTGGCCTCATGCTCAAAGTGGCGAGCCCTCCAGAAGCATGACTTGGTCTTCTGGGGCGATGTCTAGCAAGGCCACATGAGCCTTGATCTGGGTGACCAGCTCCTGGCTGCTCACCTTTAGGGTGTGTAGCTCCTGGGCACAGACAAAGAGCCACATGTTGGCCCCCGACCTGTGGATGCCACCACCCCGAAGATGGAGTTGAGAAAGTGAGAAAGGGAGAGTCTTTTCATTTTCTTTCTTGTTTTTATTTATTTTTTTATTTTATTTATTTATTTTTATTTATTTATTTTGTTTTGTTTGGTCTTTTTGAGACAGGGTCTCCCTGTAGCCTCAGCTGTCCTGGAACTCACTCTGTAGACCAGGCTGGCCTTGAACTCACAGAGATCCGTCTGCCTCTGCCTCCCTAGTGCTAGGATTAAAGGTGTGCGCCACCACACCTGGTCTGCGAGTCTTTTCATTTTCAAGACACATATTATCCTTTATCTCACTACATAGCCAAGGATAACCTTGAACTTCTCATCCTCCTGCCTCCACCTCCCAAGCCCTGGGAGCCCAGAGACATGAGCTGAAGCAGAGACCGGGGAAGAGCACTGCTTCTGGCTTACTCAGGTACTTTTCTCACATAGTCCAGGCTCAAGTCCTGGGGTTAGCTCTGCCCACGGAAGCTATCTGTTTTGTTATATGTAGGTACCTGTATTGTTGTTTTGTGTTTGTTGTTTTTGCTGTGCAGAGACTGAAGTCAGGACTTCTTCCACACTAGGCAAACATTTGCCATAGAAATGTAGTAATTAAAGAGAGTCCAATTTTAGCGATGATTCTAGAAATAAGTATTCTACCCATAAACAAACACACAGAAATAAAAATTCTTTCCGAGGTGCTTACATGGTTCAAGTCCTAAATAAAAGTAGGGAGGCCTTCTTTGATGCATCACTTCCCAAAAGCTGTGGTTTAAGCAAAGGGCCACCAATCAAAAGATGCTAAAGATGCTGGTGTTGGCGTGTGAAGTTGCTGGTGTTGGTACGCATTTGTGTTCACGTGGCGTGGGCTGTGACCTGGGCATTGCTCTAAGGACTCCATGTGTACTGTCTCATGAAATTAATAAAAGATGATTCTGATGCTAACATGACCCAGGATCCAAGACTCATTTCTTGGATCCAATGTGCTTCACAGATGAGTGCAGCCCAAGTCACTCAGGACAGCTGCATGCCAAGAGCACGCTCACCCGCCTAGGACCTGAACTCCAATAATTCTGCTCAGGAAGCTGGGCCTTTCTGAAATCTGGCCCAGCCCTGGCCCATCTGTTCCGGTCTGTCACTTGGCCACATTCTATTTCTGAATGCTAAGCTTCAAAAAACAGCAGACTTCATAACATCTTCCCACTTTTATCCCAGATAGGCAACACAGCTTCAAAGAAGCACATGCCTGTCCATCCTCCCATCTCCCATCTCTGCTATAGTGAGAACAAAGAAGGCCCCAACTCTATCTTGTAGCAAATCCAGATGCTGCCAAGGCCTTAACTCAGAGAACTAGAGTGGGAGCAGCTGCCTTGATCTTGCTCCTGTGCGGGTCAGACATTGGCCATCTGCCCTGCTGAGCCAGCCTTGGGCCTTAGCCCTGGCCAATGCCAAGTGTGGTGTCATTTGGATTTTGTGGATATTCTCCGTGGATCCTGGGTGACAGCCTTGTACCAGCTGCCCACCACCCCCAGAGCTGGGGAATGAGAAAAAGAACAAGAAAAAGGATGAAACACATAGTAAGAGAAAAAGCTACTGATTTTATTAGATTTTCAGTAAGCACCTGGGAATGTACCAAGGCTTGCCATGTAATTTCACACTTCACCCCTTAACTCTTCTCTGACCTTGAATTTGGAAAGATAATGTCTACCAGGAAGAGGAAGGTTCTAGAGAAACTAATTGCTGGCTCTCCAGCTAGGATTTTAAGGAAGTCTTTTTAACTCTGTACTCTAGTTTGTTTTCTGTTGCTGTGATAAATGCCATGACTAAAAGCAACTTGGAGGAGAGTTTATTGAACCTACGGGTTGTAGCCCATCACCCGAGGAAGCCAAGTCAGGACCTGGAGGCAGGAGCCCAGAGCCAGGAGTGGAAGCAGAGAGCAAGGGGGAGCATTGCTGCTGGCTTACTGGGCTGCCTTTCTCACACAGCCCACGGTCAACCCCTGGGGACAGCACTGCCCACAGTGGGCTGGGCATGCCTACGCTAACCAGCAACTTAAAAAATGCCCCACAGACAAGGCCACAGGTCAATATGATGGAGGAAATTCTTCCATTGAGATTCCCTCTTCCTGGTTATGTCTATGTTTTTGTCCCATCGACAAAAACTAACCAGCATCCTCAACCCCACTTGTGAGCAGGAGACAAGAGTGAGTCCCCCTGCTTTGAGTTACGTGTCAAAGAAAAATCAGCCATGCAAGTGTGCTCTGTACTGGCCTGCCCAAAAGACCTAAAATGAGTCCTCAGTTTATGGCATTTATAGTGTGTTCAGGGCTTCCTGTTTGTGTCTTATCACACCGTCTTCTACACTATCACCCCTAATCCTTAAGAACAGCCTCTTTAAATGGTTTCATGGACTCAACTCAAGACTAAAGCCACAGGCCTGGAGGCAGTACGTTTCTTGGGGGCAGAGGTTGTGCCTTACTCATCTCTGAATTCCACATATTTGGCTTTAGAGAAACAGTGGGTGCATGTTATTTGAGGATAAAGAACCAAAGAGAGGGAGGAGGGGGGAAGCCGGGGCACAAGTTTCTTTAGCATTGTCTTGTCCAATAAGCATCAACTTCAAAAGGAAGGTGTGTGATCAGCTCATCGCTGCCTTAAAAACTGGGTTCCTGAGGGGCCGAGGAAGATGGTTCTGTCAGTAAAGTGCTTGACACACAAACATGAGCTCTTGAGTTTGTACTCCAGAGCTAAAGGACATGGTTATGGTTGTGAGAAGAGTGACACAAAGGCTTGGGGCTCCCTGGGATCTACCCACAGAACCCACAAAAAAGTGTGGCACAGCAATGCATGCCTGTAATCCTGGTGTTCCCCAGGCAGAGACAAGAGGCTTCCAGGGTCATGCTGGCCCACCAGCCCAGCCACATCAGTGACCTCCAGGTTCAGTGAGAGGTCATGTCTCAAAGAATAAGGTGAAGAGCGAGAGAAGACACCTAGCATGGTATCTGATACAAATGCTGACTTAATTGTGTGGGAAACCGCACGGTAAAGTGTGAGCTAGACTTCCTGTGTCCTCAGCAGCAGCTGCTGCCACTCGCCCCTTCGTCTGGCTCACTCTTGGGAAAGCACAGACGCCCATGCTGGTGCCATGGGGATGCTTGTTGACATTTCTGCCCTTCTGCTCTGTGCCAGCCACCAGCCACTCCAGTCCGCATTTTTCCTGTCCAGAACACGCCAAAATGGCAAGGCTCTGGGCCAAGGAAACACAAAGGCTTGGCCTAATTAGTGCATGTTGAGGGTGAGAGAGCTAATGTTGGAGAGGCCTCGCATCACAAACGGGAAGGCAGAAGGGAGCTGTTTGAATACTGACCAGCTATTGTCCACTTTCATGATATTGCAAGACAGTATCAAAGAGGCTCTGAGCTAACTGGACCTACCTGCAGAACACATGCCTGATCTGGAAGCCAAGACTCACAGCCACAGAGGAGGGAAGCTCTTACTCTGGGGAGGAGCTGCTCGTACCCCCGCACTCTGCCTCTTGGTGAAGAAAGCAGCCACGTCTAAGGAGCTCTTTCTGCCAAGGCCTCGTGAGCAGAAAAGAGGGAAGGTGTTTCTTTTTTATCCAAGTATCGCAGTCTCTCCACAGGAGACGCAGTTACAGAGGCATAATGAGAGGACTCCTCAAATAGAATCTGGGTGAGCGAGACTGGACCCCAAGCTCAGAGGACTTAGACATCAGCTGATAGGTACACGACGCCATCACCAAGTAATTACCTTATGTGTGCGGGGACCTTCCTAAGTACTTAAGTTTCAGAAAGGCAAAGCAGACAGAACTTCCCTCCTCAATACCTATCTCTACCTTTGCCTTCTGACAGCATTTGGGCCATAAAGTCACAAGACTTGAACTAGGGTTTATATCTCAGGAACGCTGCATTCTAACTTGATCTCAGGCTGAGACTTTTCCTCATCTAGGTCTTCCTGGCTCCATGCTGGTATTAGTCCTTTTATAGTCCACATACATGAATGTAGACACACACACACACACACACAGATACCATCCTTAAAATAAGACTTACACTTCTGACCCCTTCCACCCTCATCTACACAGTCACCCCGCAGGGTGAATATGTGTGGCACCCATGAAAATGAATGCACTTTGAGACCTCGGTCTATAGGCCGTGAAACTGACAAGTGTTGCAGCTGCTGTGCTCCAAATCCAACACTCTACTAGTGCTGGCACCAGGCTGCACTTCCCACGGCCTGTTCTCAGGGGCACGGGCTGATCCCAGTAGGGTTCTGAGGGAAGTCTATCCCCAGGAGACCCAGGAATCCTCTGGAGGCTGACTCTACTGAGAGACTCCTACATGGCTTTGCTAACCTGCCTTGGTGGCTGAGGATGCTTCCCACCCCCTCCCTTTGCCCCAACCTCCTTGGATGGAGGTCAGGCTTGCAGCACTGTTCTCCTAATCCATCTGTTTCCCCTAATAAAACCCTGGCATGTTTCATTCCATGTTGATGTCAGCTTCTTGGAAAGTTCTGACAAATAGAACTGTGTCATGTTAAGCACAGATGGGGAAGGTAAAGCCCATGGAACAAAAATTAGCTCAATAATGTCACACACGAGGTGAGGAAAGAACGGGGGCTTAGGGGGGGCTATGTGTGAACCGGAATGCCCCAGGAGGCTTCCATCCATTCCACAAGAAGCCCTGAAGAGATGGATCCTGAGGTGTCTACTTTTCCTTGGCCCTAACTCCTATGACTGATGAACACTGGACACAGAACTAAATCAGGGGTCCTCCTGCCTACCACCCCTGGGATCTGACCTCAGGGGACTCCCAAAGACAGTGAACCTTTCTAGTGCAGCCCATGCACAGTTACTGTGGAGCCTCTGTACGTTTTTACATTTAACAAGTGTGTCTGAGGAAAATCATTCCCTAAAAGCCCATCCATAGCCCACAGAGACAGATAACCCCAAGCCTCCCCAACTACTGGGCTCCAATGTGAAGCCACGTTTCTTCCCAGGTGTCTTCAGACGGGAACCCAGTGCTCCCGTGGCCACACCCCAATTCTCTTGTGCTGTTCAAGAGATTTCAGAGCTGTTTCTTCCATGCCAAGAGGAGCCCGAGACAGGGCAGCTGACTGAGTCCTCCATCACCATCCAGGCCAAACACACTGCCTTTTGTACCTAGGTAGCTGGGGAGACGCCAAACGTCACCTCAGGAAAACCGATCAACACTGACTAAATGACTGTAGCAGAAACCTGCATGGGAGACGAGCAGCCTTGCTGGACAAAGGCCACGAGGAGAAGCCCAGGAGAATGGAGCTCGCTTCTGTCTGCACCTTTCAAAGAGCGAAGCGCCAAGGCCACATGGCCAGTGATGCCTAGGAAACTGGTGTGTGTCCACGCCATTCAAACCCCTACTGTCCACTGGTGTCTGTTACTCACGACCTAGTTTCTTTCTCTGTCTTGGCAACAAACAGAGCCAGTGATGGCGGCAGAGACAGAGCATAAGTGAGAGAAAGCAGTTTCTAAAACAATATTTTAGGACAGCACAGCACTGTTCTCTTCAAAGTAGTCCCAGAAGTGTTGAGAGGACAGGAAGGAAATACTTTAGTGATGGAGGTCTATTCTATGTGCCAGGCACTGGGCACACTAATTAGTTCCCATGCATTATGTCATCTAATGCTCATGGTAACTCCAGTAAGCTGATATTATTATTTCCATTTTATAGAAGAAACTAAAGTTCAGAGTGGTGCAGCAACTTTCCTACAGCTTCCCAATGAATAATATAACTGGAACCTGGATTTTGACTATGTCAGCCCAACATACTCTACAGAGCATGCTCAGTCAGTAAAGTAACTGCCGCAGCATGAACAAAACCCTGGGTTCCATCCCCAGCAAGGCATAAAGTGACCAAAGTGGTGCGTGCCCGTTATCCTAGCACCCAGGAGTTCAAGGTCATCCCTGGCTACACAGTGAGTTTGAGGACAGCCTGGAATATGTGAGAATGTATCTCAAAATAAAAAAACAGAAACAAAAAGAAAGCTTACCTTACTTTACACACACACACACGCACACACACACACACACATATATTCATACACATATACGTGATTTCATGTATCTATATAAAATTTAGGAACTACAGATCAGAGAAGACATACATTTGCCTTTCTGCAGTGGTTTAATTCATTTAACATGATTACCTCCATTTTCCTGCAAAAGACATAACTTTACCCATAGGTCAGGGATATACATTTGCTACACTTTTCTGCTAGAAACTCAAAATAAGCTTACCCTATTGATGATGCCAATGCACTATTTTCTGAGCTTATCAAATAGCCACTGTATATCAGGCAATGTAATTGTGTGTCCTGGTGTAATTCTTTTTTAAAATTAGTTCTTATTTATTTATTTATTTATTTAATTTATTTATTTATGTTTGTGTGTACATATGTAGAGGCATGTGCCATAGCATGCATGTGGAAATCAGGACAAGTTTGGGAAGTCAGTTCTCTCCTTCCATTGTGTGGGTCCCAGGAATTGAACTTAGGTCATCAGGCTTGGCAGCAGGCATCTTTACCTGCTGTGCCATCTTGCCACACTTCATGTAATTCTTCTAATCACTTTCCAAAGCCCATGTCTTGCCTCTTTCTGAGAAGGGGGAACTGGAATAGGGTGAGTTCCACTGAAGGACATAAAGGCAGTACTGGGAGCTCTGACAGAGGCCACATCTGAGCAACTCCGCACACCACGGGCCCTCCTCAGGGACTGCAGGGGCACACTAGGGGATAGCTGAAGCCAACCCTCGTTTGGTAGGAGAGCTGGGAGAAGTGCTGTGGGATGAGGGTGGGGTGGGCTGACAGTCCCACAGCAATTGTGTCACAGACATTGAGCGCTTATAATGTGCAAAGCAGCACCTGCCTGTACCACTCACCTCACTGTCATCACAGCCCTGTCAGCGGAGTGGCTTTGCCTCAGTGTTACAGGCTCAGAAGGGCAAGAGCCCACCAGTCGTCTGAGCAGAGCTGGATTCTAACCTAGGGCCACTGTTTTGCCTGCCAACCTACTGTCTCATAGGAGGCCCCATCCACTCAGTCTTGCCCTTTCTACTGCACTAAAGTATGCCTTTTACAGGCTGAGGAGGTCGCAGTCAGTAAAGTGCTTATCACATAAGCATCAAGATTAGCTCAGATCCCCAGCACTCAAGTGAAAAGCTGGGCATGGCAGCTCGTACCTGTGATTCTAGCTATGGAGAAGCTCACTGGCTCTCCAAATGGCCAAATCCAAGGGCCAGGGGTTCAAGCACACACCCTGTCTCAAAAAAAAAATAAGGTGGAGAATGACTGAGGAAGATACCTGACATTGATCCCTGGTCTCTACATGCATGTGCACACATATGTATAGGTAACAGCCCCACAAACACAAGAACAAGTACACGAATATATACCCCTTCCCCACACACTCATACACATACACATACACAAAGTGTGTCTTTTGGTTGAAGAAATCTTTAAGGCAAGTTGTGAAGAAAGCAATGAAGTTTCAGGGTTTCATTCTGTACAGAATACCTTAAAAGAACCTTCTAGAGAACCTTTTAGAAGTTATTGGCAATGTGTATCACTCGGAGGACCAGCTACTTTTCTCTTTGAATTGGATCTTGCTGAGGCTAAAGGCTCCCCCAGTCTGCCTCTGTCTTGCCAGGACACAAACCTTTGTCCTTTCAAGCCAGTGAGAGTCTAGCTGCAGCCGGACTTCACCCTCTGCTGCCCACTCCCTGTCCCCAGGCAGCCAGATCCTTGTTTTTCCTCCCATGATGATGGATACAACCTGTCAGGAAATCTGGGAATATTTTTAGCGCCTAACTGATTTTTATCTAAATTTAACTTTGGGCCACAGGACAGCACCCGCAGACGTACACGCAGAGGGCAGCCAATGTTGTCATGGAGACGGATCACAGGGGAGGCTTGGCATTCTTCAGATAACCTGGCTCTGCCCTAGGCTACCCAAGGCCAGCAGCTCTTCAGGAAAAAGATCTAGATCATTTCTGTGTGCATGTGGTTTGTGTGTGTATGTGTGCGCGCACATATGGAAGCCAGAAGTCAACTTCAAGTGTCTTTCTTTATCACTCTCCACCTAGTTTTTGTGACAGGGTCTTTCGATGAACCTGGAGCTAGTGATTCAGCTAGAATGGTGGCCACCACGCTCCAGGGAGCCTCTGACCTCCAGCTCTCCAGTGCTAGGATCCCATGTTTGCTTGGCAAGTTCTTTATCTACTGAACATCTCCCCAGCTCTAGAATCTGGATCTTGTAGCATCAGAGCCACCCAATGGGGGAAACTGAGGCCAGGCAAGCTTAAATGACTTGAACCACAAAGCTTGTCTTACTTAGTCCATGACTATGTTGGCCTGAGAACACAGGCAGTGCTTCAGATAAACTCTTTAGTTTACAAATCATAAAGGCACACATGTTGAACCCTGATCTCTTGCTTGTACTGACAACAGTCTCATTCATGCTTAGCATATTTTATTAAGCCACAGAAAGTGGATTTTGACCAAGATCAAAAGTCTCAAAAAAAGTTCCAGCTAAACAAGGTGGTGAGTGGTTTTTCCCCTGGAGGGCGAGGTGCTGCACTTTGATCCACTGCTTCCACTGGGAAAGCATTTGGTACACAGCGGACTCTTGGTAAATATTTTAATTAAAAATGTTGTATTTATTTGTTTTCATTCTATGTGTATGGATGTACTGCCTGCATGTGTGTAAGTGCACCCATGTCCTGTGTTGTGCATGCAACACCTGTGGAAGTCAGAAAAGGGCGTCAGATCCCCTGGAACTAGAGTTAGATGGTTGTTAGCCACCATGTAGGTGCTGGGAATTGAACCTGGATCCCCTGCAAGAACAGTCAATGCTCTTAACCACTGAGCCATCTCTCCAGCCCCCCCCGATAAACATTTTTTAAGTAACAGACTGACAGAACGAGTGAACCAGTGAGCAAATATGATGAACAGAATCGGCAGGCTTGAAATGAACGCTGGAAGGTATGAGAAAGCAAAACCGCAAGCACAATAAGGGGCAATTTAGCTTCTCTCCTTGATGTCCATCCACCCAGGTAACCACTAGGCTCTCCTTCCCTAGGCACATGAGAAGGTTTATAGTCAGGCAACAAAGGACAGATGGAGGTCCCCAGTGGCTTCGGTCATTTACACAGAGGGTCTGGTTGTGATTGAAGATCAAATAAAAAAGAAAGTGAAATAGAAGATAGATCAGGACAAGAAGCAGCAGACAAACAGAATGGCACAGCTGATTCACCACAGAGGGGTCACAGGGGTCCCAGCAGCATGGGGCTCTGGACAGATGCCTCTGCTCTGAGCCTATGGTTTTAATATTATTGGTTCACTTCAGGGTTTGCAGGGGATGGTCTATATTCAGTGAGCATGGTGGGAGGGAGAGTGTCCCATTAGGGTAGCTTGTGCATTAAGAGGACATGATTGCTGGAGAACATTTATTTAAATACAGACGTCACCATTCCTACAGAGATGGGAGGGACTGGATTACTCAATGCATTCTAAGGCTCAGATGGAATCCAAGTCACCTCTGGCCTCACACTGTAACAAATTTATTTTCACAAGAGGGTCACTAGATGTATAAACAGGACTGTTATTTCTGTATATCTGAAGGCACATGATATGGGGAATGGGGTAGAAAAAGAGAAAAGTAGAATTTATAGAAAAGAAACCCAAATACAATTGTACTTATTAGTGGTTGTTATATGTTCACATTATGAAGAATCTGGAGAGGGGCATGTAAAGAAATAGATGTTATAAAAGAAAGGATCTAAGACTCAAAAAATAAATATACCAGATTTCTCAGTTTCAGAGAGTTCAAATTTACTGGAGAGATAAGACAAAAACAATGAAACATTTATCCTATATACATCTTCAAACATAATCAAGCATTACTAAAGCAGTCCTATAGATTGTGAGGTTCAGAGAAACCCAAAAGGAAAACTCTTGGTGGGTCAGGTCAGCGAGCCAGAGCTTCTCCTGGAGGGAGGAAGCTGGTAGAACGAGGGCAAAGGCAGGGGCTTGAGAGGGAGCTCGGCATGACCATGGAGACTCATGCATTTCCATGGGGACAAGCCATAAACAACTACAGGAAGAGAGTGGAACACAGAGAGAGGTCTCCTGAGGCATACAAGTGCTCACTGAACACCTTGCTCATGCACTAAACCAGCCCTTAACAGACCGTCCACCAGCGACTGCTTCCCCACATATGATCTCCTTCACTCCTGAGTACACCCTGAGGAGAAGGCCTGTTTCCATGTCAGGGGTGCATAGCTGAGGTCCCTGAGATTCAACATCACAGTGAGAACAGAAGGTGAGGTAACATACAATGGCTGCTGGTCTCATACAACTCTGTTCATTGTCTCTGCCTCACTGCTGGGGGGTTTGGACTCTTCACAAATCAATGACCTTTCCCAACCACTTCATCTCAGCTACAACTCCCATAGAACCAGAAAGTCATTCCTCACACACATTACAGTTTCTCTCTTCTCCATCACCACCACTGCCATTGCTACTACCACCATCTTCATAATCACCACCAGCATCACTACCACTGCCATTACCAGTGGTGTACTTATCATTATCATACCAGCATGATCACTATCACCATTATCGATCATGAGCATTACTACCACCATCAACATAACTAGCACTAGCACCACCATCACCATCACCATCAGTATGGCACTGTTATCATCACTGTCACCACCTATACCACCATGGGTATCATTATCACCATCAACATTATCACCACCATTGCCACCTCCACCATCATGGGTACCATTATCATCATGACCACTGTCACCACCATCACCACCCCCACCACTGTGGGTACCATTATCACCACCACCATCATCATCATCATTAGCACAATCATCACCATTGCCATCACTATGCCCATTACTATCTCTCATCAGCACCACTATCATCCTCATCTACCACTTACTGAGTGCTCAATCAGAACCACATAGTGTCCTGAGATCTTAACAAGAATTTACTGGCTGAGTCTCCACGATGACCCTGTAGGGTCTACATCATTTGTTATCTTCCCTTTGTGGATGAAGAAACTGAGGCTTTGAGAAACTCGGTCACTAACCCCAGATCATATTAGTGGCTAAGTCTGGGGTCAAGCCCCATCTTTTTTTCTCCCACGCCATCCTCTTCATGCTCTATCCAGCTGACTAAATACAGTCCCTGGCAGCCCTGAGGAGCACTTACATGGAATTATTAAGCAGATATTCTTGCTCTACTAGAATGCAACATTTACTACCAAGGCGGAAATTGATAGAGGATTTGCCATAATGTATTTCACATGCATGTCATTAGAATTACTCAAGGGTGAGAGAGAGAAAAAAATATTCCTAGTAAAATATTTCTTTCTTTCTGGCTTTGATGTTATCACAAATTTAGTGTCTCCTAGATGTGGGACACTAGTTAGAGTTTCTACTGGTCTTCTTGTTCAATTAGTGCCATACTCAGAAGTTGAATGAGCTTTCACTTAAAATTTCCTCTGACCTTTTGGAAAAAAAATTTCCTCTGACCAATCTCTGATCTGGGTTTAGCATTTTACCACCTGAGCCCCTATAACAGGTGATTTGAAAGACTAGTAAGTATTGGGTCTGGAGAGATGGCTCAGCAGTTAAGAGCCCACCCATACTGCTCTTACAGAAGAACTGAGTTAGGTTCCCAGTACCCATGGTTCTCAACTGACTTTAACTTTAGTATCAGAGGATCCGATGCCTTCTGGTTTCCGTGGGCCCTACACACACACACACACACACACACACACACACACAAGTAAAATCTTTTAAAAATCTAGTTAGTGGGGGTGGAGAGATGGTTCAGCAATTAAGAACACTAGCTGCTCTAAAGAGGACCTGAATTCAATTCCCAGCACCCACATGGCAGCTGACAACCATCTATAACTCCAGTTCCCAGGGATCTGACATCCTCTTCTAACCTCAGACATTACACAACATGGATAAACTAACATACATGCAGGCAAAACACTGATACACATAAAACAAAAATAATAAATAAAACTATTTTCTAAATCTAGTCAGTATCACTATGCTAGTTTACAGATGAGGAAAGTGAGGGTTAGTGCAGTCATGAATGATATGACTTGAGTTCCAAGGTCTAAGATTTGTGACACACCCCCTGGGGACCCTCACAGGCATGCTCAACCTTTTGATACTGCACAGACACAAAATTCATGCTAGAGAACTGTGCAATTGAATTATGAGAAAATAATCATTTAAAAATCTCATAATGTTTTACATACGGCTCCACTTGGTGTTGGGCCACATTCATAGCTTTCCTTGAGCACATGTGGCTGGCAGACCACAGGTTGGACACATATGTGGGGCTGAGAGCATTCTAGGGTGCTCTCTGGGTGTCCACAGTCCCTGAATCCTTTTCATCCCTTCACTTACCTTTCTCTTTGCACTAGCCTGGGTTCCACACAGACAAAATCAGTTTTTCAGCTCAGAACTGGCTAGTGGCAGCTAAGCACAGGGACTACTGAGTGGGCAATGGAGAGAAAGCCCAGGGTCTTGAAATTGAAGGGAATGGTGCTTGAGAGGAAGATGGAGATCAGGGTCTTATTCTCATGGATGAAGGAACGGATTCCTGCAGCAAGATCAGGAGTTTGTGGTAAAAGTATAACAAGTGAGGTCTGGATGGGATCCGTATGTTCAGTAATGGTGTTGGTCATATAAATTATTGTGCACCCACATAAGGAGATACCATAAGTCTACTTGAAAAGATAAGTACAATGTGTTAGGAGGCAGATGTCTGTGCATCAGAGGCAAAAAGGAAATTGTAGCTAAGACAATTATATGCAGCCCTCTAAAGAACCGCAACATATAAACAGGTATATATCCGTGGTACTGAAATTTCATGGTGGTATTAGAAGGCTTCCTAGGATGGCGATAATGCAGAGCAGGTTGAGAAACACAGCTGTAGTAGACCTGCTCCTGACAAGGTATATGTTAGAGACCGTGCTCCTCAGAAAAGCAGGGAACAGTACCCAGCATGACACCCTTTGGTAAAACAGACACACACAGAAACACAGGTACACAGACATGCAAACACAGACACACACATAGATACATACAAAGACACAGAGACACATACACACAGGTACATACCCAGATACACATACAGACATGCAAACATAGGCACACATACAGATACATACAAAGACACATACACAGACATACATACACACAGGTACATACCCAGATACACATACGGACATGCAAACATAGGCACACACACAGATACATACAAAGACACATACACAGACATACATACACACAGGTACATACCCAGATACACATACGGACATGCAAACATAGGCACACACACAGATACATACAAAGACACATACACGCAGGCACATACCCAGGTAAACATACAGACATGCAAACACAGACACACACAGATACATACAAAGACACAAACACAGACACACATATACAGAGACATAGACAAATTCAGATATACAGAGACACATATATGCAAAGAGACATACACAGATACATACAGACACACATACATGGACACAGACACATAACCACAAACAAAGACACACGGTCACACAAACATAGAAACAGACACACAGAGTGAACATTCCTATCACTAGAAAAAACACAGACTTATTTTTAATAACATTCTTGAGTTCAGACTTGGAACTAGAAATTATTTTGTATTATGTTCAATTTGTTTATCTGAAATTTTCAAAGTTCCTATAATAAACATTCCCTCCGTCCCTCCCTCCCTCCGTCCCTCCCTCCCTCCTTTCCTTTTGACAGGGTCCCGTGTAGCCCAGCCTGGCCCAGAACTGGCAGCACAGCCAAGGATGAACTTGCACTTCTGATCCCTCGCCTCTCCTTCCCGAGTGCTGGCACGATAGGTGGACAGCACCATTCCTGGTTCTAGTGCTGGTGATCGAACCCGGGGCTTGGTGTATCCTGGACAAACATTCCACCAGCTGAGCTACAGCCCTGGCTTGAAACATGTTCTTTATGAGAAGAGGGGCTCTGTGTGCATGTTCTGAGTTGGATGACCGCATGACTACTATGTTCCACCAGAAGAAAACACAGACAGTCCCTGAGCCTGGCTGCTTTATTCTTTGCTTCCTCCCAGCTCCTGGCTTTGGTTTTCCCACCCTAGGATCCTCATTCAATTGAACAGCAGGATCTGCTGTGGAGCTACGAGCTTTGTACTTGAGATGACCTTCCAATACCCCAAGCAGCCTGAAGCTCCTTGGGCAGCCTGTAGGAGAGCTGAAACAACAGAACGGGCTGCCAACTTGACCCTCGCTGCCCGAGCTCCTCACCAGCTGGCTGCACAATGGCACCTTCCTTTGAGAAATGACATTTAGCTCCCTCTTCTCCTTTTCCAGGCTGCCATTATTTCGTCCCTTTCTTAGGCATCCTTCTCCTGTAGGCTAGGCTTTCTAATGTTCTTTAGTTCTTTGCTGTGATAGTCAGTTGGCAAAATGACTCCCAGTGAGAGACACTTTCCAGGCCATTGGTCCCTCGGAAACCATCCCTGGGAAAGTAGCTCCAGGAAGCCTGTGGAAACCCAACTCCTCAGATGCTGAAGTCCCTTATCAAACATGCTTGTATTTGCATATAGACTATCTACATCCTCTTGTATACTTTCAATCATCTCTACATGATTTATAACATCTAATCCAATGTAAGTATGATTTATCTATAAAATGCTACATTGCCTTGCCTAGAAATGAAAAGGGAAAGTCTCTACATATTCACTTTAGATATAATGCTTATTCTGGATATTTTGATCTGTAGTTACTTGAACCCATGGATGTGGAAACTACAAATATACAGGATCAACAGTATTCACACCTGGGAGCCATCTTCTCACATGCAGTCTCACCACTAGAGAATGACGATGTAGCAGTTCATGACATTCAACACAGGTCACTAAGGACTTTGTCTATTGTCCTGGTTAGCCTTAACTATCATCTTGACACAGCCTAAAGTCATCTGAGTGAAGGCTCAGTGAAATGCCTAAATCAGATTTGCCTGTTTATTAATTCATGTAGGAAGACCCAGTCCACTGGGGACAGCACCATTCTCCAGACAGATGATCTGGGTTAAATAAGAAAGCTAGCCAGAAGAACCAGGAAGTCAATCCAGGCAGGTAGATTTTAGGGTAGATTGTTTCCTGGGCTGCTGGAAAAGGGTCACAACTCTGAGCCCTTTTGAAGGGGGAGGCCATCTGGGCAGGGCCGCCCTTCACCTTTGCAACCGGTGACCAGCAGAGTGGGTTTGGATTTGGTGTCTCTTTGGCTTTGTGCGGGCAGGCTCCTGAGGCACAGGAACCCAGAAGTCACTCCAGGCAGGTTCCGGGGCGTGGGCTAAGTCAGGCATATATCCCCCCACCCCCCAACGGGAATTGGTGAGACATTATCTAAGTGGACTTTTTTTTTATATTAATTTTATTTATTTCTGTATGTGTATGAATGTACTGTCTGCATGCAAGTCTGTGCACCCGTGTCGTGCAACGCCGCGGAGGTCAGAAGACGGTCTCGGATTCCCCTGGAACTGGAGTTCTCCTGGAATTGGAGCTTCAGACGGTTCTCAGCCGCCATGTGGGTGCTGGGGATCGAACCCGGGTCCTCTGTAAGAGCGGTCGGCGCTCTTAACCGCTAGGCCATCTCTCCAGCCCCCGTAAGTGGACTTTTTTTGAACAACCTTCAGAACAGGAAGAGAAGAGTGACTTAGGCTTCTAATATCCAATATATAAACAAAATTGAAAGCCTGAAACCTAGACAAGTCAATACTTCATAAACGAGGGGGGAAAAAGCATTGGAAGGAGGCAAGCAAAACCATCCGCTAACATAGTGAAAAGACATTTGTGATTTGAATCACTAAAGGGAAACCCACATGCCATGGATACAACGAAGGGACAACATGGGAAAGGGACAGGATAATCTCGCACCAGGCTCTACCAAACCTGTAGGAGATAGCAACAATGGGATCCTCTTGGAGGTGACCCAAGGAACAGATCTTAGAGAAATAATTGCAGACCTATGCAGAGAAATTAAAGAAAATAAAGAAGAATTCAGAGAACTAAAGAGAGAGAATGAAAAACTCAAAAAGGACCTAGAGGGAGACAATGACAAACTTCGGAAAGAACTAAAGGAACAGATTAACAAACTCCAGAAAGAACTAGAGGGAGAAAAAAAACAAACTCCGAAAGGAAGTAGAAACACTGAAAAAGGAAGCCAAACAACGAAGTAAGGAGCACCAAGAAGAAATTGAGAAGC
>VZQC01008557.1:3366548-3604681 GCA_009823505.1 Rhizomys pruinosus | reverse complement strand
CTAAACCAATAAAGCAAATATAGGTCTCCTTGAGTCAAGCAAGACTCCTCCGTCAGCACCAGCTACACCTCACCTGCCTGGAAATACTGTGCAGGAGTTGACAGCCATATGTCTGTATATCCCAAATCTAATTGGCCATTATCTCTCTCCTTGGAGGAATAACCCACGGCTGATGCCACAAGCTTATATCCTCTAGTGGTTAGGAGATGTTATAAGCCACAGTAAGATCCTGTCATATATTACAGAAAAAACGTAATTCATGGATTAACATACCATCCAAACATCTGTGTCTATACCAAAGTAACCTACGATAACAATTAGTACTGTTTAAATACCTATATATCGGGTTGGAGAGATAGCCTAATGGTTAAGAGCACCAACCGCTCTTGCAGAGGACCCGGGTTTGATCCCCAGCACCCACATGGCGGCCGAGAACCATCTGAAACTCCAATTCCAGGAGAACTCCAGTCCCAGGGGAATCCAACACCTTCTTCTGACCTCCGCAGCATTGCATGTCACGGGTGCACAAACTTGCATGCAGACAATACATTCATACGCATACAGAAATGAATAAAATTAAAAAAAAATACCTATATATCTAATTGCTTGTGCTTCATTAGTAGGATTGAAAGGTTATTCCTGGACAAACTGTCAGCCCATGAAAGGAAACAGCCAGAATTGACCAGAGTCTAAGACAACAGCTCCAGAGAAAGTAAGACTGTTATGCTTCTTGTCCACCTGTGCCCCTTTTCTAAGCCTAGGGAACAATCTGCGGAAGAGGGGGCTTCGTAGAATGTAAGGGCTGCGATTGGGGTGAATGGTGAAACTATAGCAATATAGTCTGGACACTCATTTGATCAACTTAATTGAACATACAAGCCTCCCCAGTTGGATGGTGGGACCCAAAGGCTGTGTGAGTTTGGGCACAACTGCTTGTAAATTGGTTTCACATGAAGGATGCTTGTACTCATAAAGTATTACTTATTCTTAAAAAATGAAAAAAATAAAGTAATAGAAAAAAAAGAAAGCTAGCCAATCATGAGCCTGTGAGTGAGCCAGCAAGCACTGTTCTTCTGGACTCAGGTCCCTGCCCAGACTTTCCTTGATGATAGAGTGCAGCCTTGAAGTTTAAGCCGAATAAACCCTTTGTTCCCATCAGTTGCTTTTTGTCAGAATGTTTTAGCCGAGCAACAGAAGAAACCCACACAATCACTTGCTTGGAAGAAAACAAGGCCCCATGTCTAGGATAGTCAAGCATCCCCAAGGAGAGCTGCCCTACCAATCTAGCTAAATCAGTGAGCTCCAGTCTTGCTGCAGAGCTTGTCTCAAAAGACAGGGTAGATAGCCAAGCAAGATGGCTGAGTGGATAGAAGTGCTTGCTGTGCAGGCTTGACACCATCAGTTCAATCCCAGGAGAGAACAACTCCTGAATGTTTCCTCTGACCTCCACACACATGCTTTGGCGCACACTCATACTTACACACACACACACACACACACACACACACACACACACACACTTAAATAACAAATAAAATTTAAAAAAAATTTAAAAGTAGAGAGTGACTGGGGAAGATACTTGATATCAAGCTCTGGCCTCTACAAGCTCAGGCTCACATGTGTACCTGTTCACATACAAACATGTACAGATGCATAACACAGACACACACACACACACACACACACACACACACACACACACATTAAAAAATAGGAGCAAGTCACAAAGCTCCAACAAACCTAAAGTTACTCTGGTTGGCTCCCTGTTTCCTACCTTGTTCCTGCCCTTCTTTTGGGATGTTCTGGTAGGTAAATANACACACACACACACACACACACACACACACACACACACTTAAATAACAAATAAAATTAAAAAAAAATTTAAAAGTAGAGAGTGACTGGGGAAGATACTTGATATCAAGCTCTGGCCTCTACATGCTCAGGCTCACATGTGTACCTGTTCACATACAAACATGTACAGATGCATAACACAGACACACACACACACACACACACAAACACACACACATTAAAAAATAGGAGCAAGTCACAAAGCTCCAACAAACCTAAAGTTACTCTGGTTGGCTCCCTGTTTCCTACCTTGTTCCTGCCCTTCTTTTGGGATGTTCTGGTAGGTAAATACCCTCCAGCCAGGGCAGGCTGCAGGGCAGCCCACCTCTAGTCTTAGCTTCCCAATCTCATTACTTCAAAGAAACTCTTTCCCAGCAAGCGAGCCAGCAGGTACAAGGCAGGAGGCTCGGGAAGACATTTCCTAAACTTTCCTAAAAGGTTCTAAGTCCCTTCCAGGCCAGATTCCACAATACTGTGTAACCTGGCTCCATCTTTGTAACAATCATTACTGGGTGCATTTTAATGGACTTCAAGTTTGTTTTCAACTCCATTTGACACATATTAAAAGAACAGGACCTAACTCTATGTTACCGTCCTATTCCATCCTAAATTCCCCTGTTAGATTTTAACGGTCTTTGTCATTAATATTTGCAATTGCTGACACAAGTTTTTTTAATTCGTTTTAGCTGCTTTCAGGCCTTTCAGAATGTAAAAAAGAAATCTACCCATATTAAATAGACTATAATAATTTGAAATTCTTTTAAACTCAGTCCACATTAGCCAATTTGTTGTTTTAACAGGTGTTAAGTTGTTTCAGCTGTTTTTCAGTGACATTGTTTAGCTTAAAAAAATTATTGTCTTGTGTTAGAGCATTTCAAGAATGCAATTATGTTTGTTTAGTTCACAGCTCTCACATGCACAACTGCTTTTAATATCTTAATAACTTTTTAGCTCTAATCTGTCCTTGGGAAATGATTTCAAAATGCTGCAGGGAGGGGAAAAAACAGTTTTAAGATACTATATAAGCTCCAAGCTAATGAACAGGCTATAATGTTTGAAAGAGCCAAGTAGAAGATTCCAGGGCTTGGCCCAAGCTCTAGTGAGTCAGTCAGACTAAGACAGACAAGCTAACTGTCCCATCACTAAACCTGTTCTCCTCTTTAAGCCTCCGTCTACACATCTGTAAAATGAGTCCAATGACCCTACCATTTGGCTCCATTTCAGCCGGTGGTAGGGAAGCTGTTAGGACAGCCATTGTGGTCTTTGTTCCAGTGTTATAAAGGTTATTTTCAAAGGGAATTTTATCTTATTGTGGCCCATGGAAAATCTGCATCATTTTCCATGAAGGAAAAGTTACAGTGAGGTAAATACAGAAGAAAGCAAATAATACTGTCAAATGTTAAAGGCTAGCTGACTGGGAGAATATCATGATACCTAGTAGAACATTCTCCTTGATGTTTAAAAAGTGTTTGGGGGTAAAGGAGAGCTGAAGAAGGGTGTTCTCACTCTAGGATGCAAGGTGTCTAAATTCCTCCTAAACCCCAACATGGGCTGGTTGAGTCCTACCCTTTCTAGAAAGCTAATGCAAGGAAAGTGAGGAAGCAGAAAGTCCCAAGTACTTGAAGAACAGGTTTCCTTGGCCTTGCCCAGATTCTCTTTTATATGCTGCTCACCAATCCAAGGTGGACTGCACTGTGATTAAAAAAGCCAAATGAGGGGCTGGCAAGATGGTTTAGCAGATAAAGGGGCCTACCACCAAGGCAGGGGACCTAAGTTTGATCCCTAGACATAGAGAATAAAGAGAATCTGACCTCCGATGTCCGCATATGCACTGTGGAACATACCCCATCCCAAAATAAATAAATATAAAAAAATACATAAAAAGATACATAAAAAGCCAAATGTGTGAATTGAATCACTTTACATGTTCTGCACACCAGAAATACAGGGAGGAGGAGATGACTTGTTACACAAAGCCTCCTTGCTGAGGTCCCCAAAGAAAGGGGGAAAGGGACAAGTTTGGAGAAGGGTTGTGCTACAAAGCAGAAACACTCTGAATATGGTCAATGACTTTGAGCTGATTTCCGTCTGGGTTAACCAGTGGTCTTTACTAATAGTGTATTCCTTATATACAAAGGGGTTTCATGAGGTCAAACCTTACAGAAACTGTAAGGCAGTGTGGACTTACTCCACTGGGCTGATGTCTTTCCTGTGCCTGTCCCCACGGAGTTCACTGTGATATGGAAAGATTACTGCTCACTCTAAGTCCACCCTGCAGAACCAGGAGTTCACTCAGGGTGACCCAATGAACCTAGCAACTGTGAACTCAAGTCAGAAGATCCCAAAGTCATTCTCAGGACATTCAAGGCCAGGAAATCTCAGTTAAAACAGCAACAACCAAGATGGGCATAGTGGCGTATGCCTTTAATCCCAGCACTTGGGAGGCAAAGGTGCATGGATCTCTGTGAGTTCAAGGTCAGCCTGGTCTACATAGAGAGTTCCAGGACAGCTGGGGCTACAGGGAGACCCTGTCTCAAAAGTAAAAAAAAAAAAAAAAAAAAAAAAACAAAACCAAAAAACCCCAGCAACGAACACTGACTTAAAAATGGTTCTGGGATTCTGTGGTAGTTACTGCTTGTTAAACCTTCCTTATGAAGACCTATAATTCATATTAATACAGTAAAAGCTCTGAGAGCTAGCTGAATGAAACAAGGATAGCCCTGGATATGAGTTCTGCTCAGCTAGTTATGAAAAATTTATTTGGCCAAGTGTTCAACATGTGATTATCCAAAGGTAAACAGATTCTTTATTATGGGAGTTCTCAGAGCTTTTACCACATTAATATGAACTTCTGCCAAGGTGGTCCAGCAGATTAAGGACATTCCATATTCCCTGAATCTTTTTTCCTGCTACCATTACCCCAAAGTCACTAATCGACAGGTGTAGGATAAATGACACTGTAGATCTAGGCATGGAAGTTCTTTTTTGGTGGTGTGTTTGTGACAGCTTCTTCCTGTAGCCCCAGCTGGCCTGGAATTCACTATATATACCAGGCTCGCCTGGATTTCACAGAGGTCCACCACCAAGTGCTGAGTTTAAAGCTATGTACCACCACGTCCACCTAGGCATGGAAATTCTTTATTTCACTCCAAACTCTTTCTACAAATAACAATAGTAAAGGGCTGAAGAGCCAGTAACATCTAGTGTGCACTAGGCCCTTGCTAATCAAGGACTTTAGGAAGCTTGTCTTGTTCAACCCCATAAGAATTCCATGAAGGCAGGAGTTTGAGGGATAGCTTGGTCAGTAAGTGCTTGCCTTGCAGGCACGAGAATCTGAGTTCAGTCCCAAAATCCACATAAAAAAGCCAGGCACAGTTACACACACTTGTAATCTCAGGGCTAGGGAGAAGTAGACAGTCAGGACATTTTACCAACTTCAATAATCTCTCAGGGCCGGAGATATTGTTCAGTGGTTAAGGGTGTTTACTGCTCTTGCAGGGGACCTGGGTTCTATTTCTAGCACTTACATGGTAGTTTAGGTCAGCCTGGGGATCTGATGCTCTCTTCTAGCTTCTAGGAGCTCCTATGCCCAGGTGGTATATATAAACTCACACGGGCACACACATGTGCATATAAACAATAAATGAATATGAAGATATTATATATCAGCAGGGCGTGGAGGCACATACCTTTAGTCCCAGCACTCAGGAGGCACAGGCAGGCGGATCTCTGGGAGTTCAAGGCCAGCCTGGTCTTCAGAGTGAGTTCCAGGCCAGCTGGGGCTACAGGGAGACCCTGTCTCAAAAAGGCGCCCCCCCAAAAGATACTACATCTCACATCTCATGTCCACAGAAATGGGTTCACAGGAATCAAATACCCCCTTTTCTTCTTTATTTCCTCTCTTTCTTTCTTCTTTCTCTCTCTCTTTCTCCTTCCTTCCTTTCTTTCTCTCTCTCTCTCTTTCTCTCTTTCTCTCTCTCTCTCTCTCGTTCTCTCTCTTTCTTTCTTTCTCTTTCTTTCTTTCTTTCTTTCTTTCTTTCTTTCTTTCTTTCTTTCTTTCTCTCTCTCTCTCTCTCTCTCTCTCTCTCTTTCTTTCTTTCTTTCTTTCTTTCTTTCTTTCTTTCTTTCTTTCTTTCTTTCTTTCTTTCTTTCTTTCTTTCTTTCTTTCTTTCTTTCCAGACAGGGTCTTACTATGCCTTTCTGGCTGACTTAGAATAGAATTCACTATGTAGACCAAAGAGTTCTTCCTGCCTTTGACTCCTAAGTGTTGAAACTAAAGGTGTGTGGCACCATGTGCCTGGTCCTTTTCTTTTTATGGAACCTTCACTTTGAATTTTCTCCATCACAAGTCTGGTACAGAAATAAAGGAAGTCAAGACCTGGTCACTTTTGTTTCAGCCATTTTAGAAACCAATATCCAATTCTGAAAATTGCCCTCAGCAGCATGCTGACTATTCATACACGAAGCAAACACTTAGGCAATCTAATCTGTCTAAACATTTCCATCCCACCCCATCGTTTTAAATCACCAAGTTCTGCCAACACTTTCTGAGGAACTTTGAAAGGCAGTTCCCAGGGCTCATTTTGTGTTGCATGAAAATACAAATGTCAGGATTGGGAATGGTTTATGAGCTTCCACTGATAACTGCAAAGTGTAATAGTATAATACTTTGGGTCTGTTCCCAACATGAGCTCTCCCACAATAGGCAAAAAATAAAAGAGAATGAAATGAAGGTCTTATTACGGAATTCCTAGATTTCAGCCCTAACATTCATCGTGTTTTCTTCTTAGAGAATCCCACTGAGCTGCCGGGACACCACTCTGCCAGCTAGACCCTGCTACGCACTGAGGGTGGCATCCTTCAGGCCCAGAGAGCCCTACTTTCCCTCTAGAACTGAAGAAGTTTGCCCCTTGTGCAGCTCTACCTAGTCCATCAGGATTTCCAGGAACTCAGCCTAGGAGCATGGCATCCGCCCTTCCCTACCAACAAGGGCTGATGCTGGTGAGGATCGCATCTGAAGGGACAAATTCACACCCAGGCTTCTGGAAAGTCATAGCTCTGCATCACTCTACTCCACAAAAGTCCATGATGATCACCAGGGATTTCCTTCTCATTCATTCACTCACTATGTAGCTGAGGATGATTGTGAACTTCTGATGCTCTGGCCTCCATCTCCCAGCTGCTGAGATTACAGGCACGTGCCACCACCCCTAGTCTCTGTGGTGCTGAGGCTTGAACCCGGGCCTTCATGCATTTGAAGCAAGCTCTATCAATTAAGTGACATTCTTAGCCCTGATTTATTAGCTATGTATTTCTATACATTCGATTTTGTCTAATTTAAATAATATTGTAAAGTACAAAAGTCCAGATACCTACTAGCTAGTATTATACTAAATTGCAACACAAAGACAAATGTATCCTCCCAAAACTGAAGAAGGACATGCCTGAGTTGAAATTCTACCTTACCTTCTAGAGAACTGTCCTGTCAACTCTCAAAGACTCTCCTCACTCTGACAAGAAAGATAATACCTATTCTGTGGAACTGTTATGAGAATTAGGTGAAATAATTTGTTTTGAAAAGCACTTTGCAAAATGCAGACATGTAATTTAATTACGATAAGTACTTTCCAACCATGCATTTGTGCAGTCAGTACAAACGGGGTGAGATCAGCAGTACTCAGAAGTCACCCTGGAAGGAGAAAGTTGGTCAGAACAGGGAGCAAACGCTTCAGTGGCACAGTTTCCATGTGGCCTGTGAAAGGCAACTCAAGCCAGCCATGGTGGTTCATCACTGGAAACCTAGCAGTAGGGCATCTGAGGCAGGAGGACTGTCAGTTCGAGGCTAGCCTGGGCTACAGAGTGAGCCACTGTGTCAAAAAGCAGGAAAGGAGGGAAGGAGGCTGAGAGGAGGAAGCCAAGGACAAGCAATTCATAGGTGACTGAATAATGAGAAGGGAAAAGGGTTCTCTGTGTCTGCAGAGCAATAGGAATCCTTAGAGTGAATTATCTAAACCTCGGAAGAGCAAGTCCTGGCCAAGCAGGATGTTCTTGAGCACATGCACTCTGATAATTACAAAGGGCAGCTCTTAATTTAAGCCCTCCTTGGCTCGCTCTACTCAAATCCAATGAGCAAGAAACCTTTTAATAAAACCCTTGTATTAGGCCATATAATCCTCTGTAATTCAGTGGGATAGAGTGGCCTCCGCCCCTATCTTATGAATGAGAAAACTGAGGTTCTACAAACAGAAGATTACATAAAGTCATAGCCTATAAGAAAAAGACTAAGACCAACCTATGTGTTGCCAAGCCTCGTCCAAATCACGTGTCCTCCACTCTATTAGGCTAACTTCTATTCAACTGTAATAACTAGCTTCCCCTATACACATTCCTTTTGGGACAGGAATGTGGAGATGAGCTAAGGGGAGCCTCTAGGTCAGGAAATGATCATTACTCATAATTCAGCGTTCATATGTGACTGAAGTCACTACAGAGAGGACACAGACAAGGCCTCTACTTCCAAAATAGCTATCATTTCTTGGTTTAAGCTTAAAATATTTACTATAGAATTCAGACAGCTGGAAAAAAAAAGCATGGTCCACCCCGAAGGCAGGGTCAGAGGGAATATGACTGACACTTCCATGAAGTGATGAGCATGGTGTTTGAGACCACACAGAACACTTCTAGGTCATACCTGCAGGCCTGCAGGAATGTGCCTCAGCAAACCAAAGAGGAACTGGCACTAATTACTTGGCACAAGCATCACTAGGTACCTCTTATTTCTCCTTGGACAACATCACAAGACCACTATCGCTAGAACAAAAGTAGAAGAAGGTCCACTCGGACATGGTGATTTCTGTTTGCCAAGGTGCTAAAGGCTTTTTATGCTTCTTTATTTGCTTATTCTATACCCTGAAACCATTAAAAAATACAATTCAGCTCATACTTTTCAACAGGCTTCAAACTATCACCCCTTTCTAGGCATTTCCTTAAAAACTATTAAAAAAATCTACAATTGGGGCTAGAGAGGTTTGAATCCCAGCACCCACATGGCAACTAACAACTGTCCTTAACTCCAATTCTAGAGAATCTGACACCTTTTTCTGACCTCCATGGGTACTGCATGACATGGGTGCACTTACATACATGCAGGCAATACTCATACACATAAAATAATTTCAATAAATATTAAAAAAGAAGAAAAGCTACAGTTAACACTAAGGTTAGGGCTTGTGAGATGGCTCAGCCAGTAAGCCACTTGGCAGTCATGCATGATGATTTAACCTTGATCCTTGGAACCCATATAAAGGTGGAAGGCAAGAACTGACTCCATAAAGCTATCGTCTGGTATCTGACTCTGTAAAGCTATCCTCTGATGACTGCTACATGTGCATTATACCAAATGTGCCCAGATAAACACATAATATATGATGTATCAGGTTCAGTGAGAGACCCTGTCTCAAAACCAAGTTGATGAAGACATCAACCTCCGGCTTCCACATGCTTGTATGCACACACACACACACACACACACACACACACACACACAAATCACTTATATAAACACGTTTGAGTTCCTTCCTTCCAGAAAGAAGACAGAACATACTCTAGACATGGGGCTTGGAGCTATGGTGCTAGTACTGACCTGGAAGCCTCCTCCTTGAAGACCAGCTCTCATAGTATCAAAGGACACTATGCAAGCTGCTAAGGTAGAAAAATCAATCACTGGTCCAACCCCAGCTGTAAAGTCTGATAACCACAACAATGACTGGCACAACAAACTATCTTTGTTGGTGCAGTAGTGGAATTTTATCTTGTGGGTAATCAACAACTATCTAATTAGACTTAAAGCCCACTCAATGGGAAGGAACTCATGTGTGGTATTATAAACAGCTAAATACAGATGGCTGGAGAGGTCAAAGATCCGAGATAAGAACCTATGTCTGTCACATCCCTAGACAAACAGAATTTCTTACTGTGTGCTAAATATGGAGCCTTATATTTACAGAGAGGTATACCTCTCACTACTCATCAAAAAACCTTCTTTTGCCACACATGGAGACTATCACAGAGTTCCACAATTGGTCAAATATGGATCATCAAGTGCCTGTCAGATGCCCAGCCCTAAACAACACAACTACAATGGAACTTCCACACCTCAGGTTCATGTAACAAAGCAGAATAGGGGGCAGAGATTAATGCATCTCTCCACTCTCACTAGCAAAGTTTCTTCAGGTAACAGATGGTGATCAACATAGACACAACTGGACAAAATGTAGAGAACAAGAGTATGCTGAGTGTGTGTCCTTGGACAGGACTCCTATATTAAGCCGCTTCCACCTAGAGCTTAGAGACCATTGCAGAAGAGGGTGTAGAAAGATTGTAAGAGCCAAGGGTGGTGGATGACCACAAGGAAATGGTTTTCCAGGTGGCTGGGAACTTATTCATATGAATTTACAGCAAACGTGGTGGCATGCACAAGACCCACACAAACTCAAACCAGTCAAAAATCTAGCATAGAAGCAGGGAAATGAGTAAGAAGCCCCAACCTTAACTGAAGAACTATTGACAGCTGATCACTGCTGGGTGAGAGAGAGTTGGTGTTCTTTAAGGGAGTGATGCTAGATAGGTTGACCAGACTCTAATGGATAAACTCACCCTGATGGATATCTGGGGACACAAATTTGATTCAACAGGTCTTAACATAGGACAGAATGCCTGAAATCTAGTGGGGACATCTATGGGGTGGGTACAGATCAAGGGGAGGGGTCTACGTAGGACTAAAATGTATGAAATGTAAATAATTCAATAAAAATATTCATTGTAAAGAAAAAAGTACTAAAATTTTGATGATGTCTCCCCCCAAAATCTACAAAGTGAAGATTTGTTGCAAGGTGCCCAGCAAGCTTTGGGGCCAATAAATATCTGCCAATGATCATGTAATTAGGTCATCATTTGTTAATAAAATGCTTTCTTAGAAAAATTGTTTAGAGAGGATGAGGAACAAAATATGATCACTTTACTGGGCGATCTTCAAGGTCTACAAGATGCTTGCCGCTGGCTTCGTAGGGAACAGGACGCAGGCGCCCAGACTCCCTGGCGAAGACCAATGTGGGAATGGGTAAATATACATTATCCAACTTAGAAATGATACAAGACGCCACTTCAAGGCATTGTGAGCATATCAGATACCGTTTTAGCAGCTCTTCTTGGGGTAAAGCCTGGATTGCATTAACTGGAACTGCATACCTATGTGCTATGGAACTTTTTACATTGAAAAAAATCTCTCTTAAGACCTCATGATGAAAGACGTGTTATAAAACCATCACTATGAAAACGCAACTTCTGTGCGACTCCATGTTACTTTCAACAGACTCATGGACCATTTCCAAGCAGGGACTCAGCTGGCTGGAAATGGGGACAAAAAATAAATAAATAAAATAAAAAAACAATCACAATTTCCATACCAGGCAGAAATCATTCTTGGTGATACAGCATGTGTATAATAAATGTAGGTTTTACTGGGAAGCTTTCCCAGTACATTTATGAAATTCTTATCCCTAAAGTTGAGCCTATGGAAGAGTCAGCTACTCCTGCCCCCAAGACTAGCTCTTGGGTTTGATTGAAATCACAAGCCACCTGATGCTGCTGGAGCAGCAAGGTATCTTTCTTGCCATTTCCAACCTCCGTTCTGAGTTGTATCTCATGTGTCTAAAGTCTGCTGAATAGCTTCCCTTCAATAGCTCCCACAGTGCTAGGGATTAAACCTTGGCCTTGTGCAAGAAAGGCACATGTTCTGCCACTGAGCCCCAGCCCCAGCTCTTGATTTCTAGTCAGGGTGTCACCATGTAGCTCAGGCATGCCTGAAACTTACTATGTCATCTAACCTGGCTGGGAACTCATGATCCTCCTGCCTCTAATCATCCTGGCTTCTTACCCTGATCAAATACAGCAGCCTTCCTACATTTTCCTTCATAAGTTCTCATTCACCCCCACCCAAACCCAACAATGGGCTTTGTAATGACATTTTCATATGTACTTATTTATCATCATACTTTGTCCCCCATTATTCTCCCGTTTCCTCTGCCTGCTAGTCCCCCCTTTCCCCAAACTACCTCTGCCCCTGCTTCCATGCCATATGCATAGATTGATGATGGATAGATGACAGATAGGTAGATGATAGACAGATAAACAGATTCCACCTATGAAAGAAAACACGCTTCTTTTCCACATCCCTTCCCTTGGTCCCCCTCTCTCCTTCAGATCCCTTCCTCCCCTCTCAAAGTCTCCTTTCTACATTCATGGGAGATAACACTTTTGAAATAGAATCTGACACACAGTCATTCCTGTGCTTCTATCTCCCCAAAGCTCTGCACCTCCTAAGGCTGAAGCATCTACCTCCTCTCTCTTGGCAAGGACAGAATTAGCCTTGGACAAAGGAGTCATCTCTAATCCCTGAGGTGGAAAAGTATTTTTGTTTTTTTTTTTAAAAATCCCTGACCTAGAAGGCTTCCTTGGGCAGTGGAGCATGGAGATGCTGAGACCCCCAATTGAAGAACAGCTTTGATCTCACTGAGTTTGAAATTGGGAAAAAATGATCTGCTAGAGGAGGCACATGAGGAATTGGTAGTTAATTGTTGCTGGGGGAGGGGAAACCGTTTTCCTCAGTGGAGCAAGCACTTTAGGTTGCCCACTCTTGAGTAAATAACACCCCCACCACCACCACCGTGCTCATGTGAGCAGCTCTAGCCAAACTCAGTGGGTGACAAAACAACCACAGAAACAAGACAGGAAAGTAGGATTGGAACTTGTTGGGAAAAAGGGAGGAACAGGAGGGTGATGAGAAAGGACAGAAGGACACAAAAATGACCAAAATATATCATTCAGATATATATGTATGTATATAGTCATCATATATATATATATATATATATATATATACACACACACATATGAAACTGTCAAAGAATAAAACATAAATTAAAAAAATCACATGCCAAATATTTTTTCCAGTTAGACAATGGAGTAAAAGTATCAGGATACTTGAAAGCATAAGAATAGGTTTATATTCAATCATCTTTTAAAATAAGACTTCAAAAGTTGCATTTGGTTATAGGAATAGTTTATAAAGCAAGCACTCAGCTGAATCTATGGTGTAAATCTTCAACCCCTCATCAGAGGTATATTTACCATTCAAGAGAAACAAACCTACCCTATGGTCCACTGCAACCCAGTTGGTGGGGGTAGCTGTGACACAAGTAAGATTATGGTGCAGGGGTGGTTTGTCTGAGGCTCTGAATGTAACCATGTTGCTCTTGTAAAATAATAAAAAATGGAATTTTTTTTTCTTATAGGAACTGATCAAAATCATTGTGACCAAGCCTGGTCAGTCCAGTATAAATCAAGCAAAAGAGAAACATTCAAAGTGCAATTCAAAGCTTTGATGCTGTGGCTAAATGACCCTTTCTAACTCACCCAGGAACATTCTAAGGACTTCTAGCACATTTGTCTTCAAAGTGGAGGCTCCCATATGCCTTAGCATATGCACTGGGGGACTGGAGCTAACTGAAATGATGGCTTTCATTTGTTTTGGTTGCTGGAAGCGGGTGCTGTTTTCTCACTACCTGAGTCCTTGTTCTAACAGTAATGATGGATTCCAGCTATGACCCTTATGATGACATGAAAGCCAACAGAACTGGCCTCAGTACAGGCTAGGAATCCCTAGTCTAAGCAGCTGAAGTCTATGTGGAACATTCCATATCTGGCTGCATGTGACAGAGTGCGGTCGAGCGAGACATGAGTGTATTCAAAATACTATATAAAAATCACTAATCCTAGCACTTGGGAGGCAAAGGCAGGCAGATCTCTGTGAGTTCAAGGCCAGCCTGGTCTACATAGTGAGCTCCAGGCCATCTGGGACTAAAAGGAGACCCTGTCTCAAAAAGACAAAAAAACAAAACAAAACAAAACAAAAAACCAACACCTTCAGGCCATAAATGAGTTGCCCTTAGACCTGTGTTCCACTCCCACGACAGCTCCGTGTGTATATGCAAATATTCCAGAATGTAAGGAATCTGAGATTCCCAAACATTTCTGGTCCCAAGCAGATAAGAGATTGTCGACCTGTACTAATCTGTCAAAGCGGAGAATGAGTATACAAACCATGAGACAAAACCAGGACATTCAGCTATTTGGGGCTCAGCAACATATAAAAACTTGAAAATGAAAGAATAGACTAGTAAACACAGCTTTCCCTCCCACAATCCCTTGCACCCTTCCTTTCCAACTTGGGCCCTACAGAATGGCTGCCAAGAAGGGTGGCAAGAAGGGCCGTCCTGCCATCAACAAGGTGGTGACCCAGGGATACACCATCGATATTCACAGTCACATCCATGGAGTGGGCTTCAAGAAGTGTGCCCCTCGGGCACTCAAAGAAATCCAGAAAGTCTCCACAAAGGAAATGGGTACTCCAGATGTGTACATTGATACCAGGCTGCATAAAGCTGTCAGGGCCAAAGGAATAAGGAATGATCCATATCATATCTGTGTTCATTTGTCCAGAAAATCTAATGAGGATGAGGATTGGCTAAACAAGCTATATATTTTGGTGACATATATTCCTATTACCACATTCAAAAATCTACAGGCAGTCAATGTGAATGAGAACTAATGGCTGAGAGTCAAATAAAGTTATAAAACTGCAAAAAAAAAAAAGAAAGAAAAAGAAAAGGAAATTAAAGAATAACGTGGTTCTCCTAAGGAGCTCTATTCCTGATGGCAGACTGTCCTCTTCTCCAAGCAGTATTTTTAATGAGTTTTAAATTGTCCACATAGTAGAACTAATCGACTAAAGGTGCTGTCCTGACAAGTAGAGGCCGTAAGCACCAAGACAGAGGAAATGGTGTTCTTGTGGAGTTTTACTCCAGGTAGAGAATCAGCTCTCCAAATGGAAGAGACCTCAAAGCCCTCTGAAGACAGTAAGTGGTGTAAAGTGGAGGGAAACTGTCAACTTGATATAACCTAGAGGTAGCTGGGAAAAGAGTCTCAATGAGGGACTGCTAGATCAGTTGGCCGGTGGGCTTGGGTGCGGGAGTCAGTGTTGATTGCCTCAACTGACAGGGGAGGCCTGAACGTGGCCAGCACCCTCCCCGGGCCCTGGACTGTGTGAGAGTGGAGGAAGTGTGCATTCGTTCCTCTCCTTCTGCTCTCACTGTGACTGTGATGTGGCAGCTGCCATGACTGCCCCGCAGGCTGGACTAACCTGGAACTGTGAGATAAGATAAGCCTTCTCTCCTCTAAGCTGCTTTGTGTTGCAGTGTTTTCGAAACAGCAACAGAAATGAAATGAAAACAGATATGATACCAAGGGCCTTGTAGGGGGCTTGAATGATAAGAAAGGAGCCACCGGGAGACCTGGCATCAGACCAGTGTAAGAAGTAGGACGAGCAAGTGCAGAAAGGCCCTGAGAGGACTGGGCAAAGAGAGAAAGAGAGAAGAGATGGGGGGGCGATCAGAGTGATCAAAGACAGACAGAGGCAACCCATCATATATGGTGTGGAAGGCTATCTGTCTGCCCAGGGCTTCTACAACAAAATGCCATTGCTTGGGCGGCTTAACCAACACAAACTTATTTTCTTTTGTTTTTTTTTTTTAATTTTATTTATTTCTGTATGTATGTGTAGGAATGTCCTGTCTGCATGCAGGTTTGTGCACCCGTGTCATGCAATGCCGCGGAGGTCCGAAGATGGTGTTGGATTCCCCTGGAACTGGAGTTCTCCTGGAATTGGAGTTTCAGACAGTTCTTGGCCGCCATGTGGGTGCTGGGGGTCGAACCCGGGTCCTCTGTAAGAGCGGTTGGCGCTCTTAACCGCCAGGCCATCTCTCCAGCCCCAAACTTATTTTCTTATACTTCTGGAGACTCCAAGTCCAAGGTTAAGGTGCCAGCAACATTGATTTCCTCTGAAGCCTCTCCCCCTGGCTTGCCGATGGCTGCCCTCCTGTTACCTCATGCCATGGCCACCGTCCCTGGTGTCTGTCTCTGTATGTTCCAATGTCTTTACAAAGACACCAGACAGACTGGATTAGTGCCCACACTAATACACTCATTTACATCATTGTTTTCCTTTGAAGTTCTTATCTTCAATTCCAATCACATTCAGTGGCACTGGAAATTTGGGCTTCAATATATAAATAGGAGGGGAGTATTAGTCAGTTCTGAGCAGAGGTCATGGAAACAAAGGGAATTCTGGGTTGTTTCCTAAATAGAACAGGAAGGCAAAAGAGGGCTTGAAGCAGGGTGATGTCACAAATGGCAATGCTCTGCCCAGCTGGGTGGAGATGGGCTATGGGGACTGAAGGCAGGTGGGAGGGTATTTGCTGTGGCCTGGACAGGAGATAACAGTGGTACACATCACCTGGGTGATGGTCTGGAAAGGGAGAAAAGAGGACGGACGCAGGACATGCACAGGGTGCGGTGGCTGGTGGGTTAAACCAAGGGGGTGAGGAAAGAAGGACGCCCCCTAAGCATTTGGCTGGGAGGCCTTTTGAAGAGAGGTTTTTATCAGTATACGCATGTCAAAACAGAAATGGGACATCAGACACTGGAGTCACTGGATACAAGTGAAAGGAAAGAATTTGTGGAGGTAGAACAGAAGGCAACAGGTTGGAAAGAAAGCTAACCTTGGCTCCGTATAAACCCGGCCAGAAGACGACAAAGACTCAGAAGCACAGCACTTCTCTAATTAGTTGAAAATTTTTCTTGGAATAGGTCAGATTCTAGGAACTATTCAATAATGTGTCCATGCCAGAGCATATTGGATGTCTTCCAAAACCCAGCATCTTTCATAAAAATAGACCCTTAACTTGGCCTTCTCCTTCTAAGACTGTTTCTAGGCCTTCCTTGAAGCTGGGTGTGGCCAGATGAACTATGTGTGGCCAGTGGAATGGGTGTAGGTTGTGCTATGTCAGCTCCTTGGAATGCCCCATTCTAAAGTAGCAGCTCTGTGTCCTTCCCTCATCCCCTTCCATCCTTCTCTGCTTTGCCTCCTGAAATGGAGGTACAATGATTGGACCTCTGACAGCCTCTTGGAGTCTAAGCATCCAGAACAAACCCTAGAGTAGAAGAGTGATGAGTGAGGATGTAATCAGTGGTAGAGCTGACCTTGGCATGCACACAGCCCAGGGTTCAAGCCACAGCATGGAGATCGATCAATCAATCAATCAAGTGATGAGTTGGAAGGTTCCTAAACTAGCCTTCATTCCAGCACTGGATCAATGCCCTCTGGAGAGGGAAAACTCCATGTCTGCTCTTCTAAGGCACTTTCTTTTGGGTCACTACCACTTTAACACTGAACTCAAGTCTGAGCTGATGCCACAAAGGATAACTGGTGCACTGTGGTGAGGACGATTACACAATGCTCTAGGCATTCATTTTAGCTCAGTGATAACTAGTTTGAAGCAGACCTCTCCTAATGCCACGGTCTAAGAGTCATAAAGTCTGTACTGGTTTCCTAAAATGAAATCATGCTAAACACATAGAGAGCTAGGTAGCAGTGGGAAAGAAATCCCTGGGCAGAGAGGGCAGGGCTCCAAGGACCATTAAAGTGACAGTGGCGCTAGTAGACCTCACTGACAGCTTTCTATGGTCTGTCTACTACCCAGAGTTCTTTCTCAACCCTTAGAGGTTGTATGAATAGTAAACATTTGCACTACGAAGAAAAGCTACGCAAGCAGAGCACCAGCAATCCACGTGTGAGGACAGGCGTGGAGTGGGCAGCGAAGCCGCAGAAGAGATCACCGAGGCCATCTTCCTGGTCTGTGCTCCCAATACAGCATGTCCTGCACACCACACATACCTGTTTGTTAAGAAAAGAGTGATGCACCCATACTTACATCCACACATATATAGCCAAGAATGGTTCCAAGATCATTCAATGGGGAAAGTGGCCAATGGACATCCACATGCAAATGAGTGGAGGTGGACCCTTACCTCACACCATATACATGTGTTCACTCAAAATGGATCACAGACCAAAAAGACATAAAAGTTTTAAGAACATATCAGTATGAGTCATAGCCCTGAATTAGACAATAGGGTCTTAAAACCAAAAGAAAAGAACAAACAGATGATCAAAACTTAAAACTTCTTCATTTCAAAGGATCCATCAAGAAGGTGCCAGGAATGGTGGCATACGCCTTTAATCCCAGCACTTGGGAGGCAAAGGTGGGCAGATTTCTGTAAGATTGAGGCCAGCCTGGTCAACATAGCAAGTTCCAGGCCATCTGGGGCTACAAGGAGACTCTGTCTTGAAAACAGGTGAAAGATAGGCCCTGGAGGAGAAAATATTTTATACATATATGGAAAGTGTCCAGAATACAGAAAGAATACTTTCATGAAAAGACAGGCAAAGGATTTGAATATTTTGACAAGGAAGAAACACTAATGGTCACTAAACACATGAAAATGTATACAACATCCAGGCATTAAGACAAAGCAAAATAAAACCCCAACAAGATATAACTTTATTCCATGCTAGGATGGCTAAAATTAGAAAGATGGAATAAGAGACGTTGACAAGAATGTGGAGAAGTTGGAATCTTCTTACAAAGCTAATGGAAATGTAAAATAGGGCCACTGCTCTAGAAAACGATTTGGTAGGTCCTCAAAAAGGGACAACATGGAGCCTATCATATGACTCAGCAATTCAGTCCTAGGTATACAAACTGAGACCAACTGCTCAAAGCTAAACTATTCACAACTGTTAAAAAGTAGAAAGAATCTGGGGCTGGAGAGATGGCCTAGCGTTTAAGAGCACCGACTGCTCTTACAGAGGACCCGGGTTCAATCCCCAGCACCCACATGGCGGCCGAGAACCGTCTGAAACTCCAATTCCAGGAGAGCTCCAGTTCCAGGGGAATCCGAAACCCTCTTCTGACCTCCATGGCATTGCACAACACGGGTGCACAGACTTGCATGCAGACAGTACATTCATACACATACAGAAATAAGTAAAAATTTAAAAAAAAGTAGAAAGAATCTAAATGTCCATATGCAGATGAACAAAACATGGTATGTTATAAACTATTATTTAGCAATTAAAATCAATGCAGAGCTGACACATGAGACAACATGGAAGACCCTTGGCATATTACACAGTAGGCTAAGTGAAAGAAGCTAGTCACAAATGACCCTTTGAATGATTCTGTTCTTACGACCTTCCTAGAGTAGGAAGACTCAGAGAAAGTACAGTGTGGCTTCAGTGGGGAAGAGGAGTGGCTGGCAGGCAGACTTTCTTTGGGAGAGGATTATAAAATTCTGGGATTAGTTTACTGTGATGGTTGTGCAACACAGCGACTGTACAACAAACCACCAAACTGTATACTGTAAAACGGCTAAAATGGAGAATGTTATCTTGAAGCTGGATCAAAAGAGGGAAACATTAAGGCAACGTGGGAAGAAAATGAAGCCACTCACCCAAGGATCTCGTTTGTGCTTCCTGCTGACTGAGACTCAGAGATTTCAACATAACTGACAAAATCACCATTGGCTATGGAGACAATAATCACTTTTAAGAGACTTCAGACAAGGATACTTGAAACAAAAATTTAACTGTGCTTACTTAGACCCAGAACATTTGAATCACTCTATCATTCCACACCCCTAAATCTTGTGTGTGTCTATATGATCATGTGTGTGTGACTGTGTGTCTACGTATGCGTGTCTGTTCATGAGCATGCAGGTGCACTTGTGTTGCAGGTGTTTCTACGCATGGAGGCCAGAGGGCAAGCTCACCTGTTGCTTCTCAAGTGCCATCCACCTTGGTGTTTTTCTGAGAGACAGTGTCTCTGAGTGGAACCCACCTCGAAGGCTAGGCTGGCTGACCAGTGCCAGGGATTTGCCTGTTTCCACTTCCCCAGGGCGGTGATTACCTGTGTATGTTACCATGCCTTTAAAATGTTCTTTATGTGTATGAGTGTTTTGTGTACATCCGTTAGTACACCACGTGCATGCAATGCCCGCAGAGATCAGAAGAGGGTGTCAGATCCTGGGAACTAGAGTTATGAACAAATATTTGCCGCCATATGGGTGCTCTGAACTGAACCTAAGTCCCCTCTGCAAGACTGCTGAGCCCGCTCTCCAGCCCCACCTTTTTATTTTTATTGAATGCTAAACATTCAATTCAAGTCATTTTGCTTGCAAGGCAAATAAATGCTTTACCAACTCAGCTAGCTTCTCCCATCTCATCTCCAGATCTAAACAATATACCTCATAAACCATCTTACGATTAACTTACAGAAAAGAAGAGAAAGGGAGGGAGAAAGAAATAAGACAGGGCAATGGGGAGGGGTAAAGATGACCAGAATTCAAGCCACACAAAAATGAAACCATCAAAGAACAAAATAATTAAAATACATTTTTAAATATTTTATTTATTTTTATTTTATGTGTATAAGTGTTTGCTTGCATGTATGTAAGTGCACCCGTGATGTGCAATGCCCATGGAGCCCAGAAGAGGGCATCAGATCCCCTGGAACTGGTGTTATGGATGGCTCTTAGCTGCCATGTGGGTGCTGGGACTTGAACCTGGGTCCTCTGCAAGAGTAGCCAGTAACTGCTGAGCCATCTCTCCAGGCCCTAAAATTAATTTTTTAAAGAGAAAATTTTTTTAGAGAAATAAGTAAATTTGCTGATATTTTTGTCCTTAAATTTTGAACTTTACTGGCCTTTGAATCTGTCATAAGTTACATCCTTTGAGCAACGTTTAAGTTACAAAGCCATAGAATCATACATGTAGTCAGTATATGTCACCCCTCAGTGTGAACTCTTCTCTTGAAAGCCCACACTCGCATCTGGGTGCATGATGCCTTTTTTTTTTTTTTATGTGTATGAGTGTACTGTCTGCATGTAGGTTGGTGCACCCATGTCATGCAATGCCTCGGAGGTCAGAAGAGGGCATCAGATTCCCCTGGAACTGGAGTTAAAGACAGTTCTTAGCCGCCATGTGGGTGCTGGGACTCGAACCCGGGTCCTCTGCAAGAGCAGAAGTTGCTCTTAACTGCTGAGCCATCTCTCCAGCCCTGCATGCTGCCTTTTTACTCCTGCCCCTTACTCTTCATCATAAACCAATCAATCACCTTTGCTTCTCTGGTCAGTCAAGATCTGACTTTATTTGAGTGGAACTCTTTAATGGGAAGCCGGCCCTATCGATGACTGTTTGCTTGGAGTTTGGGGTGGGGCTTTCCTAAATTCCACCTATCTCCTTTCATTATAAAAACTACAGCTGTGAGCGTAAAAGGGTTTCCAAGGCCTTTGATTCCTTCTACTGAAATCAAGTCTGGGGGTGATCTCAAAGACCCTGACATACTTAATATGGGGCACATCAGATGGCTTTTAGATACAAGTGCATGGATGGAGAAACTGAACACAGTACTTGGTCACCCTTAAGAAAGAAAGGAGGAACGTTGTTCTCAAGCCCAGAGGAAAATGGTTTTCTCAACAGCAGGGTCTGAGTGTGTGTGTGTGTGTGTGTGTGTGTGTGTGTGTGTGTATACAAGTGTGTGCACATGTTGTGGAGGGCAAGAAAGGGGCTTTCTGTGAGCCTGGATCTCACTGATTCTGCTAGGCTGGCTGGCCAGTGAGCCCCAGAAACCCACCTGTGGCCATCATTACAAGCACACACACACACACACACACACACACACACAGACACACACACTCGGGGTTACTGATGGGTGCTATTGCACCTTGTTTTTAGGTAGTTTCATTTTTCATGGCAGGCACTTCATCAACCAAGCTAGCTTCTCATCTACCAAGGTTGCTACATAAACACCCTTCCAGGGCTGGAGAGATGGCTCAGCGGTTAAGAGTGCTGACTGCTCTTGAAGAGGACTGGGGTTCGATTCCCAGCACCCACATGGTGGCTCAGAACTGTCTTTAAGCCAGGTGTGGTGGCGCACGCACTTGGGAGGCAGAGGCAGGTGGATCTCTGTGAGTTCAAGGCCAGCCTGGTCTACAGAGTGAGTTCCAGGCCAGCTGGGGCTGCAGGGAGACCCTGTCACAAATAAATAAATAAATAAATAAATAAATAAATAAATAAATAATCCTTCCAGTTGACAACATGATTCCAGCTTAGAAATTTGACATTCATGATTATATTTTATATTGATATTTCTAAACAATGATCTGGTAAAAAGGCAGCATATAGGGATCCAGAATATGCTTGGGAAATACTAAGTTAAGCAATATTTAATATTTTTTTAGCTATAGGACTCCTCAGAGTTTTAAAGTATGCTAATGTGTACCATGAAATGTCAAGAAAGATGACTACAAGAAGCACAGTTTTGTAAGCAAGGTTTCAGAAGTGCTGTTTTTTTTGTTTTTTAAAAAAAAATTTTTTTTAAATTTTATTTATTTTTGTATGTGTATGAATGTACTGTCTGCATGTAGGTTTGTGCACCCGTGTCGTGCAATGCCGCAGAGGTCAGAAGAGGGTCTCAGATTCCCCTGGAACTGGAGTTCTCCTGGAATTGGAGTTACAGATGGTTCTTAGCCGCCATGTGGGTGCTGGGGATCGAACCCAGGTCCTCTGCAAGAGCAGTCGGTGCTCTTAACCGCTAGGCTATCTCTCCAGCCCAGAAGTGCTGTTTTATCACCCCTTTGGCTGAGGAAAGTGCTCATGGAATAGGAAGCCACACCTAGGGCTGGGGAGCGATTAATAGCTCAGTCAGTAAGCGCTTGCCACATAATCATGAGGACCCGAGTACATCCCCAGCATCCAGGTAAGAAGTTGGGCATGACGGCACATGTGATGCATGGTGTAATCCCAGAGCTGGACAGACGGGGTGACAGTTAGATCCCTGAGGCTTGGTTGCCATCCAGCCTAGTCTAGCTGTTGAGAGCACTAAGTCCCAGTGAGAGACCTTGTCTCAAACCATAAAGCAGATGGCTCTGAAGGAATGATGTCTACTTGAGGTTTTCTTCTGGCCTCCGTGTGCACATGTACATGTGAACATGTACTCATGCACATATGAACACACTTATCCACTCACATACAAAGAAAAACCATTCTCTGAGAAATTCAAATGCTTTCTCCTAGGAAAGAGCTCTTTGGTGGTTGCCGTTTGTCAGGATTTCTTATCAAAGTCACATGAGAAGCAGGAAAGTGCCCTGGAAAGGGCCCAGGCTTCTAAGCCAGATGGACCTGCATCTGACCTCAGCTTCCCCGGATATAGTGATCACACTTTTCAGGTTGTTATGAAGATAAGGATGAAATAAAGGACCTTACCAGCTTAGTAACGGACTGGCCATAACAGAAGAAACCAATCAATACAGAATCCCCTTCAAACATCCTAATGGCTTTAAGCCCTTGCACATCTCTTTGAGGGGAATCAAATGTCTTCCCCAGAAGAGCACGCACTCCAGGCAGATCTATAGAATGATGGTGAGCACTGGCCACCTCCAGGACCCCTAGAACCCAGGACAGTGGGAGAGAGGTGCAGGAACTCTGCAAGGTGAGACTTGGAGACAACAGTAAGGGGGGGGCCTTCCTGGAAGAGCAGACCCCACACCTGTGAACAGCAGTGGTATTTAACAGAAGAATTTTTCATCCTCCACTTCTCCTGGATAAGCCCACTATCAATCCAGGGTGACTTTGCAAAGAAGTGTAATGAGGATTCCCACATCTTAGGTGCATCCTGGGAGTTTATTATAACCTCCTGAATCCTCCTGGAACTAAGATGAACAAAGGAAATGAACTCAAAGAGGTAGAAGACCTCTGATGATCCCAGCTAGGAAGCGGTAGTCAGGATTAGAACCTCCATGTGTCTGTCTCCAAATCTGTTAACCTCCGCTCTGAACTCACTGTGAACTCCCCCCTTCCTTTGCCTTCCATCCCTGTGGCCTATCCTGGGGGTGGTCTTGGAAAGACAGCTCACCCACATCAAGAACCTGGGATTTGACTGTAATTGCACATGGCTCCAGCTTTCCATCTGCACACAGCAGATTGCAGGGGGTCCTCTAAGACTCAAGCATGTCCTCCCAGGGACTGGTAATTACTTGGCCTGGAATTTGTACTTGATGTGTTAGGCAAGAAGATGAATAGAGTAAAATGCTCTATTCCAGGTTGGTACATGACTGACTGACCATTTTCCTATCACCCCTCAACTCCTGGGCCATGGAGAAACATCTCTACTTTCTTAGGGGTTTCCTAAGAAATTCTTATCAGAAACCACTTATCCATGTCTCATCAGGACAAGAGAGGTCTGAGAAAGAGGTTAAAGGAAAAGTTGTAGAATCACTGGCGATGCATGAAAAAGAGGTGTTGCAAACAAGCCTGAGTGTTTATTGCTGTGGCCAAGGAGAGGAGAGCCTTTATTGAAAACACATATCTGATACCATCTGGATCCATTTAGTAAGCATATTTATTTCATAACAACATGAGCTCATGATGCCAGGATGATTAATGAGCTTTTATATTCTGCCACTCGTTTTGCATAGATCCACTAGTCTGTTAGGGAGATTAATTACCTGAGATGGGGAAAATGTTGCCTGTTGGTTACTTCTTTGTAGCAGGGGTCCCTTACATGTGATGCACTTTGCCACAGACAAGGCTGGAGAAGCCTGGAAACCCCCTACTTATCTTCGGAATCAGCAGCACCTGAATACTCTGAAAATAATTTTGAGATTCTTAGGTAATACACTTATGTTTTCAAAACCCAGAGGAAATATGGAAAGAATCCTCAGGCTGGGCAAGAAATGAGAAAACAAAGACTTGGGACTGGAGTTTTAGAGATAAGATTGAAAATCTTGCTGCCAAACATTTTTAAATATGCAGAACCATATATTTTAGCTTCGCTGAAAGTAGAATCCACTGGAACAGAATGTTCTGCCCTCTACAGAAATCTCCAGAATCAATGACACATGCGGCTCTTTTTTGATCTCCATCCAGGCCTCTTTGGGGTCTTCGGGCACCACTGCCTTGGCCATGCCCAAGCTCTGAAAGGAGCTCAGGCTACCTCCTCTTCACTCCTTGTTTGGTGAGGACCAATGAAGGGTAATGAGGATTCCCACATCTTAGGTGCATCCTGGGAGTTTATTATAACCTCCTGAATCCTCCTGGGAACTCACATTAACAAAGGAAATGAACTCAAAGGGGTAGAAGACCTTCGATGATCCCAGCTAGGAAGCGGTAGTCAGGATTAGAACCTCCATGTGTCTGTCTCCAAATCTGTTAACCTCCGCTCTGAACTCACTGTGAACTCCCTCCTTCCTTTGCCTTCCGTCCCTGTGGCCTAGCCTGGTGGTGGTCTTGGAAAGACAGCTCACCCACATCAAGAGGGTTAACCCAGCCAAGGGCCATCCCAGCCACAGGCCAACTGGTCCCAGCCAGAAGAGACAGAGACTGCATCCTGTTTCATGACAAGAGAGGTCCTGGTCTTCATGTGGCACAGACCTTGCAATTCATCTCCCAAGGCGAGTTTACCACCTGAGGTGGTTTCTGTGTTCAGATGGCCACCTTCAAAGGTTCAGGAATGGACAATTTGTGGCCATTTTCGACTCTTAGCACTTAGCATTCTTCTTTGAAGTTGTGTTCTCAACCATCAGTGATCTGCTCATGAAGGTCATAGCTAGTGTGGACCAGGGAGAAGCAACCAGTGGATATAGGCCTTCCTGCAACCTGCACTGGAATTCTCCAAGTGTTCTGGTGTTAGGAACCCCACAGAGGCTTCTGGAGGTACAAGAACCAGAAATGCTAACAACCCTCACTGCCTGGTAGTCAGGTGCTATCACTCACATCAATCCTGCCAGGCTTCGATTAAGCTAGAAGAAGAACACCTGGAAAATGTCCTTGCTAAGACCCAAGACATCAACACAGGACCCAGATATGAGAAAGTATCACCATGTAGATACTATTTGATGGAAGACTTGTATGATATAAGATGGAAAAGCCTGAAATAGAAGATTCTAGAATAGACAGAGCTCAAGATCTAACTTCTACAAGGCCCACTGTCCTCCACACCCCAAATGCCAAGCCAAAACCAGGAAGCAGAAATCTCAAAGGTAGTGATCCATCTGTAGAACCAGCTGTTCAACACTGACAAGCTAGCCTTTGTAACTTCAGAGGCCATTTATCATTCCCCTCCCATTTCCTCTTTAGCCAAAGCAGACAACACTGTGTGCCAGAGATTTGCAAAACTTAGCTTGTGCTGACTGCCTGTTTTCTGCCTCTATACTCTAATCATAGTCTGTGTACACTCTACCTAAATGTTGAGCCACTGTCCTGCTTATGATGGGAAAAATTTGGTACTGAGATCTAGTGACACTCACATAGCTGTGCCATCACTCAGTGTTGACTGCTAAGTATTTGCAATGCTACTTATAAACAAAGTCACCAGGGCTCCCCTAGCATGCCCTCTTGAGTGAGAGCTTAGGGAACAGAGTGGGCGAAGAGCTGTATAAAGGGCGTCACTCACAAGTGAACTACTGAGGTCAACAGGTGTCATGGTTAGTTTCAGTTTTCAATTTAACACACCTAGGAAGAGAGAAGCTCAACTGAAGAAAGTCTGTGAGGCTTTAAAAAAATTGCTAAATGATGTAGGAGGGCCCAATCCACTTAGTGGAGCCCCCCCTGGGCAAGGGCCCCGGATTGGCCAGCAAACCTCGCATTCCTCTGTGGTCTTGGCTTCAGGTCCCGCCTTGGTCCTGCTTTGACTTTTCTCACTGATGGACCATAATCTATAATCTCAAATAAACCCTTTCCTTCCCAAATTGGTTTTGCTCAGTATTTTATCACTGCAACAGGAAGCAGACTAGAACAATAAGCCTCTAGCACCAGGCAGCATTCTTGACTTGCAGTCTGCCATTTCTAGGGCCCAAACCAAGGACTTCCAGGGAAGTGTAAAGATAGGCTGTGGGCCTCTCCTGAGCCCTTTGCACAAGGAAGAATGGTTAAGAAGGGCTGGATGAGGACTCCTCAGGCACGGCATCTGTGGGGGAGGCAGAAGGTTGGTACCTCTCAGCTCTCATTACATGCCATTCCCCTACAGCCAAGACCACTTCCTGCTAATCCAAGGAAGGCATGAAGAGGAGCCGGAAGGAGTATGTTTGCAGACAGTAGCCTCAAATCTGTATTACAGGTTTCCCCAGCTCACTCCCCAGCAGCCCTGCATTTCATCCTACTTGCATCTGGGATGGGAACGGGTCCTTTACAAATGGTGTGATCCCATCACAAGCATCAAGCCACTAAGTAGCCAAGGCAGATGCCGCTGCTGAGCAGCTCTCTGCCAGACCCCGGCCTTGCAGCGTCAGCTTCAGTCCCAGTGCCTGCTCTGCCTTCTTGGGCTCTGTGGACTCCTCTGGCTTCCCTCTTAGCACATCAGGTCTCGATTTCTCTGTGTGCATGTCTGCTTTGCTCTGCTTACCCCCACCCTAATTTACCACTGCCGGTCTTCTCTCCAACCTGGGAGAGAATAGCCCTGTCCATCCCTAGACCAATGGAATCACAGCAAACCCAGATGGAGAACCCCACACTCACAAGTAATCCCCAAACTCAGGAGCTAGAGACAGGAGGATTGCCGGAAGTTAGAAGCAACCTTGGTCTACATCCTGAGCTTTGGGCCAACCAAGAATACATAGCAAGACTCTGTCTTTTTTTATCTTTATTTGTTTTTAATTTTTATTGAGTGCATTTCATACAACATTTCTTAATCAAATTTAGACTCATTCCCCCATCCATGCCCACCCCTCATTTCCCCCCCCCGCCCCCTGCCAGAGCTCATGGATTATGTCATACATGTTTAGTCCTGTCATATCTTTTTCTCAGTCTTTTATAACCTTTTTAATGCACAAGCAGGCAATTTTGAAAAGACAACCAATAAATACAGATAAAATATTCAACCCTCCAGCAATTATAGAAATGTAAAACTAAAAAAGTTACAAGATGCCATGTTTTGATCATATTTATAAGTTCACAATAACAATATTCAGTTGGAAACTAGACTATTTTACACAGTGCTGTGGAAAGTATAAATTGGTAATAAGCCTTTTCAAGTGGGCATCCACACTGATCAAAGTTTATTTTATGTGTGTCTGTGTGTGTATGCGTGCACATGTGTGTATGCCACATGTCCCTTCATCTGTCTTAATATAATAAAACACACACAGACACAGCATATATGATGACTATTTTAAACTAGAGCAATAGTCATACCACATCATACCAATTAAATCAATGTAGAATTGAGAAATGGATTCCAATGGGCCATCATGCTTAGAAACTTCTGATAATTCAGTGTTGGATAAAGGAGTCAAAGAGAACCAAGTTCCCCTCTAGCACAATAGATGAGGGTAAATTAAAGGCCTTTGAAACATTTTAATTAATAGAATTTTCAATTGGCAAAAAAATAAGCAATTCATAAAAGGACCCAAATGTCTAGAAAACACGTAAAGGAGCTCAAAAATGAAATTGGCATATAAGTTGTTAGAATAGCACAGATGGAAAACAATGATTAGTTCTCACAAAGGTATGTGTTCAAAGACATTCAGTAAAGCAATGTGCTAGAGCCGGGCGGGGTGGCACACGCCTTTAATCCCAGCACTCCGGAGGCAGAGGTGGGCGGATGTCTGTGAGTTCAAGGCCAGCCTGGTCTACAGAGTGAGTTCCAGGCCAGCTGGGGCTACAGGGAGACCCTGTCTCAAAAAGACCAAACCAAACCAAGCAAACAAACAAAAACCAATGTGTTACACAGCAGTTGCCTGCAAATATCCCAGATAGGCATTGGGAGGTGACTAAGATCCACCAATTGAATGGGATACTAAAATTCATAATTTCTTAGGTCTCTTTTGTTGGCATTAAAGCTACTTGCAATACATTGCTAAGAGCAAAAAGACAGATGAAGAGGCTAGGAAGATGGCTTGTCAGTTAAAGAGCACTCACTGCTCTTCCAGAGGACCAGGGTTCATTCTCCACACCCACATGGCAACTAACACCTGTCTTTAACTCCCGTTCCAGGATCAGACTCCCCTCTTCTGGTCTCCATCGGCACCAGGCACACACATGGTTACAAACATGCAAGTAAAATTCTCATACACATAACATAAAAAAGATACATTAAGCAACATTGTATGTAGCATGATCCATTTTTTGTTTAAAATTAAATATGTAAAACCAAATTGTTGGGCTGGAGAGATGGCCTAGCGGTTAAGAGCGCCGACCGCTCTTGCAGAGGACCCGGGTTCGATCCCCAGCACCCACATGGCGGCTGAGAACCGTCTGAAACTCCAACTCCAGGAGAACTCCAGCTCCAGGGGAATCCGACGCCCACTTCTGACCTCCGCGGCATTGCACGACACGGGTGCATAGACTTGCATGCAGACAATACATTCGTACACATACAGAAATAAATAAAATTAATAAAAAAAAACAAAAAACAAAAAACAAATTGTTAATGAAAGTTATTCCTGACTAAAACATGATGGACTCTCCCCCCTCCTGCCTTATATTTAGTTTCTGGTTTCACCTAAAACAACTCGGGAGGCAGAGGCAGGTGGATCTTTGTGAGTTCAAGGCCAGCCTGGTCTACAGAGGGAATTCCAGGACAGCTGGGGCTACAGGGAGACCCTGTCACGAAAAGACCAAAAAACAAACAAACAAAAAAACCAACACGCACAATCAGAATATTAAATGAGATAACATTGAAGGTAATAATGGAAAATGATTTCAGGGCAGAAGTGTCTCTCTGTCCGGCAACCAAAGACCCAGATTATTTTACATAAAACCAGCTCCATTCAGATTTTATCACCTCCTCCAGCAAATTCTTCTGTCCTAAAAGGGAAACAAACAGGCATTCTTTGGATGATGGTGGGATCTCAGAGCAAAAAGCGTCCCCTGGCTGTGATTTCAGGAGCTGGGAGTTGGTTCCTGGGGAAGATGTTTATCAAAGGTCTTTGATGTTCTCTTAGAGCTTGCCAGCACAATCCATTTATTTTATTATTGTGCTTGTAATTTCTTAATTTGGTACTTAATAGAGTGCTTGTGTATCGTTCTTCTCCCAGACACTGTTTTGAAGAGTTTAAACCAGACTATGGAATCAAAGACAACATGCCATACCCTCTAGGTTTTTATTGTTCATTTCCACTCTCCTATTGCAGCCACAGAAAATTTCAAGGGAGACCTGATAAGTGTTAGGGATTTGAACATCTGGACTGTCTCCAGGTGTGCTGAGGAAGGAAAAGTGAAGGACAACTCCTATGAATACGGTACCGCCCACTTCTATCTCTTCAGTCAATGACCATCTATCATCCCAAGATCCCTATTGTCCCTGCACAGCTCACAAAGAAAATACTAGTTTCTAGAACTCCTTTCAAGGAAGGCTTCACACGTGGTAGGAAAACTGAAAAGGAGGCTTATGGTGGTCCCAACAAGCAGCAGAGGTTGCGACAGATGGCCGCAGAATGCTAAGCCGGGTTCCTGTTTTGTTCGGTGTGGCTTGCAAATTTCCAACCAGTGGAAACTGCCCAGAACAACCAAGGAGTCACTGACCCTAGAGGTCCTCCTTTCTCCCCATCCACCCTCTCAAGGGTGCAGAACAAATATGCCAAGAATACAAAGCATCTGTGATCCTCAGCTTGTCCCAATCTAGCAGCTAAGCACACTAAAAGTAAACACTGGAAGATGACCCAAGGTTTAAAACTTCAAAATATGGTAAACCATTTAGAACAGTACCATAAAGAGCCACACACCCCGCCTCAGCCTTCTTCTTCTAATTCTTCTCCTCTGCGCTTCTTGATTTCCTTGTCCAGCTCAGGGGGAGGAAGTTCAAACTCAGACAAGACTCACAGAGGGGCCCGGGAGGGCGGGGCCCGGGAGGGCGGGGCCCCGGAGGGCAGAGACAATAGGAACAGTGCTCCCCAAGTGAAGCCTAGTGGGAGTCAAGGAGGGCTATGAAAGCAATGTGGGGGGCGGGCAGGGAAACAAGTGCTCGCCTCCCCCCCACCCTACTCACTTATCTCCAGGAGATGAGCTCTGTCTCCCTGAAGTTGCTTTTGTAAGCTTGTTGTACAGTCTCTCTAATTTGCTCATTAAAAAAGAATTGAGGCTCCAGGAAGTTTACTGACATGGCTGAGGTCCTATAATTGGCAAACAGGCCTAAATCTTCTGATTTCCCGAACTATAGCAAGAAAATGAGATGTACCTATTCTACTTAATCACAAGTGAGCTGAGAGAGGATGGCCCAGGGGTGAACCATCAGACATCTGAGAAATATCACATCAACTCTTGGAAATTTAGAAATTCTATACAAAAGGACTCACCATTCATAAGAGAGATGGAGGCTTTAAAGAGTAGCTAGACCCTGTGCCAGATACTGGACTCGGAGCTTTCCGGCCTCTCTTTTCACTGACATGAGTGCTGTGGTGGTTTGCATGAGTGTCCCCCATAGGCTGTAAGTATTCAGACATTTGTCTCCAGTTGGTGGCGCTGTTTTTGGAGGTCTTAGAAGGTGTGGCCATGCTGGGGGAAGTGTGTCACTGGGGGCAGGCTTAGTGAGTTTTAACAAGCCTCTGTGGTCTACAGTTGCCCTCTCTGTTTCCTGTGCTCTTTGCGAGATGTGACCCTCGGTTTGCTGCTCCAGATCCAGCCGCCACGCCTCCCGCCACAATGGACTCTAATTCCCTGGAACCGCCAATCGTAAGCTCAAATAAACTCTTCCTTTTATAAGTTCCTTGGTCATGGTGCTTTATCACAGCAACAGAAAAGTGACTAATACAGTTATTGGTACCAGAGAGTGGGCTGTTGGCTGTGAAGAACCTGACCATGTGTATGTTTGGAGAAGTGTGGAAGACTTTGGAACTTTGGGCTGGAAAGGCTGTTGACTATTGTAAGCAGAGCTTAAAGGGCCATTCTAGTGGAGGCCTGGAAGAAAGCATGGCTGCAAAAGATGTGGTTCCAGGGGAAAATAAAGACTTAGGCAGCAACCGGGATATTTTGATAAAGAGTCTGGCAGCAGTTTGCCCACAGCCCAGTTGCTTGCCTGATGCTAAGTTGAAAAGAGGTGGACTGATGTCTTTGGCGGAGGATATTTCAAGACAGCCTAATGTAGAAATGGTGGCGTGGCTTTTAATGGTGAATATTATACAGATCTACAGTGAAAAAGAGCAGATGGGGCAGAAAGAAATGCAAAATGTACAGTTTGGATCTGATAACTGCACTAGGAAGATTAAAGGTGGGGCCAAGGCATGTAAAGGAGAGGTTGGATCTGAAAACTGCACTAGGAAGATTAAAGGTGGGGCCAAGGCTTGTGAAGGAGAGTTTCCTTTTGATAAGGAGATTGAAGTGATTAAGGAAGGGCCTCGAGATTTACAAGTAAACAAAAGAATCAGTACCTTCAGGGCAAGACCACACCCAGCTAATCCTCCAGCAAGCCCAGGGCAAAGAAAAGTTACAAATGTGGTTGAAATGGGCCAGGGTCCGTCCCGAACTTGCAGCCAGATTCGGCAATTTCATTCACGTGGTGCTGGCTTTAGAGGCATGAAGTTCGCAAGAGTGAAGGGGTCATCAGTTCTTCCTCCACGGTTTCAGAGAGCCAAAGAGGCCAGGCAGAGTACAGCAGGGGTGTCCCTGAATAAAGAAGGCCCTGATAGGCCATTGCGTGAAGCTGTGAATGTGAAGCCTGGTGGGCATCGGAGACCCCAAGAAGACTTTCGAGATGCCAGACCTGTGAGATATTTGCCAAGGAGAGCTGCATACGGGGAGTGGTACCGGCCTAAGAAAGAGATGTATGTTGCAAGCAAAGCTGGAAGAGCTGAGCCATCTAAGCCCTTTGGAAGTCAAGTCCCAGAAGTTGCATGTGGAGTTACTGGACTTGGTGTTTGCCCTGCTGGTTTTTGGTCTTGTTTTGGTCCAGTGTTTCCTCACTATGCCTCTATTCCTCCCTTTTGGAATGGGAATGTGTATTCAGTTCCACTGTATGTTGGGAGTATGTAATTTGTCTTTTGATTTTACAGGAGCTTACAGTTTAAGAGACTGGCCTGAGTCTCAGAAGAGACTTTGGACTGTGGACTTTTGAATGGCATTGAAACTGGTAAAGACTGTGGGGACTTTTAAGGTTGGACTAAATGCATTTTGCACTTTATATGGTCAGGAGCCTATGGGGGCCAGGGAGTGGAATGTGGTGGTTTGCATGAGTGTCCCCCCATAGGCTGTAAGTATTCAGACATTTGTCTCCAGTGCTGTTTTTGGAGGTCTTAGAAGGTGTGGCCATGCTGGGGGAAGTGTGTCACTGGGGGCAGGCTTAGTGAGTTTTAACAAGCCTCGTGGTCTATAGTTGCCCTCTCTCTGTTTCCTGTGCTCTTTGCGAGATGTGACCCTCGGTTTGCTGCTCCAGATCCAGCCGCCACGCCTCCCGCCACAATGGACTCTAATTCCCTGGAACCGCCAATCATAAGCTCAAATAAACTCTTCCTTTTATAAGTTCCTTGGTCATGGTGCTTTATCACAGCAACAGAAAACTGACTAATACAAGTGCTAATCCTGTAAAGTGAGCATCCTATCCCTAGCAGAGGAAGCATTTACGGTCCATAGCATCTGAGATGGGTCCAAGATTACATAGTTTACAAGGACCCGAGCTGAAGCCAAACCTTTCATTCTTCTGAATTTCATGGCTGTGCTCTTCCAGGGAGTCACCTGGGAAGAACAGCAGCGTTATTCTGACGTCAGAAGAGGATTCTAGGCGGGGTCGGTACTATTCTTCCCAACAGGAAGTTTCCACTTCAAGGCTGAAGAGCCAATCAACCTGCACGTAACTGACACGGAGGGCACAGGACAGTGACAGTCAAAAGGACTTTAATTATAACCAACTGCAGAGCTTTCTGGGGGCTCATTTACATGTACCCTGTCCTTGGGAAGTATACCAACACCAGGGTAAGCAAGGAAGGCAGGAAGAAGCAGAGCTAGATCTTATCCTCCTTGAGAACTGGGTCCTAGAGCCGAGTTCATATTTAGAACCCAACAACAAAGGTTTTCCTTCTCTAGCCAACCTGGGGATTGACAGGAAAGACTAGCACTGGCCCAACATGAAGAGTAATTAACCCTAAAACTCCAGGTTGCAGGAAAGTGGAGCTAGCCACAGGGAGGTGAGAATACGGAAGGATCCTGTGAGAGGATAAATGAAGGCTCATCATATAAAAACCAGAATGTACATATGTGGCTAATTTTACAGTATACTTGGTCAAGAAGAAAATAACTCGTGCTGTTAAGTTAGCACTGCAGAACAATGGGTTGGCAGGTTAAAAACAGAAGAACAAGATTGGAGAACTTGCACCTCCTAATTAAAATCTACTAAAAAGTGATAAGAATGAAAACGGTGTAGTTCCATCAAAAGATTAGATAAGTACATGAGCAAAACAGAATCGCGAGTCTATGGTCAAGTGATTCTGGACAATGGTACCAAGACCAGTCAAAGGAAAAGACTGGTTCCTTTTCTAATGATGCTAGGACAGCCAAGTAGTGACAGGTAGAAGAGTGAAGGCTGATGACCACCTCACACTGCATATGAAGGTTAACTCAAAATACAGCAAAGACATAAATTCAAAAATGAAAGCCATCAAACTCTTAGAATAAAAAAGTCAGGGCAGGGGGTGGAATCTTTACATCCTTGGATTTGGCAACAGGTTCTGAGATTGAACACCAAGAATACAAGCAACGAATGAAATATAATGAATTAAATCTCATGATAATTAATAATGCCAAAGGACACTATGAAGAAGATGAAAAGACAGTGAAGAGGATGTTTACAAATCATATCTAGAAAGGGTCAAATTTTAAGAATATAGTCACAGGTATATACAGAAGGATTAGTCAACAGTGGACCATGTTCAGGCTGCACCTGCACCAGTTACTTTTCTTGTTACTGTGACAAAATATCTGACACAGAAGCAGCTTGAGGGAGGAAGAGTTTACTTCAGCTCACAGTTGGAGAAGGTGCTCCATGTGGCATGGAGGGTGTAGATGCAGGGGGATCAGGCAATAGCCATGCTGTGCCTGACAGGAAGCAAGGGGAGATGAAGCCGGGGCCCACCTTGCTTTTCCCTTTTATCCAGTCAGGCCTCAGGCCCATACATTTAGGGTGAGAATTCCTGCCTCGACTAACCCAATCTAGAAACTCCCACACAAACATGCCCAGAGGTTTGTCTCGTAGATGATTCTAGATCCGGTCAAAGTGACAATATTAACGACCACAGTGGTCCCTTCAGATTGTATTGCCTAGTGACACTGTAGCCATCTTAGCTTGTATGAGTGTGTGATGATGTTTACACAGTGAAAGAATTAGCTAATGATGTGTTTCTCAGAACATATCCCTGTTGTTAAGTAACCCATAACTGCATAAAGAACTCTTGAAACAGTAAAAAGACAACAGCCCAAATAAAAAATGGGAGATTCAGACAGGCAATTCTTCAAATAAGATAAAGAAGCACCTGCAAAGATACCAAAATTGTTACTCATTTAAGAAATGCCAAACCAAATGACGAAGAACTTCACACACACACACACACACACACACACACACACACACACAGGAAGCCAGGTGAGGTGGTACATGCCTATTACCCCAGAACTTGTGAGGCAGGAGGATTGCTAGTTTAACATCAGCCTCAGATATATAGCAAAACCCTGAAGGAAAAAAGAAAGGAGGAAGAGGAGGAAGAAATCAAGAAAGAAAAAGAATACATTACGAGGAAATTAGTTCACTTTATGTTATATTAATTTCACCTCATTAGAAAAAAGATTTGCAAATGGCCCACAGCACATAAGAACAGGTGTAACGATGGAAGATGGCGCAGAGGAAGAAACAGCAAAGCCAGAGGAAAGAGGACCAAGCCGCATTCCAGTTACATTCATAGGTTACCACGTAGCCTCCTCCTAGACCCCGTGAGTCCATATTATCAAGTATGCTGAGCAGAAACGGGTAGAGAGTCTCAGAGCCATTAGAAACCTATGGACAGCTACTAAATGGCAGGGTCAGAATGAGGCTGCCCAGCAAATCACCAGAATAACAGCAACCAAGATCCTTGCTTGAGGCATAGGATGCTTTCAGACACACCAAAACTAGCCCTTGATTTTACAGCACTTTTACAATGTGATAACACATAAAAACCTGTGATAAAATTTTATGTGTATGAAGCCAGGGACACAAAGCCTTGGCCTGTGCTGGGATAATGGAGGACAGGTGCTGTACAGATTTACACATGCTGCCTGGCCGGCTCCTCCAGCCCCACTTGCGGTAACTGCTCCTCTGATCCTAAGACAAACACCAAAATGACCTGGCAGGAGACTGTGTCTTGCCCTAGAGGCACAAACTAATGGGGACAATTGGCCTTGGATAGGCATCAGAGGTGACCTGATCCAAGTGAGTTCAAACTCCATCCCCTACTATGGATCTGAGTCACCTGGAGGCTTGTTAAATGCAGATTCCTGGGCCGCACTCCAGACCTCAGGGGAAAAGGGCCCAGAAATGAAAACCTTTTTAAAAAAAAAGATCCTGTTCGATCCCCAGCACCCACATGGCGGCCGAGAACCGTCTGAAACTCCAATTCCAGGAGAACTCCAGTTCCAGGGGAATCCGAAACCCTCTTCTGACCTCAGCGGCATTGCACGACACGGGTGCACACACTTGCATGTAGACAGTACATTCATACACATACAGAAATAAATAAAAATAAATTTAAAAAGCTCCCAGAAGAAGCCTTTATACATTATTTGGGAATGTAAAAATGGCACAGTCATTTGGGGGAATCAGTTTGGCTGATTCTAAAAAATTTAAACACAGAGTTACTGTATGACCCAGTCACTCTGTTCCTAGGTATATACCGTAGAGAAATGAAAACATATGTCCTCACAAAAACTTATGTATCAGTATTCTTAGGAGCATTATTCCTTGTTTGCTAAGTCCATGGAGTGGGCCAAATGTACATCGAGTGATGCATATATACAAAATGTGGTATATCCCTACAGTGGAATACTATTGGTCAATAAAATAAATGAACTGTTGATACACACTACAACATTAATGAGCCACAAAACATTCTAGCAAGGAAAAGAAGCCAGATGCAGGAGACCCCATACTGCATAAGTCCACTTACAAGACATAAATCTATAGAAACAGAAACTATGCATTGTTTGCTGCCTTGGAACAAGGAGTAGGACTGGGGCTTGAGGGGACACAAGGGACTTTACTGGCATACTGAAAAATGTTCCCAGAATTGATATACAGTGATGGTCACACCAAACTTTACTAAAAATCCCTGAATTGTATGCTTGGAATGGCTGAGTTTTATGAAGTGTGGCATAAGCCTCACTTAGAGTTCCTGGGGGTGTTTGTGTTTGTAAGTCCCTGTGGGCCTCTGGTGCCTGTGATGGTTAACCTCATGATAGTTAACATTGACTGTCAATGTGACAGGGTCTAGAATCACCTAGGAGGCAAGCCTCTAGACATCTTTGTGAGGAAGTTTCTAGTCTGGATTCACTGAGCTTGGAAGACACACCCTAAATGTGGATAGTCCTATTTCCTGGGCTGGGGAATAAAAAAGGAGAAAGAGAGCTGAAGACCAGCATGCATCTCTGCTTTCTGACTGAGGATGCCATGTGACCAGCTGCCTCAAGCTCATGTCATCATGACATCCCCACCAAGATGGACTGTATCCCTCGGAACTGTAAGTTCGGCTACTTTGCCACAGCCATGAGAGGGGTAAGGGATCCACACCCCAGCAGACCTGAGAATCACCTAGCTGCAATGTGCAGATGTGACCATAGGAAACCACAGTGCAGAGAGGGAAATGATGCACTCAGGGTCACGACCCCAATGAGTAAATCCCCATTAATCCCTCTTTCCCCAGAAACCACAGGAAACTGGCTTGTTTTGCTTAAACATCCAGGAAAGGGCTGAGGAAACAGCTGTAGGGCAGTGAAAGGAGTTGGGGACCTCGGGTTCATGTGGGATCATGGGCCGTGAAAGTTAATGGTGACCCTGGACTGGTCGATTCACCTCCCACAGTCTCATCTTGTTCACTGACCTGTAAAGACAGCAAAAACATCAGGTTCCCAGGATCACAGAAAAACCAGTAAGGAAGACATTCAACAACCAGGAAAGAGATGATTCCAGAAGATTCCCCTGCTGCTTGATGTGAAACTCTAATGCCCAGCACCATCTGTTTATCTACAGGCCATATACCAAGGGCATCTTTTCCAGACTGACTCATACACCACGTGCTTGCTCACTTCAATCTTCTCTATCTCAGCTTGGTCCAAGTTCCTGGGTGCCACAGAACTCTGGAAAGGAAGAAACAGGACTGCACTTTTCACAGATATTGTAGCCCAAGACTAAGAACATAGATTTAAAAAATAACAACCTTCCAAGTGGCCACCAATGCATCAAATACTGGATTGGGTGTGGTGTTATTACAAGACCAAGAGAATGTAAAACATCCTGTAATGCATCTCAGTTGGAAATCATTGCCAAGGGAAAGAAATCTGTCTTCTATCTAAGAGGAATGTTTGATAATTGTTTGGGCCTTGGATAAACTCAGGCCATACATTTTAGGCCAGGCATTTACATTACGGACTAATAGAGCCCCAAGGTGAATACCGACATTGTGGGGCAAGAAGCGCACACTGCAGAGATGGTCTCAGCAGCTTCCACACTCAGGGCCCCTGTGCTGGGATGGGAGATGCTTGCATCAAGATGCTCCCATACCCAATGAAGTGACTCTGAGCTTTCAGAAGGGGTGTCATCAGATGGGAGGGTTGCCATGGGAGAAAACACAGGAGACTGACTCACTCATAAACCTGAAAGAGCTCAAGCTGGGACTTGAGAGCCTCCCGTTCAGAGAGGTGTTAAAGACTTGTGGAACACCTACAGGAGATAGATGGAGAAACAACCACAGCTGGAAAAATACAAAGAGCAGGAGAGCCGGAGAACAAACATCTGAAGCAAAAATGGTGAAGACCCAGCACATGTTCCAAATGCCCCCTGCCCTGGATTCCCGGTGGCCCCAGGACCCCCCAAGCAGCCGCAGGCAGAGACTACACACATGCCGCAGGCCTACAGAGAAAACTTAGATTTTTCCCTTCTACTTAAGCACATTTCCCTCCTCTCCCCAAAGTGCTAAGAAATGGTCAGCTAAGGAATTCTAAGATGTTTTAGCTCACAGAGGCAGAGAAAAGGAAAGGAGATATGCCTGAAGAAAAAGACTTCAGCCATCATCAATCTTGGTGACAAGTAAACAAAAGAATTGTAATAAAGTAGAAGTTATAAACTCAGGACCCACCATGAGGGGCACTGTTGAAAGCAAAGGCATCTGGTCTGACAGAGCCCCAGCAGCTCAGCCCTTAGAGGAACAGGTACCAGGAAGGATGGGGATTAAGCTCACAATGGAAAACAGAGCTGCACGGCCCACTTTATGCAGCCAGACCACTCTGTGTTTCCCAGGCCCCTCTCCAAGAAGGCAATATATTTATTCTCTGGAGAAAGTGAGGAGGGGGCTACAGAGCAAGAAGACAGCACCACGGAGAACAGAGGTGGGGGAAGGGCACCCATACAACCATCCATGTGTCTACCTTCCCAGACAGGGTGCCTCTCCTCTGGAGAAAGTGAAGTCTCAGAAGAAAGGCATCTAGCTCCTGATATTTTTGTGTAGGGTTCCAACAAAACAGCACAGTTCAAAATTTGTTCCCCACAAGAAAAGCTTCCTGGCCAAGTACTCCACCCATGCATGTGGAACTTTCCATTTGGCTTCCCATGCCTTACTGTCAAGCATGGCTACTCACCAAGGGTTGACAGACATTTGAGGAGAGCCCCTGATGCGAAACAGAGTCAAAACAAACAGAGAAACAGAGAGCTGGGAGTGGCTCAGTGGCTAAGGTGCTGGCTGCTCAAGTACAAGGACCTGAGTTTGGATTGCCTAGGACCCTCTTGAAAAGCCTGTAATCTCACTCCTGGGGAGGCCGAGACAGGCAGATCCCTAGGGTTCACTGGCCAGCAAGCTTGACTTCCAGACCAGGAAGACCCAGTCTCAATAAAGATGGACAGTGCCTGAGGAATGTGAGGTTGTCCTCTGGACTCTACGCTGGACTGCACATCTCAGAACCACACACATGTATACACACACACACACACAAACACACACACACACACACGCACACACGCACACGAACATACATACAGAGAAAGACAAAGAAACAAAGTGTGAACTGTAGGTTATTTTATGTGTTTGAATACACTCAGAAATGTTGGCAGATGTAAGAAATCTACTGCCATGGTTAATTTCTCTGTGTCAACTTCATTGGGTCACAGGGTACACAGGTATATGGTCTGTCATTCTGGGTAGGTCTTTGAGGGTCTTTCTGAATGAGGTTAATGTGTGAATGGTTATGCTAAGGCAAGCCTGTTGCCTTACCCCAGAGTTGGTGGGCCTCATTCAGTACAATAAAGGCCAAAATAGAAGAAAACAGCTGATATTCCCTTGGGTAAGACAGAAGGGCCTCCTGCCTGACAACTTGAGTTGGTGCACTGATTTTTCCCTGCCTTCAGCTCACACATCAGCTCTCTTCAGCCTGCAGGCTCTCGGACTGAATGCCAGCTCTCCAGAGCTAAGGTGTGCACTGAAAGGACACCATTAGCTCTCCTGGTCTCCAGTTAGCCTATTGCAGATCCCAGGACCCCTCAGCCTCCATATAACCACGCAAGCCAATTCCTGCTAATAAATCTCTTTGCCCACAGACACATCTATTAGTTCTGTTCTTCTGCAGAACCCTCACTAATACAGATATACTGAATTATTTAGAAAGCAATGTGATAGCATATGAAAGAGCTGCAGCTCTTTCACAATCATAATAATGTAAACCATGACTCTTTAAAAGTTCAGCTGTACCTACATGGGGAAGATAAGGAAATGTAGGGAGGCTGGCGGAGGAGGGCTGGTCTGTGTCTGAATACCAAATTCACAGTTATCCTACAGGAAACCCAGACCAACTATTCAAATAGATAATTCATATTGTCTAGAAAGAGGAGGTAAATCCCAGAAGAAATAGCTCAAGACGGAGAACGGCTGCAGTGAGGGATGGGATAGAATTGGAGGGAATACTGTTTTTTGTTAGAAGAATTTTCAGACAATTGGATTTTTAAATTACATGCATGTGTTCATGAATCAAAGTTAATTTATAAGAGGGAAAAGAAAGGAAACCAAACTTTCAAGACAGATCAATTATGCTGTGATTATGCATGTTAAGAAGAACATGAGTCGGGCTGGCAGTGTGACAATCTGTCTTGCCACCTTTGGCATGTGATGACAGGGTGACTTGTTTGTAATCAGTGACTTTTTATATCGGGGGTTAAGTGTTTTATGAGTCTTGAGCAAAATATAAAGGTAAGAAATTCATATGGTATGGCCAAAATAAACATTTATATGATGTATTTTTAAACATTAAGCACTAGTGAATGAAATATCTCAGCCCTCTAGAATCAAAGTCTGAAATCAACTTCATGCTTTCTTTAGCTTCCTTTTGGTAGTGAAGCGTTTTTGTCAAGGGTTGATGGCACTATAAGACCATTTTTATACGTGTGCACATATATGCGTGTGCACATGTGTGAGGTGGCTGGAGGACATCTGTGTGTGTCACTGTCAGGCATGTAGCCTATTTCCTTTGAGACAGAGTTCTTAGTGGCCTGGAGCTCATCAGTTATGCTATACTGGTTTACCCTGTCCTATCTCTGTCTCCCTGGCCAAGGATTCCAAGTTCATGCCACCATGTCCATCACTTTACATAGGTTCTGGAGATCAAACATAAGTCCTCATGCTTACAAAGCAAGTGCTTTACTGACTGAGACATTCCCTCAGCCCATGACACTATATCTTTAAGGTAATCCAGTACATGAATAGCTGTGGAGGTTCCAGAAAGACTTCAATAAGACTAACAAGGGGCAGAATCTAAATGGTGTATGCAAATGAAAGCTTGGGCTAATAGTTTCAATGGCAGCATCGTTCAACAACTTACACAATGCCCTACTGCTCAGCACCAAACATGGAACTCAACCTAGCTATTTAACAAGAACATATATTTAAAGAACATGAAGCAGCTCACAGGATTTCCAGGAGAGCTCACTTAGAAGCTACTCATCTAGGAACAGAAGACACTACCCTATCCTCAAGGCTGAGACTGCAGATATGGATACTGTCACCAACGGTCACTAGCACTACCAATGAGGCAGAATTTTCAAGGTAACACTTGACAACAGTTGAGGTTTCCAGCTCAAAGCTAAATTTCTAGGGGGCTAGAGAGGCCTCAGTGGTTAAGATCTTGCAGAGGACCTGGGTTCAATTCTCAGCACCCACAAGGCCAGCCTGGTCTACAGAAGGAGCTCTAGGCCAGCTGGGACTAAAGGAAGACCCTGTCTCAAAAATACCAAAAAAAAAAGTCCTTTTCTTCTGAAAATTTGGTTCTAGGAAATGTGGTAGCCTTCTATCATAGAAATTATTCATTTTTTTAAATTTTATTTATTTTTGTATGTGTATGCATGTACTGTCTGCATGTAGGTTTGTGCACCCATGTCGTGCAATGCCGCTGAGGTCAGAAGAGGATCTCGAATTCCCCTGGAGCTGGAATTCTCCTGGAATTGGAGTTACAGATGGTTCTTAGCCACCATGTGGGTGCTGGGGATTGAACCTGGGTCCTCTGCAAGAGCAGTCAGTGCTCTTAACTGCTAGGCCATCTCTCCAGCCCTGAAATCATTTATTCTTAAACATAGGAGGCTTTCAAACTCCTTCTGAACTCGGCATCCAACACCATTTATCAATCTAAGAAGTCACGGAGAGCTGCAGGAACTCCAGCACTTCATGTCAGAAGCCCATGGGGAGCATCTGAGATACGCAAGCTTGCCCTGCTGATAGTCACCCCAGAGTCTCCTTGACTTCTGGACGGCAGGAATTCGGAAGGTGATTTTCCAGCAAGCTGTGTTTGTTCCATGAAAAGATATTTTCAGAGGTTCTATCTTATGTTAAGCTCTCTACCTGAGGGCTTTTTTTTCCCCAGTACATGAAGCCTAGGGCACTTTTTTTTTACATAGTGTCTGGAAATGTTTTGGATATAAAACATCTAAATTTAAAAATATCCTCATGCATATGAAAGAAAAATGTAAGAACATTCAGAGTATCCCATAATGCTTATTACAGATAAAGCAATGGGGAGATGGCTAAATCCATAGGTTTTTTTTCTTTATAAAAACATCATGGATAATAATCACATTATACTTAGTTTTTCTTGGATGCAAGTATAAGTTTCTAAATATTAAATACTTATACAATTCAGTAAAATTATGAACTTTTTTCCATCACCTTCTGTAAATACATACTCAGCTATTCACAGGTTATGTATACAGTATTATCTATCTATCTATCTATCTATCTATCTATCTATCTATCTATCATCTATCTATCTATCTATCTATCTATCACTTATTATCTATCCATCTATCTACCTAACATCTATCCTCTATCTACCTACCTACCTATCGTCTATCATTTATCATCAATCATCTATCTATTTATCTATCTATCTATCATTTATCCATCTACCTACCTACCTACTTACCATCTGTCTATCATCCATCATCTATCTATCTACCCACCCACCTACCTATCATCTATCTGTCCATCATCTATCATCTATCTATCCATCATCTATCATCCATCTATCTATCACCTATCATTTATCTGTCCATCACCTATCATCTATCTGTCCATCATCTATCTATCCATCATCTATCATCCATCTATCCACCATCTATCATCTATCTGTCCATCACCTATCATCCATCTATCCATCACCTATCAGCTATCTGTCCATCACCTATCATCTATCTGTCCATCACTTATCATCCATCTGTCCATCACCTATCAGCTATCTGTCCATCACCTATCATCTATCCATCATCTATCATCTATCTGTCCATCATCTATCATCTATCTGTCCGTCATCTATCATCTATCTGTCCATCACCTATCAGCTATCTGTCCATCACCTATCATCTATCCATCATCTATCATCTATCTGTCTGTCATCTATCATCTATCTGTCCATCATCCATCATCTATCATCTATCTGTCCATCATCTATCATCTATCTATCCATCATCTATCATCTATCTGTCCATCATCTATCATCGATCTATCCATCATCTATCATCTATCTGTCCATCATCTATCATCTATCTATCCATCATCTATCATCTATCTGTCTATCATCTATCATCTGTCCATCATCTATCATCTATCTGTCCATCAACTATCATCTATCTTTCTCTTTCCCTCCCTCTTGCCCTTTTCTTTTTTTTTGAAAAAATTAATTTTTATTTATCTGCTTAAGGGAGAAGGGGTTTATTTGGGGTCACAATTCTAGAGGATACAGTCCGTTGTGGGAGGAAAACACAGCACGGGTAGGGAAGACAACAGAAGCTAGATGGTCACATTACATTCACACACAGAAAGTAGCGAGTGGATACGAAGACCAGGCTACACAGCCTCAAGGCCTGCCCAGTGACTCACTTCTTCCAGAAAAGCTTCACCTCCTAAAGGTTCCACAGCCCTCCCAAACACTGTGACCAACTGGGGACTAAGTGTTCAAACAGATGAGTCCATGTACAACATTCCACACTCAAGTCACCATACAAACCTTGCTAGCTTTCAAAAAAAAATCACTAGACTTTCTCTAGTTTAAACACAACACTGATATTTAGAACAATTCACCAGAAAAACATAATTTGTGACTGAGTTTTCTTCAGGGTCCATTTCAGAAACATCCAAGGAAGAGGAATGCAGTCAGGGCAGATTCTGGGGAAGCCCTGGGGTGTAGACATGATTGGTCTGGTTTGGATCATAAAGAAGAGACTGAGCTAATCAGCAATTTACAAACAACAGAGTTCCATCCAGTCTTCAAGAGTCAGGGCAAAGGAGCACTGGGAACTGTCCCGATAGTCAGAGTTTTGTCTTCTCTCTTCTTCTTCTCTTCTTCTCTTCATGCTTTCTTCTTCTTGTTCTTTCTTCTTTCTTCTTCTCTTTCGTCTTCTTCTTCTTTTCCTTCTTCCTTCTTCTTCTTCTTCTCTTGGGTTTCTTCTCCTCTCTTCTTTTCATTCTTCTCTTCTTCTTCTTCTTCTTCTTCGTTACTTACTTTTCTTCTCTTTCTTCTTCTCTTCATTGAGAAACAAAACACGGTTTTGGTCATCCTTCTTCTTCTTCTTCTCTTCTCTCTCTCTTTCTTCTTCTCTTCTCTTGCTTTTCTTTCTTTTCTGTTTTTTTTTTTTTTTTTTTTTTTTTTTTTATTTTGAAATAAAAAAAAAGAAAAAATGCTGGGCATAAGGGATATGAAGAATCGGTAGGGGGTGCATTACATTAGGCAAAAAAGAGCTGGGGGGGATATCTTCTTGGACTGTCTTCCTTCTCCCCCCTTTCATCAAAACTTCTATCTAAAAGAAAAATTTTCGAACTTCTTCTTTCTAAAAAAATCTGGGGGGGTCTCTTCTTGGACAACATTCTGGAAAAAAGGGAGGGGAGGGGAAAAAAAAAAAGAAAAGTTTCTGGGGGGGGGGCTGGGAACAAAAAGGTCATTTCAGGATGGGGAAAAAAGTCTTTGGGGTGAGCAGTGAAAAAGGTGCGTGGGAAAAGTGATCCGGTCGGGTCTTAACGTTCTAAGTATAGAAAAGAAATTCAAATTACTGGTTAAAGGAGATATCGTCATTTTTCTACATATTCAAAATAGAAAATAAATCGGGGTTGGAAATTCTAAGAAGTCTGCAAAAAAAGGGGAAAATAAAACAATTCTGTCTTCAAGATTAGATAGCAATGTAAAAAACGGGTTCAAGTTCGTTAAATAAGAAGTTCTAAAAATTACGATGTCGTTGCAATATCTTCAAAAATTCTTTACCTATTCTAATACTTAATTCTTTCCATAATTCTTACGAGTATCTCTCTCTTTCTATCTTCTCTCTTACTGTCTTTCTTCCATTCTACTTCTTTCTTCTTTTTAAAATCCTTTGGGTCCTTCTGCTTCTCTGATTCTTCTATTCCGTCTACTTCTATTACGAATCTTCCTAAACTTCGTCTTCTTGTCTAACTTCGTGTCTAAGTACTGTTCTCTATGAATGCTTCTCCTGGAAGGTACTTGTTATTTCTTAGAATGTTCTTCTTAGCTTCATCCTCTAATACATAAAAAAAAAATTCTATTTATTTAAAACTAAATTACACATATTTCAATAATAATTCTATTATTCTATCTATTTCTTATATCAAAGACTTTTCTTTTCGTCTGCTGTCTTTGTCGTCTCTACGTTTTCTGTATTTCGTTAAATGTCTGTACTAGACAAAAAATTTTTTCTATTAAAAGTCGGTTCTATTCACTAATTTTTGTTAGTTCTCTAATTTCTTTCTTTTCTTCGCTTTCGTTTCCTTGTTCTTCTTCTGCTTATTGCTCTTATTCTATTCATATTCTTTTCCCCTACATATATTACTCCTGTATTCCTGCTGCTTGCCTTTTCTATTTCTTTAACGTCTTGCTTTCTAGTTTCCTGTTCCTACATAATTCTAAATTCTTCATCATTCCCTTCAATTTTCTCTTTCTGCCCCAATCTTTTCTAATTTCTTGATACTTCCTATATTTCCTTCTGTGTTTCTGCTTCTTCGCTTCTCTCGCTTCTCTAGAAAGTCTTCTTCAAGACCAAATTTTTCCAAAAATTATCTATTCATTTAATTCTAAACAATAAAAATTACCTAAAAAAATTCTTAATATAATTCATTCTTGCGATCCTAAAAAAAAAAATATTAATATTTATTCCTTCTAAACTGCTAAAATCAACAATATCTTTCCTATCTAAAAAAAACTCTTAAAAATTTTTTCTTCAAAAAAAAACTCTCTTCCTGTCTTGACTTATTCAACATCTATCAAACGAAAAATATCCGCCTAAATACATAAATATTTCTAAATCAATATTAAAATAATATAACTAAATTCCCTCAAACTAAAACTCTTCTATTTAAAAAAAAAAAAAAATCATTAAAACCTTCTTTTCTTTCCGTTACCTTTTCAAATTATTATTCTTTCTCATTTTCTTTCCTTTCTATTTACCTTTTCGAATCTTTCTAATCTTTTCTGCTGACACTTTGCAGCATACACTTCATAAAATGTTCATATTATTCTTCCTAAAATTATTATTCCACCTAAAATTATCTATCAAAACAAAAACAAAAAAAGAATACAAACAGAATTGAAGGGAAGCAATATTCATCTTTCAATATTCAATTCATAAATTTCATCCTTTAATTTACTCTTATATCCATAAATTGCATTCACAATATTCTTCTGCTAAAGTTCGGATCCTTTCATTAACTATCCTTTCATTTCTAATAGTTCCTATTTAATTCAGTCATGAAAACACTTCTTTAATCTTCGATGATTCTATTCTTTCATTCTATCTAAAAATTTGTTGATTCTTCTTTTGTTGTTGTTTCTTGTTCTTTATTTATTGAAGTACTTTCTGTCTTAAGTTAGCTTTTCTTCTTTCTTCGGAAGGGACAAATCTTCTTCTCTTCTATCCTTATTTCTTCTATCTTCTCTGCTTCGACATTAAACCTCTTCTACCTCTTACTTAGCCTTTCTTTTCAGTTCTTTCTTTCTGGCGAAGGCTTTCTTCGTCTTTCTGCTTCTTTATACGGTCTTCTCCGGCTTTCATCGTCTTTCTTCTTTAAATCGGATCATTCTTCCACTATCTTTCTTTTCGCTGCTTCTATCGTTCTTCTTCTTCTTGCTTCGGCTTCTTACTATGGTCGTTCTTAAGCGTTCTGGCTTAAACGTGGCTGCTGTGTCTTCTGCTTTCTTTTTCGACAAATTCTTCTTTACTAGTGGAATTGCTCTGCTTGTCCTCTGGCTTTCTTCTTTTCTTTGTCTTCTTGCTCTTCATAGAAGTATATATTAGTGCTTCTTTTTCCTTTTCTTTTCTTCTGATAAACTTCTTGTTCTCGCTTTTGTTCTTAAAAGTTCTTTCTTTCTAGAATTTTCTATTTTACTTAAAAATGTCTAAAATAAAAACTATTTAAACCTGTTCTTCTTAATATCATAGTTTCTTATATTGAAGTTGCCATTCAATAAAAAACAAAAAAAATTTTTTTTTGAAAAAAAAAAACCTTTCTATTTCANTTCTTCTTCTTCTTCTTCTTCTTCTTCTTCTTCTTCTTCTTCTTCTTCTTCTTCTTCCTCTTCTCCTCCTTCTCCTTCTCCTTCTCCTTCTTCTCCTTCTTCTTCTTGAGACAGCGTCACATGTATCCCAGGGTAGCCTCAAACTCCCCATGTGGCTGAGGATGACCCTGAACTACTGACCCTCCTGCATCTACCTCCTGAATGCTGAGATTACAGGCATGCACTGTCACTCCAGGTTTTACACCGTGCTCAAAAATAAACCCAGGGCTTTGCACATGCTACGCAGGCACTCTACTGTCAAGCCACATCCCAGCCATGATGAGGACATTTAATAGCCTTTTGCTTGTTCTGTTTATAAGAGTTTTTGAATGCTTGTTAATATAAAAATGTTTCGCTATAATTTTAAATAACATGGTTATTCCACCCCATTCCATTCATAGTAAGAATGTGCTTACATCTTGAGGAACATGGCAACAGTGGTTAACACTGAGCACTGCAGCTGGCTGGAGGCCAGTGACACCTGTCACTGCTACAGCTTGAGCAGAGAACAAAGCACTCTAAGAGGAAGAAAGGCAGACAATGGGTGATTAGTCCATGTTTTAGTAATATTATAATAAAAAGTGTTTTGCAAAATCTGCTTCATTATCTAGTTGAATAACAGTTAAAGGGGTGTGGGTTAGTTATGTACTGTTGTAGTACCTGTTTCCCTCCCTCCCTCCCTCCCTCCCTTCCACCTTGCAGCTCAAGCTGGTCTTGAACTTACCATGTAGCCTAGACTGGCCTGAAGCTCAAATCTTCTTACCTCAGCCTTTCAAAGGCTAGAATTACAAACAAGTACCATGAGGCCCAAAAGAGTGCTTTTTCTTTTAATGGAGGAGCAAATTCAATTGACTACAATTTGAATTTATTTAAAACTTACTTTTTTTTCTAGAGCCAACTATTACAATGAAAAAGCTTAAGAGGAATCTGGGCTCAGGAATCTTTCAAATAGTTATTTGCATGTGATGACAGAGGTTTCATTTACAAGTTAGCATCAGTGCTCGAATAAAAGAACAATGGGTTATTACTAAAATCAGAAACATTTGGGTCCAACATATTATAAAAGCAGCTTGGTGTCTGGATAAAAAGAAAACACTGAGGCCGGGCGTGGTGGCGCACTCCTTTAATCCTAGCACTTGGGAGGCAGAGGCAGATGGATCTTTGTGAGTTCAAGGCCAGCCTGGTCTATGGAGTGAGTGCCGGGACATCTGGGGCCACAGGGAGACCCTGTCTCTAAAAAGACCAAAAAAAAAAAAAAAGAAAAAGAAAACACTGAAATATCTATTGATAGGGGCCTGAAACGGGGGCCCAACTGACATCTTGTGTAATAGTCTTAGTATCTTCCCACATATAATGTCACAACACTAATCTGTATGAGTTTATGTTGAGGGAGGGAAGGAGGGAGAGAGACAGAGAGAGAGAACAAAAATATAACAGCTGGCAGGACCTGGCATATTCATATTCTTTATCAATGCAATTTTTAAAATATCCAAATTAAACACCCAAAAGGAAAGTATAACCAGAAATAAATAATTAGTAAGGCCTGAGAACTTGTACTTCAGGTATAAAACTTGAGATCTTAGTAAAAAGACAAAAAATTGCCAGGCGTGGTGGCACACGCCTTTAATCCCAGCACTCAGGAGGCAGAGATAGGTGGATCTCTGTGGGTTCAAGGCTGGCCTGGTCTACAGAGCCAGCTCCAGGACACCTCGTACTAAAAGGGAGACCCTGTCTCAACAATACCAAAAAAAGTATAAAACCAAAAAAAAAAAAAAAAAGGAAAACAAAACAACAAACCACACACACACAAATATTAAAAAAAAGAGACAAAAAATTAAAAATTAAAAAAAAAGAACACAGTTGTTTTGCCTGTCTTACTGGTAAGTGCAGCTACCCTGTGGCTGCCACTGCTTTTGCCATCCTTCAAAGACATGAGACACAGCTTTTCAACCTTCCAATATGGACTGAAGACTCATGTCTCTCCAAGAATCCTCCAAACCTTCAATGCCAGATGGGGACTGCTGAGACATCCAGCTTGTGGACTGAGCAGCTACTGGGGTTTTAGCCTCTTCAGAGTATAGACTGCCATTGTTGGACTACCCAGGCTGTATAATGGAGACCAGTACAGGAGGACTGAGACAGGATGCAGTGCTTACTGGACCTCATTTGGTGACCATGGGAAGGGAAAACCCCAGTGTGGAGCACAAAGGCAGAACTGATGGTGGTTTGGGCTTGCCAAGGAGGGGCCTTCAAACATGACATCTTTTAGCCTAATAAAGAAAAAAATCATAAGCTGAAGATGCTAAAACCTATATGTGGCATGCATATATGCATATTTTGGAGTGATACAAACAACAACAACAAAAAGACTGGGTCGAAGAACTGACTGAAATGGTGAACTTATGCTCTAAACAGTAAACTTCTGCATTGAAAATTTTAAAATAGACTGAGAGAAAGATGAAAAACACATTTGGGAGATTGCGTGAGCTCTGGTGGGGTGGGGGGCAAGTAAGGGGACATGGGTCTAGATTTGATTGGAAATTTTGTATGAAATGCACGAAGCTTCAATAAAGATTGGCTTTTGAAAAAAAGATTAACCATCACAAAAAAACATAATAAAATAAAATATCCAAATTACTATATCTCACTCCCCCTTCATTTTTCTATAAAGACAAATGTGCATACAGTATTGCAGACAATGAAACCTTGCATGTACAGTGACTGCACAGGCATTGCCAGTCCTTCCTCATGTGACTTGGGGCTATTTCCAGGGTTCTCATTTATCTGAACCTGGGGTGAGGGCACAGAGAGGGAAAAGTGTCAGAACCCCTGCCCCAAGATATGAGAAACCTCAGCACACCGACAAAACATTGCACACTACGATGTGAATTCTGGTAAGGGAGCTGCAGCTAACAGAGCCAACCGGTCACAGGGCTCCACACAGCCTCCCATCACCATCTTGCACACTGCACCTTGAAAGAGCAGATCTGCCCCCAATGCCCCTCACACAAGCAATGAAGCCATTGCCAAAAATGCCTTGTACATTGAAGACAGATAGAACTCTGAGTGGGAAAAATAAAACACAAAACCTCTCCCATGATTACTAGCTGTGGCAAACGAAAGCTGCAAGCTGTTTGAACTCACTGATCTTAGCGAAGTTGTTAAACTTCTCTGAACCTAAGTTGAACCTATGATGGTTACCCTTGATTGCTAACTGGGTGGGATTTATGATCATCTAGGAGACACAAATTTGGGGATGGCTGGGAGAGCATTTACAGAGAGGTTTAACTGCCCAGCTTGAATCTGGGTGAGTAATACCATCCCTTGGTCTGGGGTCCTGGACTGAACAGATAAACACCAGCGTTCGTCTCCTCACATCCTGATGCAGATGCGACGTGACCAGCGCCTCACACTCCTCTGCAATGACTCCCCACCCCTCCCATGATGGACTGTAGAACCCTACAACTGTGAGCCCAAATAAACCTTTCTTTCCTCAAGCTGCTTTGGTCAGATATTTTGTCAAGAAAAGTAACTAACATACTAAGTCTAATAACAGAACTAAATGACAGAAGTGTTTCAAGATTCAAGTGAGATACTTCCCATAAGGAAGTGCACACAATGCTGGGCACAGGGTAGCCAGTCAAAAAGCATGCCTATTATTAGATAAGTTGTTAGTGAGCTGGGTGTAGGGCCAAAGCTACGAAAAGGCTCAGAAGTAAAAGGCATCTTCTCTGTCATCAAGAATCACAGACAAGTGTAAAGCCAACTTTGGGAAATAGGGCTGTTGGGTTTAGGGAGTTTATACTCTTTGTCTCAGTGGACTCTGAGCCTGACCAAGGAACTATGTACAATAGGGTTCAACGCCTGAGCAGGATGGAAGATGTTTAGAGCTAGTGGCAGCAACAACGCTCTGGGTACTAGGGGACTTCCTATATATGTGATGATTATGTTCCATGAGAGGACCCAAGCCAGCTTATTCTAAGTTGGGTTGTAGATATAGCTGTGTGGCATTTGCCTGGCATACTCAAGGCTCTAGGTCTGATCATCAATACACAAACACACACACACACACACACACACACACATACACACACACACATACACACACACCACAGCACAGAATTTGAGGAAGGGAGAAATCCAGGAGCAGAAAAAAGTTGAGGAATCCTTCATAAATCTAGCCAGTTTTGCACTAGGTCCTAAACTGGATGAGATTTGGATAGACTAATGGGGCTGATGGAAATCCTGAGCAGTGTCAACACATAGCAAATTTCCTGGTGATGCACCTGCTTAGAGCAATATATATATATATATATATGAAGAAGAGGGGGAAATCAAGTGAAGGTTCACTGTGGGCTTCAAGTCAAGGAGTATAGATAGCTCTGATGCTGTATTAGTCACTTTTCTCATCGCTGTGACAAAACACCTGTTAAAAAGGAACTTAAAGAAGGGTTTGCTCTCAGAGCAGGCCCAGCCACCATTCCCATCTGCATGTTCTCTGGGTGAATCTGTGATAGGTCCCTTCCTGTGTCACCCTTCCATGCCCAGGCCCACCCAGGAGCCACATTCACATGCTTTCTCAGTGAGACTGCTGGAGTCCTTGCCCCACACCCTTTTCCATAATCAGGCCCAGTACTGAACTTCATTTGAGTGCCTTTTTTGGTTAGTCTACCCAATCCTTTGCTGCAATCCACCATTCCTTGCCTAGGCCTTGCTAGGAGCTGAATTTGTATGCTTTATTCAATCCCCTCACTACACTGGTTACCAAAGAACCGGAACCACCCCAGTCTCTCCAATAAAAAAAAAAAAAAAATCAACACCAAGCATCTGAAGGATAGTTCTACAATCTCCTTCTATCTTATCTGAAATCAACCAGGTTTTGCCAATGACGAAAGCAAAATAAAAACTTCCAGTTTATATAGAAAAGTTAGAATCTCATAACAGACATACAAACCAACAAACTAAACACACGTGCCTAGATCTGTTCACAAATCACAAATACCAAGAAAATGCTACCCCCTTAGGCACAACTACCAGCCTTATAGAAACATTGTCCAGGGCTGGAGATGGCCCAGAGGTTAAGAGCAGTGGCTACTTTTGCAGAAGACCCAGATTCAAATCCCAGCACCCACATGGCAGCTAACAATCATCCATAACTCCAGTTTCAGGGGATCTGACTCCCTCTTCTGTTCTCTGTGGGCACTGCACATAACACTGCAGGCATAACACTCATACGCTTATATAAAAATAATAAGTAAATAAATAAATAAAGTTCTCCAATGGGAATGACACAGGATTTAAAAGAACAATTATAACCTTGATCAAAAACTTCAAAGAATTTAAAGAAGACACACACACAAGAAACACAAACTAAGAGGGGATAGAAATCAACTTCTAATTGAAGGGCAAGAAAACATAGACAGTTGAATAAAATCATGAAGACAGTGAAGCATTTGAAAGTTCAACACAACAGAGAGAGAGAAATACTGCAAAAAAACTCAAGCTGAAATGAAGACAGAATTGAAAAACTCAATAACCCAATTAGAAAACTTGGGGTAAAGTTGTACCAGTAGAATGGCTCAAGTAGAAGATGGAATCTCAGGACTTGAAGATAAAGTAGAGAAATTGGACCACTCAGTCAAAGAATATAATAAGAAAACACACACACAAGGAATATGCAAGAACTTTGGGAAAAGACCAAATCTATGAATTGTAGGCATATTCTTTGGAAAATACAACTCGACTTAAGTTACTTGATCTCATCTTTGGGACTAGAAAAATAACAGTATGTCAGTAATATTGGAATAGCTAACATTCATTGAGCAGGTACCAGGGACAGGAATTATTTCACTTAAATGTTCTCCAAAACTTTTTAGAGAATGTTTCACAGCACTATCCCTTCAAGTCAAACAAACACTATCTTCAGGAATTCAGCAGTGCTGGCTGCAAAAGGCACAACTGGGCTTGTTTGCTATTGATGTCCCTCATGGAAGGAGGGACATCCAGTGTGTCACCTGTGTGCGTCAGCCACTCCTCCCAGCCAGGTATGTGCAGTGCTGCCCTAATTGCCTGTGGTCTTGTGATCTCAAAGAGAAACTACCATAAACAGGCTGAGGGAGGTTCACTGAGAGAAGCTCCATCTGCACAGCCACAGGGAAGCCATCATTCATGCTAAGTGAAAACTTTCAAGTGTGGTTGCTTTGGGGGTCACCCACATGTCTGTTGGTAGCCCCTTACCTCTGCTCTGTAAGAAAGCATAATAACTTATTGGCTCCCCAGGAGGAACTTTTGTAGACCAGAACTTTGGTTCTGCCATGGGAACCTTAGAAAGAGGGGTGAGGATAAACACTGCATAACCCCCAACCTCTACCTCCCTGCCTCCGCCCCCCCCAACTGCCCCCCACCCCACCCAGGGAGAAAATTCTCACAACAAAGGGAAATTCCAATGATCTCCATTTTACTGAAAAAAAAAAAAAATCTGAGATCTCTGGTCCTGGGGGAGGGGAGGAGGAGATAAACCTGAGAATGACTTTAACATGGGTCTGTGCTAAAGAACCTGCAGTGATAGGCCATTATAAATTAGAACCTTTGTTATCAAACAGCTTTAGAATGAGTCACTCATAAGACAAAATTCCTCATAGTAATAAACAAATCTGTAACTATTGAAAAAGTCCCATTCATGTATGAAAACGTTTTTCAAACAGAAAATGGGACAGGGAATTCTATTTAACAGAATGAACGCTTTGCATAGTGTTCATATTTAACTTACAGAAATTCAGTATGCAGAAACCATACCGAATTTCTGTAAATTAAATATGAACACTATGCAAAGACTTCTCTAGGATGAATGTGTAGTAAATGTTTAATAAAATGAAAAATCATTTTATGGTCTGCAGAGTCATTCAATAATTTATCTGTTTTGGAAATTTGGATTTACAGCAGACTGTTGAAATTCCTGAGGCATACATCCGGAACCTTCTCAAATTCCCAGATTCACAAACACAAAAAATGTTTATAGACGGTCCCCGCTTTCCCTTGAATCACATTTCCATGGAGAGTCATATGAGTTTCCTGTCCATAGCCTTGTGCCCCATACAGGACAAGTTAACCAGAGTTTTCAATTTTGTTGAATGAAATATTCTCTCATTTAATTGCCATTTTTCACAGCACTAAATAAGTTTTACTTAGCCAGCCCCATTGTAAATGCAGGAGCAGAGAACAGCAAAGCTAGATGACCTTTTTTCACAGAGCTTCCTTACAAAATAGACTTTGAACTCACAACTCAGTCAAACCACAACCACAGACTTATAGGCAAGTGAAGTGTGTGGACAAAGTGTGTGTGGGGGAACACGCTGTTTTCTTGGACAGGAGCATATCTGTAGACTCCATGGATACTCCAATGTTCTTTGTAATTCCAGAGCTGCAGAAGTTGGGGCTGGGTCAGTTGGTAAAGTTCTTGCCACACAAACACAAGGACCTACACTAGGCCTCCTAGAACCCATGCAAAAAGCCAAGTATGGTGGTGCGTGCCTTTAATCTAACACTTTCTGGCCAGCTATCTACCTGATGAGGGAGTTCCAGGTTCAATGAGAGACCCAATTTCAGAAAATAAGGCGAAGCAACTAAGGAAGCTATCCAACAAGCGACCTCTGCTCCCCATGTGCACACACACACATGTACACATGCACAAAAACACAGTCATACACATACAAAAAAATAAAAAAGAATTTCAGTTGATTCAACTGGTCGAGTTGCTCTTCTAGTGAAGAGCCTAGAAAGTTTGATTATCGGCCACCTGAACCACAAGAATTCACCTACTCATCTAAAGTATCTGTATTTTGTATGTCTGGGTCAACAGAAACCAAGCTTGGATGATTTCACTGTTCAGTAACAGGCCCAGTCCCAGCTGGTACACTGGGTGCAGAGCCCCAATTTGGGGACCTTCATGAGGCAACTTTCTGAGACCCAGCCCCAGCTAGGCTTGGGACACCACCCCGTGAAGACAGGAGGAAGGGAGAAGAGAAGAGCGACACTGGGTGGCACATGTCTGCAATCTCAGCACGTGGGAAGTGGAGGCGGAAGGACCCAAAGTTCAAGGTTATCCTTGGCTACACAGTGAGTTTGAGGCCAGCCTGGGCTATATGAGATCCTGTCTCAAAAACCAAGAAAGAGAGAAAGAGAGAGAGGAATTTAGCTGCTTATGAGAAAAAGAAAAAAAAAATCATTTCAAAATATATAGCTTACACATTTCAGAACTGATTTTAAAACAGTACTGCCAAATTTCTGAATTATTTATTTATTTATGCCCCTTCTATTCCAAAGAGGTTTTGCAGCAGCCTCCTTTTCGCTGCCAGATTAATTTTCCTGAAGCTCAGCTGTGATCATGTTACTCCCTGCTCCTCAACTGCCTATAAAATGAAGTCCAATTTCCTTAGCCTCCCATTTGAAGCCTCTATAACCTGGCCCCAACTATCTAGGCCAATCTTACCCAACACTTCCCTCATTCATCCACCCCTGCTCCAGCCAAGGAATGTCTGTTGACGTTCCCTAACATATTCTCTCTCTCTCTCTCTCTCTCTCTCTCTCTCTCTCTCTCTCTCTCTCTCTCTTCTTGCTTGGTTGCTTTCCTCAAGACAGGTTCTCCTATAGCCCAGGCTGGCCTTGAACTCTGACCCTGACCCTCCTGCCTCCACCTCCAAGTGCTGTCATTCCAGGCAGGCGCCACACGCTCATTCTCTATTTTCTGTCTGGACACTCTCTGTCTCTGCTCTTCCCTCTGCCTGGGATACTCTCCCTCTTATGTCTGCAACTGCCTGGTCTGCTTCCTTCTTGGAACCTAAATACATGCACAGGGCATTCCTACATCACGAGTAGATGATAACATTTATACACATCTTTATACACAGCATCTCAGTGGAATCTCACAATAAGAGAAAGCAATTTCTTAATTTTCTGCATAATTAGCTGTGGTCTCAGGAGGCTGAGGCATGTGCCTAAGGGCTGTGTCCTTTGCCTGATGCTCTTCCTTCTGCTCCAAGATTTGGGAAAGTGCTTAAGTAACATGCATAGAAACCATAGGTTCTATCTCTAGCACTGCATAAACCAGGCTGGCAGGACACGCTTACAATTCCTGCCCCCAGGGAGCAGAGGCAGGTGGATCAGAGGATTGATGTTTGCCCAGAACAAAGGTGGCTTAATAATCGGTGCCAACAGGTCACAGCAGTCTTTTCATGCTCAGGGGGAAAGTGCACCTTTGCCTTCTGTGTGAACTCAGATTCACTTGTCCAGCCCTGAGTCACAGTTTCACTTGGCAGCCACACACACACCCGTGCCAGGTTCCACAAGACAGGACACCAGCTGACTGAGAAAAGCAGAGGTTCAGGGAGGTAGAGTGGGTGAGATGCCTCACACCCCACCATGGAGATGCCATGAAAATCATCAGAACACAGACCGTAAACACCCTCAGATCATGTGTTCTTCCTTCTCGTGCTGTAGGATGTTTAAACGGTGCCATTTATCACCAAGGGTGGGAGAGCAGGTTGCAAATGTTACACAATCTCCAAAGCTGGCTTAAACAAACAGGGCAACTGGGTGTCCGACAAGGCGCCATGATTGATTGATGGGGGATTATTAAGCATGCAAAGCCACCAATGCCTACATGCTCCCTGGACCGACGCCAAAGCTATTACATGATGAACTATTACATAACCTCGGCGAATGGAATCTGAGCTGTCCATATCTCTTCTGCTTCCCCTCTCTAACTTTTCTTGGCATCAAGAGAGTACTTGAATTGCTGGAATGTAAGAGGTCATGCCTCTGTTTTTAAATGATGGACAGGCCTTGTGACCAGAGTGAGAACTTAAAATAGTCACCCATGTTCCAAAAACAGCTCCACTGTCTTGTGGAAAAACTGACCTCTTTTTTCAGATTTACTTTATTTTTAATCGTGTGTGTGTGTGTGTGTGTGTGTGTGTGTGTGTGTGTGTAAGCACACATGAGTATGGGTGCCTGCAGAGATCAGAAGAAGAATCAGATCTCCTAGAGCTAGGGTTACAGGCATTTGTGAACAGCCTGACATGGGTGCTGGGAACCAAACTCAGGTCCTTTACAAGAGCAGAATGCCTTCTTAACCACCGAGCCATCTCTCTAGCCCTAGTTGGACCTATTTTCAATAGGCTGCTCAATACAGCAGCAACACCAAGAGAATGATAATACAAATTGAAAATTGGACATTATCCACTGACCAGTGGACCGTAACAACTGTATCTGCTTTGTCTGGAAGGAACTACAGCATGGGGGCCACCTGAGACTTTGCATCTAAAGGACAGACACACATGTCTACCTCCAGGGGCAATTCAGTGGACACTTTGAGGGACCATGATTGCTAGAACATGACTCTAGATGGAAGTGGTTTCCTGGGATGAATCCAGACGTCAGATCAATCCTCTGGAGAAAACTCAATTGAGCCCAATAAATTACAGCTTACATGATACAAGTTTAAGACAGAATATATGACTCTAATCACCACGTGAAATCCTTCGTTGCTCTGCTGTTCTACTGGGATGAGTGTTGGCTTCCTGGTGGTCCCCACCACTGCCATTCCTCTGGCCCTCCCCACCCAACAAAGCTGCCCCTTGAATCCCTCCTAAGGTCAGCCCCTGACTCCTGTGAACGACTGCTCACTGTCCTCACCCTGGCCTCACAAAGAAATAGCACCAGTTTCAGGGACAAAGGTCGACCAGATGCCATGCTTGGCTCCTTAAACTTTTCATATAAATTACTAATGTGTGATACTAAGTTGGAAGCTTCACTTCCAAGCCACTAGTCAGTTAGGAAACATTTGCAATTTGAAAAAAATCTCTGCTTTAACAGCCTAGAATTTAGAGGATAATTTCCTTGTTCAATGGCTGTTTTCCTTTAATAAGAAATACTATGCAATTATTTGAACCCCTAGACCCATTCCCTGTCCCATTTTTTTAAAAGAAAGGTTCTCTCTGTAGCCCCATCTGGCCTGGAACTTACTATGCAGACCAAGATCACCTTGAACTCAGAGAGGCACTTGCCTCTGCCTCCTAAATGCTGGGATTAAAGGCGTGTACCACCACCACTCTTTTTTTTTTTTTTTTTTGAGACAGGATCTCATGTACCCTAGGTTAGCCTTAAACTAACCTTGAATTGCAAACTGTGCTTACACAGTTACCAATTAACCTTGATAACTGCCTGAAAATTTGGGATTGGCTTCTTTAAGGTCCTCCAGCCTTCACCTCCTGTGTGTTAGGGTTACAGGGGTGTGCTATCAAGCTTTGTTTATATACAATGCTGGGAATCAAACCCAGGGTTTTGTGCATGGTGGGCAAATACTCAACCAATGTACTATAGCCCCAGTCTGCATATTTTATTTCTGAAGCATTTAAATATGACTAAACATGTCTGTCAACAAGTTAATGGTAGGTGGTGGTGGTAATGGTAGTACTTGTCCAGTACACCAAAAGAGAATGATAATACAAATTGAAAACTGGACATTATCCACTGACCAGTGGACCGTAACAACTGTATCTGCTTTGTCTGGAGGGAACTACAGCGTGGGGGCCACCTGAGACTTTGCATCTAAAGGACAGACACACATGTCTACCTCCAGGGGTTATTCAAACCCAGTGGACACTTTGAGGGGCCAGGAGAGACCCAAAAGGAATAGTGGCAACCATAGAACAGGAAAGAGAGAGAAAGGTGAAAACCTAGAAATGTCTCCCAGGTTCAACAGCGATGAGTGTGAACTGCAGTTCAGGGTACTATATGTCACAATTAACAACTGCTGTGTTTTTTTTTTTTTAATAAGAAATACTATGCAATTATTTGAACCCCTAGACCCATTCCCTGCCCCATTTTTTTAAAAGAAAGGTTCTCCCTGTAGCCCCATCTGGCTGGAACTTATTATGCAGACCAAGCTCACCTTGAACCCAGAGATGCACTTGCCTCTGCCTCCTAAATGAGGCAGGCAGATCCTGGGAGCTGACAGCCAGTCGGTGCCTACTGGTGAGCTCCAGGTCAGCGAGAGGCCCTGTCTCCAAAAACAAGATGGATGATGCCTGAGGATTGGCACCTGAGGCTGAAATTGACCCCTGGCCTCCACATGCACATGCATCCTCACACACACAGGCACCCAAGCAAATACGCACCCACATACATGGACACCCCCCACATACATGTATACACACAGACACAGACACAGATACACAGATACACACACACACACACACACACACAAGATTACACTAAAAATGAGGCCTGTCTCTGACTGTCAGGCCTTCTAAGCCTTCTTATAGTCAGTTGCATATTGTTGATTTTTCTCTACATTTAAAACATGATCCCATGTTGGACCATGTACAATGGCATGTGTTCAAATTTATTTGCCCTATCCTCCCTCCATTACCATATGTTAAAAATCAGAAGCCTAATATAGACATTAACTTAATGAACATCTAAGCATCTTATCCCTGGGGCTGGGATGTAGCTCAGTTGGTCAAGTATCTGCCTAGCATCCATGAAACCCCAGCAGCACATAAACTGGATGTGGGGTCTACATACCTAATCCCAGTATTACCAGAGGCAGAGACAAGAGGATCAGAAGTTTAAAGTCAAACTCTACTGCACAGTGAGGTCAAGGCTAGCCTGGGATACACAAGACCTTGTCCCCCCCCACCTCCAAATACACACACATACACACACACACACACACACACACACACACACAAAATAAAAATAATCTCACCCCTATACTATAAAGAATGTAGGTTCATCCCAAATTTTCAAGCAACTAGTGAGAATCACTACTTATATAAGCATGATTTGGAAAACTACAGAGCTGGAGAAGTAGATGTGCTATTATTTCCCCTTCCCATATCTATGAAAGACATCACTAATCAATTCCTGAACACTCACTGAGCCTACCTCATCAGTCAGAGCTGGCATGAATGAGGAGGCCTGTTTCTCATAAGTTGTGTACTGTATGCTAAAGAGAAAAGTCAAAATGGTAAACACACACAGGCCCCACACCTCAGGAATCAGTTGAAAGTAGGAGAAATACTCACAGGCTGGTGAAAGGAGGATCCAGAATGAAAAGCTAGCTGCTTTCAAATATCTGAGAGGAAAGCCTGCACCTTCAGCTCAACAGGGCTCCAAAGGGTAGCCAGGCCATAGTAGGCACTGTAGGGCCAACTACACGGACAAGATAGGAATGAGTGGAGGCCAACTTCACCCGGGTACAAGGTGGGGGGGAGGGGAGTACATTTGGGCCCTTCTTCCTTTGGAAGTAAATCCCCCTAATCCTTTGGAAGTAAATCCCACTGATTCATAGAATGTTCTCTGCAATTTCTAAGAAATGGAGACTGACAAGGATGGGTGCTATTTAACAGCTCTGAGGGGTAAATTATGTCATTGGGGGAGAATGTCTTTGATAAGTTTGTAAAAGGAGAGCTGACTTTCCAATTTAAATACAAACTGTCTGTCCTTCAGTCAGTTTCTACCTGTAAGATCTCTCACTCCCAAATCCCCTTAATGCAGGCCAGAGAGGAATGCCTCAGCATCCATGCAAGATGCAAGGGGATCCAGGCCACTCTTTCAGGACACACTCTTCCACAACCTGGTGGCCTTTGGGAGAGTGCCACAAGAGATTAAGACAGAGTCTCAGGTGCCATAAGCACTTAAGACAGAGTCCCAGGATTTCCTGGGAAAGTCCTAATAGCCTTCATGTACAAACACATTTGTTTTTAAAGAAAATGAATCACTCATAGCTTGGTTGCATGATGAAGAAATTCCTTAGTGGCCCCTGGGGCACATGACTGCTGTCAGATCAGTAGGCTCTGCTTGTGTAATGTGGGGGGCGGGGGTGTACATGCATGCACAATTGTGGGTGCGGATGTGCATACATGCACATGTAACTGTGGGGACAGCAAAGGACAGCCTCAGGTGTCAGACCTCAGGGTATCTCAGGGGCCTGGAAATGTGCCTAGAAACTTCCAGGGATCCTCCTGTCTCCACCTCCCATCACCAAGTGCTGGGATTATACACATGTACCAAAGTTCTTGGATTACTATGCAGTTCTGAGGATTTGAACTCGGGTCTTCACATTTGCAAGACAAACAATCACTTTACTGTCTGATCTAGCTCCCCTTTTTATTGAATCTAATTTGTTTTCTGTGACTTGGATAGACCATACAATCATTGTGAGTCCCTATATCCTAAGACATCATCAGACCCATCCATCCTGACCGTCAATACTTCTAGGCAGTCCTTGCTGAAAGCTGACTTCTGAGGAGAGGGAAACAGCAGGGTTGGCTCTCATTATTCAATATCTTGCAATGGGCTTAAGTTCTATGCTTGGTTTAAAATCCCTAAGATTATTCATATCCAGACTAATCTGCTTATTAGATGTTGAAACACACCCTGAGGCTTCCCCTCACTAATTACACAGAATGACACTAGTTCAAATGCCAGGAAAGAAATGGCTGTTACAAGAAGCATTTACACCTTCCAAGATATCCCAGAGCAGGGGCAATTTTCCCTCCAAAGATCTTTCCTTTTCCATATCCAAAATTTGCCAGCAAAAATACAACAGGTCCCATCCTGCAGTCTCCTTCCTCTTCAGGAAGAACAAGACAGAGACAAGGAACAGACATGTTCTACTGGCATTCTGCATCTATAATCCTATGTGTGTGAGGTGGATGCTGGTCCCTTGAACAGGAGCACAAAAGCTGGGGAAGAGGAACAGAGTCATCAAGGACTCCCTTCACTTCTCCTTGATGTCATCCTCTTACCCAGAAAGCAGTGGCCCTATCTGTACATGAACAGCACCAACAGGATGACTGGAAGCAAAGCAGAACCACGTGGCCCCATGTACAAGGAAACCCCATCTTCAGAAATGCACACATATCAAGAAAGGAAGAACAATACCCCCATGTTAGATCAGCACTTCAATCATCCTCCAAAGGTGTTCAGAAGCCCTTCCAGGGGCTGGGGAGATGCTTTGACTGGTAAAACACTTGCTACTCAAACATGAAGACTAGAATGCAGAATCCTAGAATCCATGTAAATGCTAGGTAGGCATTGGGACCACCTGTAATTCCAACACTGGAAGGCAGAGACAGGGAATCTGAGGAAGCCACATGCTAGCTAAACTGATGGCATCAGTAAGCTCTGATTTCTTTTTTTTAAATATTTTATTTATTTATGTGTATGAAAGTATTGTCTGCATGTAGGTTTGTGCACCCGTGTCTGCAATGCCACGGAGGTCAGAAGAGGGCATTGGATTCCCCTGGAACTGGAGTTCTCCTGGAATTGGAGTTATAGACGGTTCTTAGCCGCTATGTGGGTGCTGGGGATCGAACCCGGGTCCTCTGTAAGAGCAGTCGGCACTCTTAACTGCTAGGCCATCTCTCCAGCCCTGGTAAGCTCTGATTTCTACCAAGAGACCTGGCTCCATGAATAAGGTAGAGAGTTGTCAAGGAAGACACTGGTATCAACTTTGGGTCTCCATTTGTGCTCACACACACATACATTGCACCTACACACTACACATGTATGGGGCTGGATAAATCCATTATGGCTTTGTATAAGAGAGCTGGCTTCTTTCCCTGACAACCTAGAAGGTCAGTTTCACCCCAAAAACCTAGAAGGCCAGCAGGAGATGGGAGCCTCTCCCATTCATCATATTGGACATCAGGCATCTGCAGCCCAACCCCCAGGGGAGTGTAGCTTGAAGTGTAGCATTCCTAAGCTTTTCCCTCCTGAGGCATGTTGGCCCTGTCCTCTGGAGGTAAATGGAGCAAGCCATAGCTTATGGGGCGGGGGGAAGGGGGGGGCCTGCGGCTATGGTATTCCTGCCATAAAACTTAGCCATTGCAGAATGCATGTAGGCTTTTCCTCTGTTCTGCCCACCTCCTGGTCAAAGAGCCCAACAAAACTATGTAAGTGCTTAAAACCCCTGCAACAAATGAATTTTGTTCGCTGACGCAACTCCCAGATCCTTCTTTGGATGTGTTCAGGTTCATTTGCCCTTCCGGGACATCCTCTGCTCCCTCCCACTTCCCTCCTTGCTGCTACTGCCTGGAGACTGCCATACCTAGGGCCACAAGGCTGGTGACCTGGAAGGCAGGAACCTCACGACACATAGGAAACCAACACACATGTGCAAATATTCATACATGCACATACATACAGATGTAGGCAAAAGACAAAAGAAGAAATAGAGGAGGAGGAGAATGGGGGGAGCAGGAAGGGGAGGAGAAAAAAGAGCAGTAACAGCTGCTGCTGTAGTGTCTTAAGGATTAAGTGACAGTTGACAGGCGACGTGGGCACCCTGACCCATCCTGACTTTCCTCCACAGCCAGCGGTCATTCAGGCATCTGGTACGCATATTCCCTTCTGTTGCCACAGCACCTGAATTGCCTTTCTAGGAATTTCTTCTTCTTGACATATTTATAAGACTGTCAATCATGGTGTACCAGCCTACTCTGGCCAAGAAGTGGGCATGTGGCCTAGGTCAAGCCACTTAAGAGTCTCGTGTCCCCATAAGCTAATAAAATAAAATCTCAGTGCCAGGAATGGGATCCCTCTCTTGAGCTCTTGACAACAATAGAGCCTCCAACAATGCTGCCATGGCCCCTGTTCTTGGTTCCCCACCAGAACTTCATAAGACTCCATAGCTAAAGACACTAAATACGTGATCTATAGAATAAACAAGGGGAAATCAAGCTGCTACTGACGTCATAGGCTCATCTCTACTGTCTAGCTTTCATAGTGCTATCAGAAGGAAAAATAATCATCACTGCTACCCATCTGTGAATTCTATGAACTACAACTGGCTTGGCAAGATATATCCACTGGTGTAATAGTGGCATAAATATTATGGGAGTAACCAACCACATTCTAATTGGACTTAAGGTCTGATTCATGGGATGAAGCCCATACCCATCATTAGTATCAAGCCTAGGAACCTGAGGCTAAACAGGTCACAGGGCAAAAGGGACAGCTAGTGTTCTACTAAATAGTTATAGTTTTAAACTGACTCCTAATGACTTATTATTAGTCTATATACCCATAGACTAATGCATCTCTCAACTCTCACCAGAGAAAGTTTCTTATGTAGCAGGTGATGATTAACAGAGAAATTCACAAGTAGCCAATGGGCAGAGGACAAGGGGCTGCAAAGTGCTTACCCCTGAATAGGACACCTACATCAAACTTCTGCCTCCCAAGGCTCAGGGATCATTGTGGAAGAAAGGGCAGAAGGAGTGTACGAGCCAGAGGAGGCGGAAGACCACAAGGAAACAGAGTTTTCCATCCAGCTGGTCAGTTACTCATGTGAACTCACGGAAATGGTGACAGCATGGACAAGTCCCACATAAGCTCAAACCAGACAAAATCCCAGCAGAGATGTGGGAAAGTAGGTGAGAAACTCCAACCCTTCCTAAGGAACTTCTGACAACAAATGGCTGCTGGGAGGGGAGACAGTCTCTTTCAAGGATGTGATTCTTGATAGGTTAACGAGGCTCCAAAGAATGAACCTATACTGACTGACATTTGGTAACACAAATGAGACTCTATAGGCTTTATTATAGATGATAGATTAGATAGATAGATAGATAGATAGATAGATAGATAGATAGATAGATAGATAGATAGGAGAGCGAGAAAGGAATGCATGAGGGGAATTTAAATACAATCAAATTATTTTGTATGAACATTGTAAAAATTCAATAAAAAATTTTAAAAGAGTTTGGTTTCCAGGACTTTGGATCTTAGATGGAGAAGCCTGCTGGATTTTTCTCGCCCCACCAGAATCACCGGCGACACTTAATTCTTCCTGTTGGACTCCTGTAGCTTCCTGTCCTTTACCAAGCCTGCCTCTCCACAATTCCTGTTGGTTCTCTGAACTGGGTAGCCTTCCCATAAAATTCTTTCATGTTCGATATTGTATACACACACACACACACACACACACCAGTAACAGACATATCCAGCTTGCTTCCTCAGATTTGGAACTCTGTTAAAGAGTTAAAGATTCTTAGGCCCAACAAATCCCTATGGTTTTAAGGGAGTCTAAAAACTGTATTATGTATGTCAATCTTTTTATTTTTAATGACAGGCAATTATAGGGTAGATTTATGTATACATTGTAGCATGAACAAATGAACGTAATTAGCGCATCCACCACCTCAAATGCTGCTTTTGAAATAAGTTAGTGTGACGAGACAGTTTAAAGTCTTTTAGCAATTGTGAAACACAAGATACTTATCATTAAAGATATTTATCATTAAAGTGACTATCGGCAGCTTGCTATGGACACATCACAGTACATTCCTCCAGCCTACCTGAAAGTTTGTGTTTGCTTTTCTCTACTTATCCATCCCCACTCAGACTCTTGTAACCACCCTTCTACTCCTCTCTGTGTGACTGTGCCTCTGTGAGTTTGAGTTTTTAGATTGCACATACAAGTGAAATCATGCCATGTTCTGTGTCCAGTTTATTTTGCTCCCCACAATGCTCTCCAATTGCCTCCCTGATGGCAGAAATGGCTTGACTTCCTTTTATAATGTAGGACAGCATTCCATTCTATATATTTTTATATATTTATTTTATATGTGTTGATCTGATGGCAGCACTTAAATTCTTTTTATATTGTGGCTACTGTGACTAGCACTGGAATGAATACAGCGCTTGACATGCTTAGAAGTGGGATTACTAGACAGTGCAGTGATTCTTGGCTTTTTGCAGAACCTCCGTACAATTTTCCATAATGACTTATGAACTTGTATTCCCTCTTCTCCATATCCACAAAACTCCATGCCATCCATGCAACTCCATGATGTCCACAAATAGGATGGGCCATGTGTACAATCGTCAGATGCAAAGAATGGAAGAGGGCCACCCCATATTACACCACAATCTCAACAGTGCACCAGGGTTCTCTTTACCCACATCCTCTAATGCCCCCTAACCTTCACCTTTATTATCACAAAGTGTGTTATCTAACACGTGTGAGATGGTGTCTCCTAATAGTTTTAATTTGAATTCCCTAGTTTAGTGATGTGGAGTATTTTGTAATATATGGGTTGGCGTTTCACAGGTCTTCTCTTGATAAATCTCTATGCTGGTCCTTCACCTATTTTTAAAATAGTTATTTTAGTATGTAAGAGCATTGCCTGCATGTGTGTAAGTGTGCCAGTGTCCGTGTCATGCAGTGCCTATGGAAGTCAAAGAAGGCATTGGATCCCCTGGAACTGGAGTTAAGGAAGACTGTTAGCCACCACGCAGGTGCTGGGAATTGAACCTGGGTCCTCTGCAAGAGCAGCCAGTGCTCTTAACCATTGAGCTATCTCTCCACCCCCCCTCCTTTTTGCCTATATTTAAATCAAAATGTTTTCCAATTACTGGTTAGAGTTCCTCACAGAACTTAAACATGAGTTCCTTATCTCAAGCACAACTTAAAAATATTTTCCTCCAGCTGTGGATTGTCTCTTCCCTTTCTTTCTCTTTTTATTTTTGTACTTGTTGTTTTGTTTTGTTTTTGACAGGATCTCTCTAGTCCCAGCCTGCCTGGAACTAATCAAGTTGGTCTTGATCTCACAGAGATCTGCCTGCTGAGTGCTGGGATCAAAGGCACCTACCACTGTGCCCAGTGTCCTTCCCTTTCTTGATTGACTCTTATTGGTGGAGAAGCTTTTCAGTTTAATGCGATCCCATACGCTTTCAGCTTTGGGGCCTGTGCTTCCAGAGGGCCCATGGGAAAAGCCAAGTCAGAGCAGGCTCCTTACCCTTCCTTCCAGTTGTCTTGTTATGTCCCTCTGCATTTCTGGGTCCCTTCTCCCTAAAATTCTCTTGCTCCTCCATGAGTACTAACAAGACAATTTCAAATAAGTGGGGGAGGGTGAAAGAGGCTTAGAATAGATTTTACAACAATGATACCCTGGGTCTAAATGTCACCTTCCTGAAGTGAAAAGAGAGAAGAAGGGGAAAGAGAATAATTTATAAATCACATTTGATATGTACATGTATCTGTGTGTCTATGCATCTGTGCACACACGCAACAAAGACGTGTGAAGATCAGAGGGGGGGTCCCAGGGACTGAACTCAGGTCATCAGGTTTGGCAGCAAGCACCCTGATCTACTGAGTCAGCCCAGCAGCCTGAGAATAATTTATAAGTATAAATTATACACAATAAAATGCATACGTCACCAGTGTGTATGCAGTTCCATGAGTTTTAACAAATATATACATTTGCATTGAAAGTCATGACAATTATGACAGACAGTATCACTATCAATCCAGAAGGTTCCATCATGTTCCCTTCCAGCTACTCCTCCCTACCACCTACAAAGGCAAACACTGGAATTCTTTCACCATTTTTCCCATCCTACAACATCACAGGAATGGAATTAGACAGCATGATCTCCTGCGTCTGGCTTTCGTTGCTCACCAGAATGTTTCTGGGATTCATCCAGGCTTTTCTATCTATAGGTAGCTGGTTCTGTTTTTTGTTGCCAAATAATACTCTATTGTGTGAATGTACCACAACTATCACATTCAGAATCCTGTTGATAGATACTTGGTTTGTTTCCAGTTGAGCTATTATGAAAAAAGGACTAGGAACATTTTTGAAGGAATACTGTTATGGACATATGCTTTCATCTATCTTGAATAAATTAATTTTTGTTAAAAAGTGAAGATGTTTTCTTTAATAGTATGCAAAGAAGGAATAATACACATTCTGAGGGAGGAAAAGGAAGCACCTATTTTGCATCTTTTCTTCTAGGAGAGAATAGGTCCACAATCTCTGCACAAACATTCTTTCAATCTACACACACCCTCCTCTCTACCACTCTAAACAAACTTTCTCTTTCTCCTTAACCCAGCAATCACTCTCAGCATCCCTTCTTTGTGGCAGACCCTTTTTAAGTGATGGCTACCCTCCCTGGCTACCCTATTTCACTTTTTTTCCAGTCGTAGAATGGATAATATTCTAGAACATTCTTAAGTGGGGGGTGAGACCCATTTAGACTTTATTTTCTGAGTTCTCATTTTCCCTGAACTCTTGTAGCTTCCAGCCATGTTGGCCATTCTCTTTTCAAACTTTTTTTTTTAATTTTATTTATTTCTGTATGTGTATGAATATACTATCTGCATGCAAGTCTGTGCACCCGTGTCGTGCAATGCCTCGGAGGTCAGAAGAGGGTGTCAGATTCCTCTGGAACTGGAGTTCTCCTGGAATTGGAGTTTCAGACGGTTCTCGGCCGCCACGTGGGTGCTGGGGATCGAACCCGGGTCCTCTGCAAGAGCGGTTGGCGCTCTTAACCGCTAGGCGTAGGAAAAGATGTTCTAAACCAGACAGCAGCTGCTCAGGAAATATGGTCAACAATTGACAAGTGGGACCACATTAAACTCAAAAGCTTCTTTACAGCAAAAGAAACAATCAAGAAAGTGAAGAGAAAACACACAGAGTGGGAGGAAACCTTAACCAGTGATAAGTATGACAAAGCATTAACTTCCAGAATATACAGACTACTCAAAAAACAAAGAAAGAAAACAAATGATTCACTCAAAAGATGGAGTAAAGAGCTGAACAGAGACTTCACAAGTAAGGAATTAGAGATGGCTGAGAAACATCTTAAAAAGTGTTCAATATCACTAATAATTAAGGAAATGCAAATTAAAACCACTTTAAGATGTCAACTCACTCTGATAAGACTGGCTAGGATCAAGAAAACAAATGATGCCAAATGCTGGAGAGGTTGTGGGGAAAAGGAAACACTCATCCACTGCTGGTGGGAATGTAAACTTGTACAACCACTATGGAAAAGAGTGTAGAGAACGCTTAAAAGACTGAAAATGAGCCTACCACCTGACCCAGTCATACGACTCCTGGGTATAGACCCACAAGACTCATCCTACCACAGAGATACATGCACAGCTATGTTTATTGCAGCTCTCTTCACAATAGCAAAGAGCTGGAACCAACCCAAGTGCCCCTCAACTGACAAATGGATAGAGAAAATGTAGTACATCTACACAATGGAGTTCTATGCAGTGGTAAAGAAAGATGACATCATGAACTTTACAGGTAAATGGATGGAACTAGAAGATACTATGTTAAGTGAAATAACACAGACCCAGAAAAAAAGACAAATGGTATCCCTCATCTGTGGATGCTAGCACCAAATACCTAGTGGTAAGGCAAACTGAACAGTGTTAAGTTATATTCCTCGTGATCTGAAAACAACTGTACTCTTATATTATGAATCCCTTAACAGGTTCTAGAATTAACCCTCCATTTATTTTCAAACTTTGGAGTTTTTGGTATATGGGTGGAGGGTATATATGCATAAAATCAAAAGAATGAGAAAACAAAACTAGTTTGTCATGACATGGTGTCTAACCACAGTATTTATTTTATGGGAGTGCTTCTTAGTATTTCTTATGCAAGGCTGCTTGAGCTTTTGTTCAAGCCTTTTCTAAAATATTATACAGTAGTTAAAAGTATCAGGCTGGTGTACCTTAGCCTTTCTGGATGCTTAATGACCATACTTAATGTCCATATCAATTTGGCCAAGGGACTTAAGTGATAACTTTGTTCCTTGTCCTCAGAGGTCAACTAAGTCCCAGGGGACTATGCATGGGGGCATCTCTTGAAATGTCCTGCAAATGTGAGTCACCAGTCTTCCTGTGTAGGGAGGTCTTGGAGATCCACTAATGGGACTTCAGCCAGTGTCTAGTCTAGAAAGAGGACAGTCTGCTCATGCTTCAAAAAGGGAAGCCTGGTCTAGCAAGACCTGACTTTGTCCTTGAGTGGATGGAACTGGTAAATGAAAAGCCAAAAGGAGGGCTGGAGAGATGGCCTAGCGGTTAAGAGCGCCGACCGCTCTTACAGAGGACCCGGGTTCGATCCCCAGCACCCATATGGCGGCCGAGAACCGTCTGAAACTCCAATTCCAGGAGAACTCCAGTTCCAGGGGAATCTGAGACTCTCTTCTGACCTCCGCGGCATTGCACGACACGGGTGCACAGACTTGCATGCAGACAGTACATTCGTGCACATACAGAAATAAATAAAATTAAAAAAAATTTAAAAAATAAATAAATAAATAAAAATAAAAATAAGCTTTGCTACTGTTCTTTTACTGTATCCTTTCTCTCTGTGTCCATCTGATGAAAACTTGACATTGAAATTGTTCACATCAATTGGAAAGAGTTTAAAAACAAGGCACATGCAGCAATCAGAAAATCACCTTTACATACCTGATTCTTGTTTCCAGCCAGTTCCTCTGACACTCCCAACCACAATGAGGAAAACAANAAAAAAAAAAAAAAAAGCACTGTTGTTTTGCCTATCTTTAATTCTACTGGCAAGTGCAGCTACCCTAAGGCTGCCACTGCTTTTGCCATCTTTCAAAGACATGAGACATAGCTTTTCAACCTTCCAATATAGACTGAAGACTCATGTCTCTCTAAGAATCCTCCAAACCTTCAGTGCCAGATGGGGACTGCTGAGACATCCAGCTTGTGGACTGAGAAACTACTGGGGTTTCAGCCTTTTCAGAGTGTAGACTGCCATATTGGACTACCCAGGCTGTATCACAGAGACCAGTACAGGAAGATCAAAACAGGATGCAGTCCTTACTGGACCTCATTTGGTGACCATGGGAAGGGAAGACACCAGTGTGGAGCACAAGGGCAGGAATGATGGTTGTCTGGGCTTGCCAAGGAGGAGCCTTCAAACAATTCCTTAAAGAAAACATGACATCTTTCAGCCTAATAAAGAAAAAAAAAATAATAATTAAAAAAAGAAATCATAAGCTAAAAATGCTAAAACCTATGATGTCATAATCTTGATATATATGTGGCATACATATATGCATATTTTGGAGTGATGCAAATGGAAGGAACAACAACAACAAAAGATTCAAAGAACTGACTGAAATGGTGAACTTCTGCCCAAAACAGTAAACTTCTGCATCAAAAATTAAAAAAAAAAATGAGAAAAAGATGAGAAATCTATTTGGCAGAGTGCATGAGCTCTGGCAGGGTGGGGGGCAAGAAAGGGGGAATGGGTCTAGACTTGATTGGGAAATTTTGTATGAAATGCACAAAGCTTCATTGAAAATTCGCTTTGAAAAAAATGCTTCTAGGGGTCTGGAGAGGTGGCTCAGAGGTTAAAAGCACTAGCTTCTCCTGAAGAGGACCTAGGTGTGAATCCTAGCACCCACATGGCAGCTAACAACCATCTGAAACTCCAATTGCAGGGGATCTGATGCCCTTTTCTGACTGTCACAGGCTTACACAAGTTTGAATGGCTCTATCATTTGCTACCTGGCTCATCTTGAGCAAATTATTTAACTATTCTGTACCCCTATGAAATGTAGGCCATAACAGTATTTAACTCATCAGGTTACTGTAAGGATATGAGTTAGCACTTAGAACTATGCCAAGTGGCTGCATAGCAAGGGTTCAATAAAACCTAAGTGGATTTTTCAAAATCATCTTATTTGATCCTCATTGTCTTCATCAGTGTAGGCTGTCATAACAGATTACAAGTCTAGGTAGCTTTAAACAATAGAAATGTGTTTCTCACAGTTCTGGAGGCTGGACATCAAATTACTAGGTGGGTTTTGTTCCTGAGCCTCTTCCCTTCCCTTTTGGTACCCACCATCCTGTACGCTCACATGTCTCTTCATAGAGAGATTGCTTGTGTGTATTCTTCTTCTCATGCAGACATTAACCTTATTTTATGAGCCCCCTTCCATTCACTGGACCCTATGGTTAAAGCATGATTATTTATTTAGAGGTCCCATTGCCAAATGAGGCCTAAATGAGGATTATGGCTTCAATACATGAACTTCTGAGAGACAAGAACATTCAGTCTCCCACAGTCATTAGAGTGTATCTATCAAGAGAGTTTACAAATAATAAGCTTTATTAACATAATAAATATATTTCTCCTTTTAATACTCTTGTGATTATTGTGCCCTGGTGCCTCTCATGCCTGCTGGACCATCTTTCTAGTCTCCTTTAATGGCTGAGCCTCTTCTTGTAACCCAGGCTAGCCTCAAACTAACTATGTGGTCAAAGATGATTGTGATCATCCTGCTTCCGCCTCCCAGGTGCTGAGACTAGAGGCCACCATACCTGGTTTGTGCAGTGCTACAGATTCAGGGTTTCATTCATGCTAGATAGACAAGTCTACCAACTGAGCTATACCCATGGCCTAGGTCTCATAATTCAGCTTCATTGATGTGACATAAAGCTCACTGCCTGGTCTTTATACCAGCCACTTTATGATTCTAAATTCTGTCATAATTATCCAGTCATCTGACAGAGGTCCATAAATTTATAGTTTATATTCTTACGAGTATACATATAGTTTATATATTTATGACTATAAATATGGGCCTATAGCCCTAACCAATCTTCCTAAGTCAGAGTCTTACACATCGTTACCCTCTGGACCTCTTACCACCTGAGGCCTCAACACTGGTTCAAACTTCATGTGTAAGAAACCAAAATCAGCATTTGTGTTCTCAAAGAGGGGTTGCCCCTAAACTTTGCTTTCTCCTTGGTGAGACATCAACCCTGGTGTAGCCATGGGCAGATAGTCCCCAGCATGTATGAGGAAGCCTTGAGAATGGATCTTATAAGGGATTCTAGACGCATCGCCAGAGAGACAGGGACTGCCTTCTGCTTTCTTAAGGTCCCTTCTGTCATTTCTGATGAGACACTAGGAAACAGCTTTATGCCACACTAGCCTGTATCTCCTTCCCTTATGCCTCATGGTTATGATAACACCATGTGTTTTTGCCAGCAGCACACCAGGGCACCTGGCACCAACATTCCATCTCTGCCTCCATAGAGACTTAATCAAAAGGAAGAAACTGATAGAGGTGCCTTGGCACCCTGTAGATATAACATACTACGTCTACTATTAATATTGCCTGGAGCAAAAGCTACTGTTCCTGCCTAATAAAAGTCCCAGGATTTAAAAGAAAGAATTCCACTGGCGTTTCATGCCTGGGCTAGTCTTTAGTGCTAGTCACTCTAAAAGTCCATTTCTCCAAATGTTCAGCATAGGAAGGGACAGGGCCATCCTGCTCTCTTTGAAGTGAAGTACGGCGTATGACTTGCCTTGGCCAATGACACATGAGGAGAAACAGTGGAGACCCTCCTGGAAGAAGCCTGAAGAACCTGGACATGAGCATTTGTCCTTTTGCCCTGTCCCAATGGAAGCCTGGATTGAGATGCAGCTTCTAGGAGCTGGGAACTCCAGATGAGCAGGAATGTACTTTGTCACACATGAAGTCTGAACAGGAGGAACTTTAGCTAAGGTGAAGTCATTAGGATTGGGGCTTATTGTTACTGCAGCATAAGCTAGTCACTCCTGACGAATGCAACTGACATGTTTACGCCCTCAGCAGGCAAGCTAAAGCTCAGCTCTCAAGACACACAGAATACTTAAGCTACACAAGCACAAATCTGCCCCAATGTGAAAGAGTGATCTCTGGATTGGGGGTGTAGGGCAGCAGTGGAGCGTTTAGTATGCATGCCCTGGGTTCCATTACCAACACAACAAAATAAATAAATAAAAGGGCTGCCACCTGCTGTGATGCAGTCTATACAACAGAGAACTAGCAAAACCTAATACTCCAGTGTTACCAGCCCCCAAATCCTAGGAAACAGGTACTGCTTATTTGTGGTTTTAGTTTCTAGTTTCAGTTACCCAGGGTCAAACCTAATTCAAAACTTATTAAATGGAAAATTCTAGAAATGAATTTTAACTTGATGCCATTCTGTGTAGCATGATAAAATCCCACACCATTCCCCTCTGTCCCTCCTGGGACATGAATTGTCCCTTTGTTGGGCAGAGTCACACAGTCTACACCTCCCACCTGTTCTCACTTAGTAGCTGCCTCAGTTATCAGATCAGCTGCCACGTGATATCATAATGCTCATGTTCAACCTTTCCTTCACTTAATAATGGCCCCATCGCCCAAGATTGCTGATACAAGCAGATGAGATAAGCCAGAGAGAAGCTGTAGAGTCCTGAATAAAAACATAAAAGCTTAAGAGAAAACAACAACAACAAAAAAAACAACAAAGAGCTGGGGCTGGAAAATGGCACAACGAACAACAGCACTTGCAGGACAACCATGAACACCTGAGTTCGGATCCCCAGGATTTGCATAAAAAGTCAGGCATGGATCCAAAGGCCTGTAACCCAACACTCTATCTGTGAACTGAGACTGGGGACAGAACCCAAGACCTCACTGGCCAGCCAGGCTAGTCAAAATGGTGAGCTTCTGGTTCAGTGAGAGATCCTGTTTCAAGGGAATAAGGCAGAGGGTAATAAAGGCACTGATGTGCTTCTATGGGTTCTGTATACATATGCACAGGTACGTACACCTGCATACTCACATGTGCATACCACACACACACACACACACACACACACACACACACAGAGAGAGACTCATATGCTGTGGTTGCCAAGATCATTAGGGCAATAAGATGTTTTAAGAGGGAAATCATATTCACATAACTTTCATTAAAGCATACTTCAGTATACTGCTGTAACTGTTTATCATAGCACGTACATACAGGAAAAACTGTTATGGTTTGAATGTGAAGTGTCCCCATAGGTCCACTTGTTTCAGTACTTGGTCCCTAGCTGGTGACACTATTTAGAAAAGTTCTAGAGCTGTAGGAGATGGGTCGCTGGGGTGGGGGAGGCCTGGAGGCTTTATAGTATGGCCATGCTTCCTGTTTACTCTCTGCTTTCTGAATTTAGATATGATGTGATAATGACGAGCAAGCTTCCTACTCTGGCCACCATGGCTTCCCTGCCTGCTGCCATGTCTTCCCCACAATGATAGATATCAATCCTCTGGAGCTGTAGGCCATAATAAACTGTTTCTCCCTTAAATCGCTTTTAGCAGACGAGGTTGTTTGAATGAGAATGTCCCCCACTGTGTAAAGAAAACCCTGGGAGGCTAAGAGCCCTGAGAGACCATGGTGTGAAGCTGTGAAGGTAAAACCTGGTTGGAAGCAGAGACCTCAAAATGTCAGAGACGCCAGAACTGTGAGACATCTGCCAAGGAGAGCTGCCCACCAGGAGTGGTATCACCCCAAGAGAGATCTATGTTGCAGACAACACAGCTGGAGGAGCTAAGCCATCCAAGCCCTTTGGAAGTAAGGTGCCATGGAGCTACTGGATTTGGTGTTTGCCCAGCTGGTTTTGTCTGGTATGTCCTCAATATGTCTCCATTCCTTCCTTCTGGAATGGGAAAGTGTGTTCAGCTCCAGTGTTTGTTGGAAGTATGTAATTTGCTTTCGATTTTATAGGGGCTTACAGTTAAGAGATGGCCTTGAAGCCAGGCGTGGTGGCTCACACCTTTAATCCTAGCACTTGGGAGGCAGAGGCAGGCGGATCTTTGTGAGTTCAAGGCCAGCCTGGTCTACAGAGCGAGTTCCAGGACAGCTGGGGCTACAGGGAGACCCTGTCTAGGAAAGACAAAAAAAAAAAAAAAAAAAAAAAAAAAAAAAAAAGAGATGGCTTTGAGTGTCAGAAGAGACTTTGGACTTTTGAATCCTGTTGAGACTGTTAAAAGGCTGAGAACCATCTGAAGCTCCAATTCCAGGAGAACTCCAGTTCCAGGGGAATCCAAGACCCTGTTCTGAACTCAGCGGCATTGCACGACACGGGTGCACAGACTTGCATGCAGACAGTACATTCATACACATACAGAAATAAATAAAATTAATAAAAAAAAATCCTTTAAAAAAAAAAAAGACTGTGGGGACTCTTAAGGTTGGACTAAATGCATTTTGTATTATGATATAGTTATGAGCCTATGGGGGACAAGGAGTGGAATGTGGTGGTTTGAATGAGAATGTCCCTATAAACTATAAGTATTTTAATACTTGGTTCCAGTTAGTTGTGCTTTGCAGGGAGGGTCATGGAATGTTTAGGCGGTGTGGCCATGTTGGAGGAAGCAGATCACTAGCGCCAGGCTTTAAGAGTATATAGCCACGCCCACTTCCTGTCTGGCTCTTTCTGCTTCCTGTGCCTGCTTGAAGATATGACCACTAAGCTTTCTACTCCAGCTGCCTCCTGCCAGGTCTCCCTATCATTTTGGACCCTTCCTCTGGAACCATAACCCTAATACACTCTTCCTTTTACAAGTTGCCTTGGTCATGGTGTTTGTTTTTTTTTAATATAATGCATTCTTTTTTTTAATTTTCTTTATTTTTTATGTGTATGAATGTACTGTCTGCACGTAGGTCTGTGCACCCATGTCATGCAATGCGGCGGAGGTCAGAAGAGGGTGTCGGATTCCCCTGGAACTGGAGTTCTCCTGGATTTGGAGTTACAGACGGTTCTCAGCCGCCATGTGGGTGCTGGGGATCAAACCCGGGTCCTCTGCAAGAGCGGTCAGCGCTTTTAACCACTAGGCCATCTCTCCAGCCCCAGTCATGGTGTTTTATCACAGCAACAGAAAAGTATTTTATCACAGCAATAAGAAAGACCCCAAGACAACATAGTATATAGGATTTAGTACTATCCAGTGTTTTAGGCATCTGTGGGGGACCTGGAATATATCCATCATGTATAAAAGGAGACTGACTAATGTATAATCTGCTCCAGTGTCAGCATCATCTTATTAAAGTATTCCATTCTAGCTATGTTGACCACATAATATATTGTCCAAGTCAGGTGTGCAAGTGAAGGAAGACTGAGATGACAGCCCTAAACCCTTATCCTCCTGGACAAACAAGGCCATAGAGGTACCCTGCATTCCCATTCCATCCCCTTTATAATCTTTTTAAATTTAATTTATTAATTTTATCTTATGGGTATGAGTATATTGGCTGTATGTATGTTAAGTGCACCGCGTGTCGTGCAGTGCCCCCAGAGGTCAGAAGAGGGCTTCAGATTTCCTGAAACTGGAGTTACAGATAGTTATTAGCCACCAAATGGGCACTGGGAATAGAACCCAGGTCCTATGCAAGAGCAGGCAGCGCTCTTAACCACTGAGCCAGCTCCCAGCTCTTTTTTTTTTTTTTTTTGAAAACTTATTACATCAAAATTTATTTATTATCACCAAACTTAATATCACCAAAATTTAGGACCTTGGTCTTTCCTTCTTGCCTTTGTACAGGGCCAGAAGAGACACGTTGGCTACTTTAACAACCTTAAAGCGGACTCCAGGAATATCACCAACCGCATGACCTTTCCGACCAAATCCAGCAACCAGAACTTCGTCGTTTTCCTCAATGAAGTTCAGGCAACCATCATTGGGCACAAAGGCTGTGATCTTCTTGCCGTTCTTGATCAGCTGGACCCTGACACACTTCCTGATAGCCGAGTTTGGCTGTTTAGCTTCGACCCCTACAGCTCCCGACTCCCTTTACAATTTTAAGGTCCAGAGCTCCGAGAAAAATTCCTAGAGGCATTATCTGAAGCTAGGTTATTGTAACCAGGAAATACGATTAAAAATCTAAGAAGAACCATCTGGAGAAATTAATGTGTTTATCAGAGCTTGTACTCTGCTTTTACTATTCTATGTGGCATTGGACTGAATGCATGCAGCTGTTTCCCTAAGTAGGCACATGTGAATAGCAACAGACATCCAACGCAGCCCAGGCCCCAATGCAAAATCCAGTGTCAAGCCTGAATACTCAACAGAAACGTCAGCAGTGTCCTGAATACTCAACAGAAACGTTAGCAGTGTCCTGAATACTCAACAGAAACGTTAGCAGTGTCCTCTTCCCACTGTTCAGCATGGGAACCATTTGAAAGGAAGAAGAAACTCAGGAAAACAATCCTAATGGCAAAACCAGTAGAAGAGGAAGAAGAGGAAGAGGAAGAGGAAGAAGGGGAAGAGTAGGAGAAAGTGGAAGAGGAGGAGGGTGGGGGGGGAGAAGGAGGAGGAATAATTATTTAAACAAATCCAAAATAAATGCAACTCCAGTGGCCATGGGCTCTTTCTCTCCTTCTAGGTATATGAGAGAAATGTCATTATCAGGAAGTCTTATAGAAGGCAGATGAATTTTCTAATGACTCATCGTAGAAGAGAGCTGATAAATAAATCTATGACTCTTTTGCATTATGTTTTGCTTTGTAAAACACCAGGATTCAAATTAGTTCATTACAATTTCAATGTCTTGTAGTCAACACGCACATACAGGAGTGTGTGTGTGTGTGTGTGTGTGTGTGTGTGTCTGTGTGTACAGATTTAGAGGCCAATGATCAACCCCGAGTGTTGCTCCTTGGACACCATCCATCTTGTTCTTTGAGACAGGATCTCTCTGGAACCTAGGGCTTGCTGATAGGCCAGGCTGGCTATCCAGTGAGCCCCAGAGCCTGGCTCCATCTCCAATGCAAGAATGGAATTACAAGTGCATGTTGCTCTGCCTGTTGTTTGTTTGTTTGTGGGCACTGGGGGTGGTAAAGTCAGGTCTTCATGCTTGCATGACAAGCATCTTGCAGGCTGAGTTATCTCTACAAGCTTGGTAAAAGTGTCAGCCCCAGGCTAGAGAGATGGCCTAGCGGTTAAGAGCACCGACTGCTCTTGCAGAGGACCCCAGCACCCACATGGCAGCCGAGAACCATCTGTAATTCCAATTCCAGAAGAACTCCAGTTCCAGGGGAATCCGACACCCTCTTCTGACCTCCGCAGCATTGCATGACACGTGTGCACAAACCTACATGCAGACAGTACATTCATATAAATAAATAAATAAATAAATAAATAAATAAATAAATAAATAAATAAATTTTTAAAAAGTGTCAGCCCCAATCCCACTTCCCTATCTCTGCTTCATGGGATGTAGGCCTCTGACAACAGGATCAGTCATAGGTCTGAGGACCCCATGCCTTAAAACTGGGTTCATGGATGGAAATATGACAAGATCACCAAGCACTTTTTCTGAGCCTGAATGTTTCTGGATATGTGAGTTTCCTAGTACGGAAATAAAGTATCACATAAAGAAGCCAGGAACAGGAAGCAGATCTCAAGGTTCTGGAGGCCACAAATCAAAGTCCAGGTGTTGGCGGGGTCATGAAGTGTCAGGAGAAAAATAGTTCCATGCTTCTTCCTGGTTTCCAGCAGTTGCTGGAAATCCCTGGTGCCCCTGGCTTATAGCCCCATCACTTTGATCCCTGTCAGCCTCTACTTTGGCCATCTTCTCTTGTCGTTACATTGTGTTCTTGGTGTGTGCCCCTGTGCCTCTTAGGACAACTGTCACAGCAGGTAAGGACCATTGTCCTCCAGTATCGCCTCTTCTTAATTTAATCCTGGTTGCAGCTGGAAAGACTGTTTTCAAGATCACATTCCCGGGTACCAGGGATTAGGGCTTTAACATCGCTTTGGTAGAGCAGGGGAGGGGGAAGACACATGTTAATCAGAAGCACCATCTGAAAAAGCCAGTCTCTCTCTCTCAGTGTCTCTCTCTCTCTCTCTCTCTCTCTCTCTCTCTCTCTCTCTCTCTCTCTCTCTCTCTCTCTTTCTCTGCTCAAATCCACATAAGCCTGTTTACCTGTGTGAGAAAGAATTGGGCAGAACCAAGAGTCAAAGGAAGATGAAAAAGGCAAGTGTCCTAAGTGCTGTGGATTCCAGCCAATCCAAATCCCAGCTCACACCCACCCCTTCCATTTCTTACTAATGTGACCAACAGAATCCCTTTCTTGGTTGAATGCATGGAGTTTGGATTCTGTCAGTTACAAGCAGAAGATAACCGATATATCCAGTAAGGAACAGTGCTGTATAATAGGACAGTCAGTATTTTTTCATAGCCTGGATAGGTATTTACTTTTTAAAAATCAACCATTAACCTGGGCACAGTGGCACACACTGATAATCACAGCACTTTGGAGTTGAGACAGGGATTAGAAATTTAAGGCCATCCTCTGCTATATTGTGAGTCTGAAGCCAGCCTGGGATATATTATACCTTTTCTCAACAAAATAAGTCAGCTGAGTTGATGATAACTGTTTAAATTAAGTGACAGGTACATGGAAGCTTATTATTACACTATTCTTTTTGCTTTTAACTGTATTTGAAATTTTCTTCAAAACTAAATTTAGACAAATGTTCAATTAGTAAGTCCTTTCAGTTCTCATTTAAAGTGCAGCACAAATCAGGGCGAAAAATAACCAGAGAAGGCGGAACGATACTTCAATCAGACAAGAGCAAGCTTCCATAAAAATAGCTGCAAATATTAGCACAGTGATTTCTTTGTGGCTGCCTAGAACTATTAATAGCAAGATCCGAGTCTATCAGGTCCTATCATCCTGGACAAGTGGCCAGCTGCTGACCGTTCTGTCCATGCAGAGAAGGTCCACTCCATAGGTTCAGCTCCAGGACAGTGGTGTGCAGGACACCCTGAGCATGGTGCTCTGCAGGGGAATGCCTCTTTTCTCCCAGTTAATCACAACAAGGCCCTAGTGTTCATAAGCCTAGCAATAAAGCAATGATGTGGCACAGACAAAAGCCCTGAGTCTCTCAACCCTGTTTGAATCATCTGGGATCTTTAAAAAAATGTATCTAGAAGCCTAGACTTCATCCTAGACCAATTAAATTGCAATCTCTGGGGGTGGTGGGGCTCAAGCACTAACATTTCTAGAAGGTTCCTCAGTGGCTGTATGAAGTGGTGGGGGCTGAGAACACTGCCTTGTGTAGACCTGGATCTGTCATGGTTACATGTCTCACTTCTCCAGGGCCTCTCCTTGCACTCTTCAGAACAAGCTTGCTTCCTGAGCACACCAGTGGCTCTCAGTGGACCCCCAACCTCACTCTTCTCCTGTTGCTTATCTAGCACCATGACAAAATACCACAGCCATGGAGGCTTAACACAATGGAAGTCTATTCTCACAGTTCTGGAGGCCGGAAGTCAAAACAAAATATTGGCAGGCGGCACTCACTCCGAAGGCTCTAGGGGAGCCTTTCCCTACCTCCCTTGTTACAAGTAGTCATGGTGTTCTCTGGCTTACAGACACATCAGTCCCTGCCTTTATCCAACCTGGCATTCTTCTGTGTGCCTGTGAGTGTTCTCCTTCTTATGAGAATACCAGCCAGTCTAGACTATAGACCCACCTAACTCCAATTTGGGCTTTACCTAGGTAATTATATCTGTGACAGTGCAAATCTCCTCTCAAACAAGCTTGCATACTGGCACTCTAGGAAGGAAACAAATGGGTGGGGGACACAATTTAAACCAGTGCATTCTTCTTTATGCATACAAAGTCTTCACATAAAACCACACAGAATTTGCATAAGACCTTGCTAACTGAAAACATAATACCTTTTTGAAATAAAATTTGTATTTCGAACCATTTCAGAGTTACAGAAAAGCTGTAAAAATAGTCCAAAGGAGTCTCTATACCCTTCACCTAACTTCTTCCAATCCTATAAACCATGGGACATTTATAAAATCCTAAAATATGGACACTGATGCAGTATAAGTAACTACACACTCAGCCTAATTCCCAGGTTCTCCAGTGCTACCACCTTGAATAGTGCTTTTAAGAATGGAAATGCTCCAACCTCCATCCAGAGAATCAAACTCCCCGTTAAGACTCCTCCCCTACCTCGCTCTTGCTCCACTCTTGAGTCTGTCTTCAGCTGGCTCTGGGTCTCATCTTTTTACCATTCTTGTTTGGGTCTGAGACCTTGATTTTTTTACTCAAGTTTGTTCGTAATAATTTGGAGGTCATGGGGTCATCTGAGAATCACACAGAACATATGGCTTCTCCCTGGAGAAAAATTCAGGCCCTGCATCTAGTTTCAGGGCAGTGGATAGCGATCTCTTTTGCTTGCTACCAAAAGACAAAGGAGCCCCCTCAATACCTGCTTGCTGAGACTGGTCTGGCTCCTCCTGATTGTTAATTTCACACTAATATCAGCACATTTCACCAGCAAACCTTCTCCTGAGACAGTTTCCAGAACCTGGATGCAGTGGAAATATTCTGGGTTGTGGGTTTTGTTCACCCCAACAGCTCCAGGCATTGTCTCTGTCTGAGGCTGAGAACTAACTGATGGCCCAGGCAGGAGCTCCACTATGCAGCCGGACTCCATCCAATGGAGTACTGTCGCTGTAGAAAACCTGTGAGCTCTGCTGGACCACGTATTACTCCTGAGCCTATCTTCTAAGAACCATCTCAGAACTGAACATGCTTCAGTCCAAAATCCCTGTCATGTGAATTGCAACAAAGAAACATGACTCTGGCAGCACTGACAAGCTCTAGGAGTTTCATATCATCATTGTGACGTGGCAAGGGACCTTGACCTATTTTTCATCATTAGAAACAGCATGGGAGGCCACCCCCATGTGAACATCATAGCAACAGCACACTCTGCATACTTTCTTTTTTTAAGACTTGTTTTAAATTTTTATTTATTTTTGTATGTGTATGAATGTACTGTCTGTATGTAGGTTTGTGCACCCATGTCGTGCAATGCCGCAGAGGTCAGAAGAGGGTGTCGGATTTCCCTGGAACTGGAGTTACGGACGGTTCTCAGCCGCCAGTGGGTGCTGGGGATCAAACCTGGGTCCTCTGCAAGAGCAGTCGGTGCTCTTAAAAGCTAGGCCATCTCTCCAGCCCTCTGCAATACTTCCTTAAGCTTACATACCAGCCCTTCTATCAAGGTAAAAAGAAACTTCATCCCTGCTCACGGCTCACACCCCTGCTCTTGGCTTGCTCATACCTCATCCCTGAAACTCCTGCTTCAACCAATTTTATGAATCCTGCTCTACTCTACTTCCCTGGCCATGGGGAAACTTGCTTGTTTCGATCCATGCCTCATGGTTCAAGATGGTCCAGTTGTCCTCAGAGCAATGTGACAAATGGTAAAGACCCTTGCAGTCCTCTTTGCTCTGAGGGTCATGTTTTCTCCATCCAGGATCACTTCAATGCATCAGCATCAACCAGAAAACAACAGGCAGAAATAATGCCTACCAACACAACTGAATCAGCAGAACAGATCCAGCTGTCTTACCTTCTGCAAATGGTTCCCATTCATAAAACCGGCCCATGAATGGCTTATTGTTGTAGGATGCGCACTGTACCTCCCGAATACTTCTGCTGCTTTCCGGACACACCTAATAAAGCAGATATGAAACACAGAGTTAGTATCTGCACTTTCCATGACCCTACTCAAATCAAAAGATGCCTTTCAACTCCTGATACCAGGCCTCTTCAAACTAAACCAGGGTTTCTGGAAATTTGCTGGTCATTGTCATTAAAAATTCTAGGGCTGGGGTATACCTCTGCGGTAGTGCTGCTTATTAGTATACACAAGGCCCTGTGTATACTAATACATATGGGTTGCCTACATAAGTATACTAATACACATGGGTTGCCTACATAAGTAAAAAAAAACCAAATAAAATAATTTTTAAGATATAAAGGCTGGAGAAATGGTTCAGTGAATAAAATGTTTCTATAGTGTTTTGTCAGATCCCTGGAACTGGAGTTATGGAGAGTTGTCAGCTGCCATGGGGATCCCGGGAACTGAACCTGGGTCCTCTGTAAGAACAGCCAGTGATCTTAACCATCTCTTCAGCCTCCAGGTTGATTTCCTTCAGACCACTGTCTCAAACCTTCTGCTGTTGACTATCGGGTAGTTCCCCTCCCTCACAGAAGGTACCCATTTTCATCTGTTTGACTTTGTGGGTGCACTTCCCCTGGCACAATGCCCACAGCTAACACATTCAGAGCCCTAAGCATGGCCAGGCCCTCTTTAAATGATTTTCTCATGTCATTCATTCCATCTTCACAGGCACCAGTGAGATAAATATGGTTTTATGATTTTTCACAAATGAACCAAACTGGGCACAGAGGAGATGTAGACCCTGTATTCAAATCCAGACAGAGTGGTACCCATCATGCTCTCACCTTCTCCTCGGGGTCACTTGTCATCTATGTTCTGTACACCCCAACCCTCGGCACATGAGCAAAAGAATCCCCCAGAGCTCCTGTTTCTTGGATCCCTCCTAAGAGGATTCCCCTCAGTAAGTCTGGGATGAAGTCCGGGAACCTGCATCTTAGCAAATTTTCCCGGGTGACTCTGATAGTCAAGGGAAACGGGCAGCTGCTTATGGCTTACGTCTATCTAGTTTGTAAATGGCAAACAGAGCAGCATGTGATATAAAGGAAGTGTGAATAATAAGATCAGACCCTCTAAATCACATTACGGATGAAGTATGTTCTATCTTTTTAAAATACCCAGCTGCACCCAGTTTAGATGGAGAGTGTGTGCATGTGTGTGTGTGTGTGTGTGTGTGTGCGCGCGCGCTATCTGAAAAGAAGGGAACCAGGCCTCTTAAACATGAGAAAGCACAGTGGATAGAAAGTCTCTGAAATAAACTGCTCATAGCTCGAAGTCCTCAAGGGTTTATAAAGAATTCTGCCATAAGAACTTAACAAGCTGGAAGGAGGCGGGTGGCTACGGCAGGAATCCAGGGAGGTGATGACTCTAAGGCACATGTAAGCTTCCTTTAAATCTACCTAATGTCCATACTCTGGTCCCAGGCTATGGAGCCCACCAGAGACTGTCCACTGTTCGGGGGCGTCTTCTCTGCCATCCTCCCCCCTGGGGCCATCGATGTGAAATGAGAAAGCCTAGGCACCCAAGGAGGCCAGTCAAGTGGGTTGTGGGAAGAAGCCGGAGACAACCAGGGTCGCCCTGCCCTTCTCCAGCAACCTCCAACAGGTTCTGACAACCAAGAAGTTTTCTGCCATCCCATGACCGACCAGACCCTGATTGTGGAACTTCTGGAGCTGTAAGCCCACGTGGGGGGCGAAGCAGCTGCATGGTAGCTAAAGAAAACCTTGGGGCTAGAGACATGGCCTAGCGTTTAAGAGCGCCGATCGCTCTTACAGAGGACCTGGGTTCGATCCCCAGCACCCACATGGTGGCCAAGAACCATCTGAAACTCCAATTCCAGGAGAACTCCAGTTCCAGGGGAATCCGACACCCTCTTCTGACCTCCACGGCACTGCATGACACAGGTGCACAAACCTACATGCAGACAGTACATTCATACACATACAGAAATAAAATTAAAAAAAAAAGAAAACCAACAGGTAGCAAAGAACATCAGACTGCAGCAGGCCTTGCTGAGACTGCCCCAGTGCCAGACTGAGCTGATGTCTTGCTCACCTTCAATCAGCCCCCCTTTGACATCAGGTCTCTTGGCTCTGAAAGTCTGTCATGTCTACCCTGGAGCCTGAGTAACTCCAAACAGCTGGTGACCAATATGGTCCTTCATGATCCCAATATCTTTGGTCCCCAGTAAAGATGCTGAAGCCCATCATGCTGCTACAGGGGACTTGGGGACCCATTTCTGAGAGGGGGAGAGGGAATTTGAATACCTGAGTTTCCTTCCACTTCCCTGGACATAAACATAAGACACCCCTCTGCAGAAATAAACGTGCTTTATAAACAACAACAACAACAACAACAACAACAACAAAAATTCTGCTGTAAGTCACCCAAAGTGTCAGCTCCCTTGGAAGATGAAAGAACAGAGGGAGGAACAAGGTTCAGCAGGAGGGACCACACCCTGCTTGGTAGGGGACAGTAGAAAGAGGCTGCTAGCACCCACCTCAGGGTGGCCAGAGCCTGCTGTGGCCTGATGCAAACCATATGGAGCAAGACTTCATTTGAAGCAGAACATGATAGAAATTGGTGTGGAAAGGGACAGGGTGGACAGGAAGTGTGGGCTGAGCTCTGACAATCCACACGGAGCAGATAGGAGGGAGCAGCAGGTCTCCCAGAGCTCCGGGAGCCCACCTTCCACCGCCCTCCCGAAGCCCACCTTCCAGCCACACTCCCTATAGACACCAACAGCTCCCTCCAAAAAAATATGGCTTTGGGCTTATTGTTTGTTGTTTGCCGGCTTACTTTCCTGTTTTGTTTTATTTAGGTTTCACTTTTCAGACAAACTCTCAAGCAGCCCAGGCTGGCCTCAAACTTGCTATGTAGCCAAGGCTATCCTTGAGCTCATCCTGCGGTTTCCATCTTCCAAGTGCTAATATTACAGGTGTGAGCCACCACACTCAACTAAGATCTTGAATAAGATGTTTTTCATGCCCCTTTTCTAGAGCCAAGTTCAAGTGACATGTGACCAGTCAGGTGAGCTGCAGAAGGCCCTGTCCTTGCATGAGTCAGCTTCTTGGGTAGGCAAGATGGTTCAGTAGGTAAAAGTGATTGCTGTCAAGCCTGGTGACCTGAGTTCAATCCCAGGGACCCACACGGTAGAAAGAGAGAACCGAACCAAGTCCCCCAAGTAGTCCTCTGTGGTGGTTTGCATGAGTGTCCCCCATAGGCTGTAAGTATTCAGACATTTGTCTCCAGTTGGTGGCACTGTTTTTGGAGGACTTAGAAGGTGTGGCCATGCTGGGGGAAGTGTGTCACTGGGGGCAGGCTTAGTGAGTTTTAACAAGCCCTGTGGCCTACAGTTGCTCCCTCTCTGTTTCCTGTGCTCTTTGCGAGATGTGATCCTCGGTTTGCTGCTCCAGATCCAGCCGCCACGCCTCCCGCCACAATGGACTCTTAATTCCCTGGAACCGCCAATCGTAAGCTCAAATAAACTCTTCCTTTTATAAGTTCCTTGGTCATGGTGCTTTATCACAGCAACAGAAAAGTGACTAATACATCCTCTGACCTCCATGTACATTCTGTGGCACATATGTGTACATGTGTGTGTGCATATGCACATGTAAATAAATATGTAACTAAAGTATGTAATTTTTTTTGGTCTTTTCAAATAAGTAAGCAACAAAGTAAATAAATAAAAGTAAAAACAAGTAACTAAATAAAATGTAATTTTAAAAAATCTACCTTCCAGAACTTCCTCATGCAACAGAGGGCCACAACAGGCCGAATGTAGCAAATAAGACTGTAGAGTGTGTGTCCCTGGACAGGACTCCTATATTAAACCTCACCCACCCATGGCTCAGGGACCATTGTAGAAGAAGCGACAGAAATATTGTAAGAGTCAGGGTTGTTGTTGCACAATCACAAAGAAACAGTCTTCCAGGCCCCTGGGAACTTGGTCATATGATCTTACAGCAATGGTGTCAGCTTGCATAAGACAAAAATCTACTATAAAAGTGGGGGAAAGGGCAGGAGGCCCCAACTTTAGCTGAGGAGCTACTGGCAGCTGATCACTGGTAGGTGAAGAGAGCTGATCTTCTCTAAGGGAGTGACGCTAACAGGCTGGCCAGGCTCCAGTGGATAAACTCACACTGAGGGACATCTGGGGACACAAACTTGCCACTATAGGCCTCAACATACATGACAGAATTCATGGAAGTTGTGGGCAGTTATGGGGGTGCAAATAGGGGAGGAGTTTAACTATGATTAAGATGTATGCACTGCACGAAAGTTTAAGAAAAATATACATTGAACAACAACAAAAAAAATACAGCTTCTTGGGCCCTACCCCAGGTGCAGGTGGGAAGAGGATTCAAAACTCTGGGTCCAAGTGCTTCCTGGTGGTCTTGGTGGGCCAGTGCTGGTCCCAGGCTATACAGTAGCAACAAAGACCCACGCCACAGCCCCGTCTCTCTCCAGATCACTTGACCCAGAAGCACAGTGCAGAATAGTGTTGAACCCAAGCCCTTTAATTTACAGAGGCCAAGCAAGGCTGAGGCCAGAGATGTGGCAACACTTCACCTAACATCCCACAGGGACAGAGGGACAGAGAGACAGACCGAGGCTCACCAATGCCAGAACAACCTGAGGTGTACTATAGCCAGAATGACGAAAGCTCTGCAGGTTTAACTGACAGACACACCAGGCCAGAGGCCTTTATGCTCTGTTCCTTGAATAACCACACTTGGGTAAAGCCAAGCTGCTCTAAGATGAGGCTCTAACCAGAAGCTGCCTTTACTAAACTGGTGGCACAGGCCAAAACTGGAAAGTGTAGACCACAAAGACATAGTCAGCTTCATCCCTCTTTCTCCATGAAGAAAAGGCTGCTAAGAGGCCTGACCACAAACCAATTACCCTGTGAATCATCCAGCCAGCTCAGCATCTGACGACGTAAATATATATTTCACGACATGGAACGTGGTCCACAATCCATCAAGTGAAAAGGGCGTTAAGATAATTATATCCATCCCCCAACACACTCACACACATGCATACACATGTGTGGGATATAGGCACAATTGTGCATACATGCACATGTGTCTAGAAAGAGTTTAAAAGCAACTCTGAAGGCTGAGGATATGGCTTAGCCAATAAAGAAAGTGCTTCTTGCACATGTATAATGAACTGAGGTGGATCCTCAGAACGAGGTAAAAAAGCTGGAGAATGTGACAGACATTTGTAACCCACAATTCTGGAGAGGCAGAGACAGTGAACCCTGGGGCTCACTGGCCAGCCAGTCTAACTAAAGCAGTGAGCTTCAGGCCATTGAAGGACCCTGTCTCAAAAATCAAAGTGGACAGTGGTCAAAGAAAACACTCCATGTCTAACAAACACATCTCTGAAGATAGAGTTAGAGAGGTCTCTTCATACCCAATTTTGGGCTTGTTGAGATGCATAATTTTTCTGCAATAAAATATTTAATAAAAATGTCAATTTGTCAGTCTTCTAGATCTACTGGTCATTAGCTAGTTTTGATAAATATTTAGTTTATCATCTTACGGTGTGTTTTACTATACGACTAATGTCTGGTTCTCTTACATCCATTTGAAGCTGTCAAGCCAGTCAGTCACTTGTCATTAGCCATTCAGGATACCTTGTATCCTGATGTCCCCGGATCAATTCCCACAAAGTGTTCATATCTGAGCATAGCCCAGTTACCTCCTGAGAGAGGACAGTTCAAGATGGCATCAGACTCACTGTGGAAAGTCAGGCGCCAAGTTGTAAATCCACCTGCAGAGGCCAGGCACCTAAGGCCAGTACTGACCTTCAATAAGACAGATCTAGAGACCAAGGTCAGATTCAGCCCCACTGGCTTGGTGAAGTAAGTGGTGGATCTCAGCTGTAAAGAGCAGGGAGCTCTAGAGTAAGGATTAGTCCAAGGAGGCCAGGGAATCCTGTTTTGCGTCTCTTTTGTGGATTACATCTGTCTGTACTCACCTCCTATTATCAGAGTATAATCTCCTTGTTTTAGCAGACTCTCTGAAGTTAAAACTTCCAGGTTACAGATTATTTTACATTTGTTAGATTTTTAAATTAGTTGTTTCCTGATGTCATAGGCTGAGTCACCCTTCACCTTGTCAGTAATCATCTCTCTTTCTTTTTTTTTTTTTTGTCTTTTTGAGACAGGGTCTCCCTGTAGCCCCAGCTGTCCTGGAACTCGCTCTGTAGACCAGGCTGGCCTTGAACTCACAAAGATCCGCCTGCCTCTGCCTCCTGAGTGCTAGGATTAAAGGCGTGCGCCACCACGTCCGGCTAGTAATCATCTCTCTATGTTACACTGTGAGGAGGCCTTGGACAGGTTTCCTGTAGAGAACAGAGGCTTGCCAAGGGCACAGATTCTTGCAGTCTTAAGGCCAGAAAACTGAGGGGGGGGGCATGTAGAGCTCACTTAGGATGAGACCAACAAAGGTTTGCAGCCAAGGAATGCCCCTGGGGAGAGAACTTTCCTTCAAGTGACTCCATCTGCCCCAAAGTGGGAGAGATGTTTCCACTGGATGCTAATGGAAGAGAAGAGAAATAGTTGAATCCTTATAAAGCAACCCAGGCCCTATCCAAAGTTTCATCTCTATAACTGCTTGGGGGTGCTATGAGTCACACAGAAACTTAAGAAAATTCCGGATCCCGTCCCAGTGACCCTGGTTAAATGGAGATGACAACCACTCATACCTCACTCCATTGCTCAACAGGCCACAATAGATGATCAAATACTTACCTTTTGGTAATTAAGTTACTTTCATCTCCCAGGGAGATGAAAAGTTCCTTGCCCAGGGAAGGTAGTACCAAGGGCTATGACCTTGAAGTCAGCCTGGGTCAGTTATGTTTAATTTATATATATATATATATAAAAGATAGATAGGCATCTACTAGATATTCTCGATTCTCTCATCACTCGTCATCTATCTCTTACTATTTCATAGCTATATTCTTGAAGTTGTTATGGATTCAATCAAGAGATCAGCTACCATAGCAACAGAGGAAACTGAAGAAATATAAAAAAGAAAGAAATCTAGAAATTGTTCCTACAGTTCCATGAGAAAGCAGCTATGTGACCTCGGGAAAAATCATTTGCTAAGGGGCTGGAGAAATGGCTCAGTCAGTAAAATGTTTGTCCTGCAAGCATGAGGACCTGAGTTTGGGTCCTTCAGAACTCTCAGAACTAAGGTAAAGAGCTGGGCTAGCTAGCAAACACACTCCTGTAATTCCAGCACTGGTGGAGCAGAGACGGGAGGATCCCTGATGCTTGCTGGGTACACATATTCATACCCCATATACACACTTAGCTTCTCCTACCTTGAATTATCAAAGTGTAATGGCAAGCCTTGTGCCATCCCCCCTACCCCTAATTGCCAGGGATTCTGGTGAGGGTTAACTTCGTATGAATCAAAGCTGCCAGCTCAGTGCTGGTCAGTGGAGCCAGCTGAGCTGAACACACCAAAGATGACCCCAACAGTCCCAGAGCCTGCCAGGGGATGGAAGGTTGACACTCCAAGCAAGCATTCTCCTCCTTGCTCTTCCACAGCTGGAAATAAGTAGAGCAATATATCTAGACGCCAAATCGTCTTTTAAGTTACCCCACGTGGTTTACAAATGTGTGTACCAACTCCTTTCTGGAGTCACAGGACAAACTCCACTTCGCAAAAAGTCTTCTGCCACCTCCATGGTTCCTGTGAGTCTCTTCTTAGTGAAATGGTTCGTCTGGAAACTTAAGACATTGCATTCTGCTAAATCTGATTCTTTTCTTCATTCTCAAGAGCATTATTTTTTCATCTAAGATGCTCATGATATTCTCCTAGAGAAATGAGTTATCTCTTCATTCCAGGCCCTCAGTCAAAGCCTCAAAAGATGTGAGTATGACTAATTCCATCTGTTCACCCAGAATTTTGCCTTTTTCTCTTTCCTTCTTTTGAAACAAGGTGAGGAAAACCTTGAACTTCTACCCTTCAGGCATGCACCACCAAGCCTAGTTTATGTGGTACTTGGAATGGAACCCAGGCCTTCATGCATGGAAGGCAAGCATTCTGCCAGCTGTACCACATCCCAAGCCAGACTCGTTTTTTTTTTTTTGTCTTTTCGAGACAGGGTCTCCCTGTAGTCCCAGCTGTCCTGGAACTCACTCTGTAGACCAGGCTGGCCTTGAACTCACAAAGATCCGCCTGCCTCTGCCTCCCAAGTGCTAGGATTAAAGGCGTGCACCACCATGCCCGGCTTCCAAGCCAGAGTCTTGTATTTCGAAGTTCTCTGCACATACATCCACACAAAACAAGGCCTCTCCAGGATGATTATGTTTTGTGTGTGTGTGTGTGTGTGTGTGTGTGTGTGTGTGTGTGTGTGTATAATCCAAAATACATGATCATCCTGGATAGGAGATATATATATATATATATATGTATATATATGAACGTTTTTACAATACACTTTTCTAACTAACTAGGAAATATTTAACAAAGAGTGCATTTATTAAAACATTCAAAACACACACTATCCTAAGGAACTTAAACTTCCTGGTGGCTATGTTGGGTATTGAATTAATAAGGCTGAGCACCTCACCTCCTGCTGCCTGCCAGGTAGGGTATGAAGTTCCACTCAAAGAAAAATAGCCATTGTGCCCCTGAGGTGTGTTAGGTGTTGTGACTAATAAGGATACTGAAAAGACTAGGTCACCACAGCTTCTTGCAGAGATCTCATAGGCCAACTTGAGAAAGATTCATAAAGATTCTTAACCCAATGAGAGGGATTTAGCCAGCTGGACACTCAATTGCTAGACAAAGCAAGGAGTCAACAGATCCTTCCTATTGGTAATAGAATTTTTTTTGGTCTTTTTGAGACAGGGTTTCCCTGTAGCCCCAGCTGTCCTGGAACTCACTATATAGACCAGGCTGGCCTTGAACTCACAAAGATCTGCCAGCCTCTGTCTCCTGAGTGCTGGGATCAAAGGCATGCGCTACCACACCTGGCTAGAATTTTTTTTTAAGTCAACATGCTCAATGTAGTCAAAAGTAACTAAAATCATAGCTGGCAGAAATTGACAGAGTGAAGGAAAAGGGCCATGTTTTACCTTTCAGAAGGAGGAGTTGATGGGGAAAGCTCAAAGCTGACAAATGGCAAAGATGTAACAGCACACCACTCCATTATAGAAGAAGGAGCACAGGAACTACATGGGTTTTTTTGTTTTGTTTTTTTCATTTTTTAAAATTTATTGGGTTTTTTTGGTCTTTTTGAGACAGGGTCTCCCTGTAGCCCCAGCTGTCCTGGAACTCACTCTGTAGACCAGGTTGGCCTTGAACTCATAAAGATCCACCTGCCTCTGCCTTCCAAGTGCTAGGATTAAAGGCGTGCGCCACCATGCCCGGCAAATTTATTGTTTTATATAAATATTTTTTTGTACAAGATTATGTTATAAATCAAATCTAGACCCGTGTCCCCCTCCCAACCCCCCACCCCCACCCCACCAGATTCATCATTTCAGTCAAGGAACTACATTTGTGTGTGTATGTGTGTATGTGTGATCATATGTGTGAATATGCATGTGTGTAGAGGCCAGAGGACAACCTTAGAGGTTGTTCCTTGGGTGCTGTACATCTTTTTTTTAAGCAAGGTCTTTTAGAGGCATGGAGCTCAGTGATTAGGTGAGGCTGGTTAGCCATCCAGCTTCTGGGATCCACGTCCTAAGGCTGGGACTACACATTGCCAGGCCCACCACTTTATCTGGGTTCTGTCTGGGGATCAACCTCAGGTCCTCAGCACTTTAACAACTGAGCTATCATTCCAGCCCAGAAACTACATTTTTAAGTGGCTGCCTGTTCTATCTTGGGAGCCGTCTATGGACATACCTTTATCATTACACTAGGCTTCTCACTTACACAGCTTTTTTTTAAAAGCAGTGGCGTTCATCAAGCCCAACATGAAAGAAATTCAGCACATTTTTATGTATCGATGGGGTAGGAGGACGCCCGCTACACATGGAAGTTAGAGGACAGCTTCAGTTATTCTGTTCTCCCCTTCCGCCACAGAGGACTGAACTCAGATCGTCAGGCTTGGTGCCAAGTGCTTCTATCTGCTGAGCTGTCTGACTTGCCCTTGTACAATTGTTATATGCATGAAACATGACAATTGTGGACAATTTGTACATATTTGTGACTCATATCTAACTTGTTCTCACAGAGGGAGACCTCAGTCAGGTAGCCAGCCTATCTAGTAACTGCCCCCATGGCTCCTGGAAAGCTTTACACCTTCTAAAATTGTACTGAATTTTTACCTGGCTCATTTTCTATGTTTCTCTTCCAAACTTTCATTTGCTCTCTGTGGGTAGAGTTGGAATCTGCCTGCAGAAACCCTGCTCAGCTACCCTGAAGATCTGTTCAATATCTTCTCTACATTGTTATTGACTCTAAGACAGAAACAACTCCATATGGATCAACCCATTGTCAGAAAACAGCCCCGCTATAGGGAAATCTGTGACACCAGACCTTAGGGTACTTGTGCTAAAAGCTCCTTCTAGCCCCAGGCATCTTCCTCCTCCCCCAGTTAAGTGTACTCTGTCTAAAGTCAGGATAGCCTCCTTTTGGCAGCCAAACCTCTTACAACTTAAAACTTGGCCCCTGCCTTACAGCGAGTGACTCTACAGCCTATCAGTTCCCTCCCCAGGGAGAGGTCACTGAGCTCAGTGTTCTTAAGAGAATAAAGTAGAGAGAGTGACACCTCAGTCACATGTCTCTTGGCAGGTTAATGTACTTACCAAATGCTAATATAAATCACAGACTGGCCAGCAAAAAAGATATTCTTATACAGTGCATCCGCCTCAGGCACTAAGCTTTGGTTCCTCTTTCCCTGTAGCTTTAATGAGCTTCCATGTAAAAGAAGAGACTGCTGACTGGAATCCTGGTTTTAGCCATAACTTGCAAGACACAGGGCAGCAGAAGGTAAGTCATGGTTACCTCTCTGAGTTGATTCTTCACTACTGAAAAGGAACTTGCAGCTAAAGCCTTGGCTCCCTAAAAAGAGATCTGATTCTCCCAAGAAGGCCCAGAACAACCCCCTTCTTGCTCTTCAAGGTACACAGAGGATTGTGGGATTTGAGGACTCCCTTTGATTTCCTAGATAATCCACATCTCCATGATTCCACCAAAGCCCAGGAATGGCCACCACCTGGAGGTTCCAACCTACCTACATAGGAGCTGGGCTGTGATTTGGTGAATACTTGCCTCTGGGTTTAATCTTCGACACCACAAACAAACAAACAAAGCTTACATGGTAAGTGTGATGCGTTATGATCTATTATGAACTGTGAGCCGTAATCTCAGTTTCCTTTGACACACTCCCACCCCCAATCCATCAGTGTTAATACCATGTGCTGGCAATGGTGAGCGTTCATAGACTCAGGACCAGACTGAGTTCTGCTTCCAGCACAGATACCTGAGGGAGGGGTCTATGAATAGATTCTGAAGAACTAGACCTGCTCGAGACCACCACAGAACCTCCAGCCCAGAGTGTGTCACTTCCTTGTAGACAATTGTAAGGTTTTAAAAAATACTTTATTTTTATTTTATATGTATGAATGTATTGCCTGCAAGTATAAAAGTGCACTCATGTCGTGCAATGCCCATGGAGTTCGGAAGAAGGCATTGGGTCCCTAGAAGTGGAGTTATAGATGGTTGTTAGCCACCATGTAGGTATTGAGAACTGAACCCAGGTCCTCTGCAAGAGCAGCCAATGCTCTTAACTACTGAGCCATATCTCTAGCTCCAAAAATTATGTTTTTTAAAAAGAAAAATAAGTCAGGTGTGGTGGCTCATGCATTTAATCTCAGCATGGAGGAGGCTAGGCCAGGCTGATCTGAGTTTCAGGCCAGCTAGGACTATAGGGAGACTCTTGTCTCAGAACAACAAACAAACAAAAAGAAACAAACAAAATGAAAGAAAAATCACACTGGAACTACATCACAGAAGAGAATTCAGGTCTCAATAACCTTGTTATATCATTAGGTAAAGGGTTCATAGTTCATGCAGAGGACAAAAAGGGACTCAGAGCAAGTCTGGTCATTTTATCCATAGGTTTCACGAATTATCACTCAGAGCCTGGATGATGTTCAGCTATGACGACACCTGGGCTCTCTTCCTCCCTGTAGAGGTAAGTGAATCATATCCATTTATCCACATCCAGTCTGTTCAGTAACAGAAAGAACCATGTCACACCGTTACATCTGAACATATCTGACTGTGACATTAAGCCTGAGAGGCAAGGATTATTATGATCTCCACCTTATGGGAGACTGCAGGGGGCTAAGTAACTGGCCAAGGACACTCATCAGCCCCCAGTTCAGCCTCACTGCACACACACCATCCCATGCTGCCTTGCGAATCTAATCATCAATTAAACCAGCCAAGTAGGTAGCTTGCTTGCTTCTTTAATTTTAATTATTTAACAGGGTGGCCTTGGACTTGCAATCCTCCCATTTGTCTCCAAGTGCTGGGATGAATAGGCACACACCACCACACCCAGCTTAAAAATGCTTTCTGACTTTTGCACTGCATAAAAACCTCTCACACACTCACACACATGTAAAATATCAAGTAAGATGCATGTGAGATGACTGTGTTTTGAGCTGTTAAAAATATATTCTGCATTAAAAACTTGTGAATATTCACAGTAGAAGAGAAGAGCAGGGAAGGGTGGAGAGAGGACTCCCTACAACCTGGCAGGTATCAGAGCACCTGAGACCCTGTCCTGCCTGCCTCCTATCTCTGACTAAACTCTTTCTTTGTTCCTGTGGGCTCTTTTCTCTTGGCTGGCCCTCTTTATAAGCCTTGCTCAGCTCTCCCCTCCTCAGTGGAGTCTTCCCCAATGGGGACCCTGCTCTGTTCCCCCTTGCCAAGTGTTCCAGAACCAAGCACAGTGACAGACAAGTGCATACAAGTGGGACTATTCCCTGCATTTCTGTAGACCATTAGGACGCTGAAGGTGCAGCCTTGAACAGCAAAGAAATATGGTTCTGATTTATGTAAGCTTGCAAAATATTTGCCTGTAATTCCTCCTCACTAATCACTATATGTGCTGGATAGCTTTAGTGTCAACTTGACACACCTGGGTTGAGGGAGCTTCAACTGGGGAATTGGCTCCATTGGACTGGCCTGTGGCCACATCTGTGGAGTATTGTCTTGATTGTTGAGCAATGTGGGAGGGCCCAGCCACTATGGCTGGTGCCACCCTGGGCAGGTTGTTGTGTACTGTATAAGAGGTCAGGCTGGGCATGGGCCAGGGGAGCAAGCCAGTGAACAGCATTCCTCCATGGCCTGTGCTTCAGCTCCTGCCTCCAGGTTCCTGCCCTGAGTTCCTGCCTTGGGCTCCCTAAGTGGTGAACTGTGACCCAGGAGATGTAAGCTGAATAAACCCTTTCCTCCCCAAGTTAGTGTCAGTCAGAGTGTTTTGTCACAGCAATGGAAGACAAACTAGAACACTATACATCTCAGGATTGAGCCCCTTATTATGGAAGGAATCTTAGCAGTTGGGGGGGGGGGTCCAATGCCACCAGACTTGGAGCTATAGACACTGAACACAAGCTTTAAAGGATTGGCAGTGTTCCAGGCTTTACCATCTTCTTTCTCTTCTCCCAGATAATACCTACATGAGAGTTTCATGCATATCACATCAAGTAATAACCCTGAAGTTTCTCGCTCGATTGAGTAAAAATTTCCTAATATTGTTCTACAGCCTTCTGTAAGGAAGATACTCATTACATATTTTACAAAAATTGTTTTTATTAATTTATTTCACTTTCCGTATGTGTGATGAATGTACAAAAAACTGTCTGCATGCAAGTTCTGTAGTGCACCCATTGTCGTGCAATGCTGCGGAGTCAGGAGAGGGGTGTCGGATTCCTCCTAACTAGAGTTCTCCGGGAGAATCTAGGCTTTCAGACACGTTTTCGGCCCCATGTGGGTGCGGATCGAACCCGGTCCTTGCAATAAGCGGATTGGCGCTCCTTAACCGCTACGCGCCATCTCTCCAGCCCCCAGATTTAATAATTTAAGGAGGAATGTGTCACATCTCTTCATGCTTGGCATCAGGGAAGACACAGATATATATCCACATGACATCCTTGATGCTGGGATGCTGAGACTACATGACAGGCCTGTTTACAAGGTCGGTCCATGGCTGTAGTCTAGGAATTCAGGAGGGTTACTATCACTCTCTAATGGCAGGAGTGGCCATCACACCTCAAGTATTTGTATAAACAATGTAGTTTGAGCCAAACACCTGCTTCCTTTTGGGAGTCTAGAATTTTGTAATGAGGCAGATAGAAGATACCCATATGACCAAAAGCTTTAGGTATAGAGAATGAGTCCCTGGCAGACATTGAACATGCTTTGCAACAATTCACTGCCAGAGGAGCTATGGGTATGTGGTGGCATCCCACAGGAGACGACTCGTGAGGACCAATGCCTAGCTATGGGTATGTGGTGGCACCCCACAGGAGACAACTCGTGAGGACAAATGCGAGCTATGGGTATGTGGTGGCATCCCACAGGAGACGACTCGTGAGGACCAATGCCTAGCTATGGGTATGTGGTGGCATACCACAGGAGACGACTCGTGAGGACCAATGCCTAGCTATCTCTGGACTTGGTCACCTGTGCCTTTCTCTTTTCTGAGTTCCCTTTGTATATCTTCACTGTGAAAAGCTGTAGCAATGAGTATGATTGTGCACTAAGTCTTGTGAAATCTCCGAGATTGTCAAACCCTGGAATGGCCTTAGAGACCCCTGAGAAAGAAAGCTTTAAAGTACTCTTGGGATGTGGTAAAAGCCACAGTCCAGAGCTTAGCAAAAGAAGGTAGACATAACAGGCTCTGTCAGGAATGGTATCTCTCCATAAAAAAATCAGATATGGACCTGGGACCATGATGTACACATGATAGCACATGTGAAAATGCCACAATAAAAATTAGAGAATGTAACCTATATAGTCTTGGGTAGGGCATATACTTTTTGTTCTGGATTGGAGACTTTATTCTATCCCTACTTTCAAAATGTCAGAAGCACCAGGTACCATGGCTCAGAGCCACCTGTAACTCCAGCTTCAGGGGATCCGACACCCTCTTCTGGCATCCACGGGTACCCACACACTCACACAAACACACATAAGTAAAATAAAATAAAATAAAATAAAATAAAATAACTCAACCCAAATGAAAGGCAGGCTAAGAGGACCAGCTCGACACTAAAGCCCAATGTCCTCTGTCTTTTCCTTTCTCTTTACATGTATTTAGAACTACAAATGAAGGGATATACTTACTAGCCAATATATTCTACTTTACCAAAGAATTCACTTCATTTTAACAAAACAGGAGAGAGCTGGGACCAGAGGGTCGGCGGGTTTGAGTCAGTGCCTCTGCACCTTTGTGCGGGCTGGCCAGAAGTCACTCAGGCAAGTACTTTTAGGGGTGGACTCTTTCCTGGGCTGCTGCTGGGGGGTTGCATCTCTGAGGACTTCTGGGCAGGACCGCCCTTCGCCTTTGGAGCTGGGACCAGAGGGTCAGTGGGTTTGGGTTGGTGCCTCTGCACCTTTGTGCAGGCTGGCCCGAAGTCACTCAGGCAGGTACTTTTGGGGGTGGACTCTTTCCTGGACTGCTGCTAGGGGGTCGTGTCTCTGAGGACTTCTGGGCGGGACTGCCCTTCACCTTTGGAGCCAGGACCAGAGGGTTGGCGGGTTTGGGTCGGTGCCTCTGCACCTTTGTGCAGGCTGGCCGGAAGTCACTCAGGCAGGTACCAGGGCGCCAGCTAGGACAGGTATATAATGCCACTGCTGGAGATCAATGAGAATCCAAGTGGACTTTTTTTTTGAAGAACCTTCAGAACAATTAGAGAAGAGTGCTTTTGCTTCCAATATCCAATATATAAACAAAATTGAAAGCCTGAAACCTAGACAGGTCAATACTCCATAAACAAGGAGGAGGAAAGAATAAAAAAAGCATCTGAAGGAGGAAAGCAAAACCATCCGCTAACATAGTGAAAAGGTATTTGTGATCTGAACCACAAAAGGGAAGCCCACATGCCAGGGACACGACGAAGGGACAACATGGGAAAGGCATAGGATAATCCTGCACCAGGCTCTACCAAACCTGTAGGAGATAGCTACAATGGGAACCCCTTGGAGGAGACCCAAGGAACAGATCTTAGAGGAATAATTGCACAAAGACCTATGCCAGAGAAAATTAAAAAGAAAAAAAGAAAGATTCAGAGAGAACTAGAAGAGGAAGAGAATTGAAAAACTCAAAAAGGACCCTAGAGGAGACAATTAACCAAACTCAGAAAAGAACTAAAGGACAACCTGATTTAAACTACCTCAAAAAAAGCAAAAAAAAAAAACAAAAACAAACTCCAAAATGGAATTAGAAACACTGAAAAAGGAAGCGCCAACCAGAGAATGTAGGCAGCACCGAGATTGAGAAGCTCAAGAAACAAAGTGGAAATACTGAAGAAACAAACACAAGATGAACTGAAAGAAGGAGGTTAAGAATACCCATCCCATCCAAGAAGAAAGGAACGGAAAAAGGCTCTCAGAAGCAGAAATGGAGGAGTAGAACAAAGAATACAGACTGGAAGATAACATGGGACAAGATGTCAAAAACTTAAAAAAAAGCTCAAAAAAATAAAAATTTAAACAAATAACAAAAACGTGGATACAACCAGGAAATACGAGGGACCACTATGAAAAGATCAAACTCTCACACATAGGAATAGAGGAAGGAGGAAGAATCTCGAGAGAATAGTATTGCATCAGATCTTCAACGAATAACTAGGAGATAGAAAATTTCCCCAAACTTAAAAATAGGACAAAACCCATACACCAAATACAAGAAGCACACTAGGACCCCAAATAAAAGACAACGATCAGAAAGAAATACCCCATGCCCTATTCATACTTATTTTAAATGCTAGGATGCCCAAAACAAAGGACAAAATTCTGAGTGCTACCAAAAGAACAAATTCAAAACAGGTCACATACAAGGAAGGGAGGAAACCATCAGAATTAACAACTGACTTCCGGCTCAAACCATGAAATGCAAAGACCAACATGGAGCAAAGCCTTCCCAGGTGTTAAGGACTAATGATGCCAACCCTAAATACTTTACCCATTTCGTAAAAATGTCAACTCTAGTTGAAGGAGAGAGAAAATTCTTTCCAGGACATAAACAAGATGATGGAATTACCTCCATATCGGAACACCATAACTCTTCATAAAAATTACCTTGAAGCAATTCAAACGGGCAGAAAGAGGAGGAGCAACAAAATCCTCAAACCCCTAGGAAAAGAATTAATAAAAACATAACCATAAGGAGCATTAAAAACCAGAGGCTGAAGGCCCAAATGGATAATTAATAAAGTGAAGAAGCAAATCCACCTTTCAATACAACCTTACATATTTCATGTGATCAACTCCTCCAATCCAAAAGGCATAGACGTGGAGAGAATTGGATTACGGAAAACAAACACCATCTAATTGCTGTCTACAAGAAACCATTCTCAATTTCAAGGATAGCACCAACTTAAGGTGCCGCAAGGATGGAAGAAAGTATTCCAACGCAAAATGGTACCAAAAAGAAACGCAGGTTGTGGCTATTCTAATATCAGACAAAATAGACTTTCAAAAGCAAAACGAAATCAAAAGAGGACAAAGAAGGGCCATTACATTTTTATTAAAGGAACAACTGACGTGAAGATTTTCACAATCCACAAATATATATGTACCAAACACCAGGCTGTGCACCAAACTTTATAAAGACAATTCCGCAGGATCTCAGATCACGGCACAGATTGATTAACCCCACACACTAATAGTAGAGGGACTTCAATACCCCTTAAGTCCCCTAGACAGATAACCAGCCAAAGGAAACACAGAGAGACATCTGAACCTAAATGATCACAATACACAAATGGAAATCACAGACATCTATCGAATATTTCACCCAAATCACCAGAGAATACCTTTCTACTCAGCACCTTCATGAAACATTCTCCAAATAGACCATAATCGCGCCACAGAAAAAAACTCAACCAATATAAAAAGATGTTAGAATAAGGCCTATCATTCTATCAGACACACAGTGTAAAAAAACTCGAATCTCAACACCAGTTGAGGATAAAACCCTTTCCAACCTACAAGAACACCATGGAGACGAATAAACACACACTCTCCTGAATAATGAATCCTGGGTCAAGGAACGAAATAAACGAAGACAGAAAGAAGAAGAAATTAAAAACATTCCTGGAAGTGAATGACAATGATAAAAAAACACAGCCCCCAAAATCTATGCGGGACAACTTTTTAAAATCATGCCCTAAGCAGGGAAGTTGGTATTAAGCTCTAATGAGTCACTAAAACAATTTAAAAAAAAAAGAACAAAAAAAAAAAAAAAAAACAGAAAATGCAGAAGTGAATGATCTAACATTGCAGGGCTAAAAATACTTGAGAGATGACAACAAAAATGAACCCCCTAAATGGAGCAGACAAGCAGAAATAACAAAAATCAGCAAGCAGAGACAATGAAATAGAAACAAGAAAACCATACAAAAAAATCAATGAATCCCAAAACTTGGTTCTTTGGGGAGAGATATAAACAACAAAGACAGACCTCTAGTCCCAGTTAACCAAAATGAAAAGGGAACGGGAAACAACACTCCAATCAATAAGCATCTGTGAGAAGGTGGAACTATCCACAAATCGACAATGAAAAGATCCCAGACATCATATGGGATTTACTTCAAAAAAATTATTACTCTACTAGTTTGAAAACAAGAAAGAGTGATATAGAAATGGATGAATATATCTGAAATCCTGGACACACCAAAGCTCAACCAAGAAGAGGTCGACAACGCCTAAACATAGACCAATAATACAGGAAGAATCAAAGATGTAATAAGTAGCACCTCCCAACCAAAAAAATGCCCAGGCCCAGATGGTTTCACAGCAAGATTCTATAAAATCGAATTAAAAAGACTTACCCATACATTACTTTACTCAATCTGTTAGAAGGATACAAACAGAAGAGATTCTCCCAAGATTCCTTCTTTGCGACGCTTCCCAGCCCTCTTAATACCAAAACCAGGTAAACGAGATACAACCAAAAAGGAGAACTATAGACCTATCTCCCTATATGAACACAGATGCCAAAATTCCCTTAAACAGGATCTGGCAAATGCGCATATGACCCACATTCAAAGAAGATCATCCATCATGACCACGTTGGATTCATATCCCAGAATTGCAGGGATGGCTTCAACATATTGAATGACAATAATCTATCAAATACATGATCAAAACGATTATAAAATTGGACTTGAAAGACAAAAAAACCACACCAATCACTCTCAACTTGACATGGAGAAAAGCCTTTGACAAACATCCACCCATTCATACTTTTTAAACAGTTCCTTAGAGGGATTTGGACTGGAGAGATCATCACTCAATGTAATCAAAGCCAATATTACAGGAAAACCCACACCAATATCATCCTAAATGGGGAAACGGACAGAACGCATTTCACCTTAAGGGTAGGAAAACTCTGCAAGGCTGCCCCCTGTAACCACTCCTTTTCAATACAGTGCTGCGAAACCCTTGTCTAGGGCAATAAGGCAAGAAAAGGAATTAAAGGATGTGTCTAATTGGAAAAGAGGAGAACTATCCTTAACTATCCCTTTTGTGCGATGATAATGATTGTCTACCTAAGGTGCTTAAGATCCACCAGAAACTCTCCTGAGAAGAAACAATAAGAGCTCCGGTTAAACGTGGCAGGATACAAAATATCTGGAAAAAAATTCAGAGCCTCTTGAACACAGCAACAACACAAGAACGGTGAAGAAAGGACTACAAGGAGACCTTCCCACTCATAATAGCCTCCAAAAACAATAAAAGACCTGACTAAGGAAACAACCTACACCAAAGGACACCATAGGTATTCTCTACAACAAAAATTTTAAACCCCGCTGAAAAAGGAAATGAAGAAGACATATAAAGCTGAACAATCCTCCCTTGCTTGGATTGGGAAATATAATATAGTAAAATGTCCATCCTACCCAAAAACTAGTGTACAGATTTAATTCAATCCCATTAAAATTCCAAGAGTTCTTCACAGGTTGAAAAAAAAATCCCTCAATCTTCATTTGGAAAAACAAAAAGACCCCAAATATAGCCAAAAGCAACCCTGAGCGAAAAAAAGAGCCAAAAATCCAGGAGGGAATCAGTTATACCAGACATCAAACACTACTACAGGCTATCGTCATAAACAGCCTCAGCCTGGTACTGCAAAAACAGGAGACCAGTTGACCATGGAATAAACATGAACATCCAAACCTGAGCTCATTACCAATTTCAGCCACCTCATATTTGACAAGGGGCCAAGAAAGACACAATGGAGAGGAAAGACACACTTCAGTAAGTGGGTGTTGGACAAACTGGATCACACTTGTAGAAGAATGTAAATTTCAACCCTACCTCTCGCCTCCCTTAATAAATAGTCAACTCCTCAGATGGATCAAAGAACTAATGTGAAAAAACCCCAAACTCTTGGATGGTGATAGAAGAGAAACTTGGCAGCAGAGTACAAGCCATAGGCGAGGAAAAGACTTCCTAAATCAGATCAGCAGCTTGCACAAGAAATAATTCATACGACAGATTGAAGGAAGGACCTCCAATTTAAACTCAAAACGTTCATGTACCTCAAAGAAACACAATCAAGAAAGAAAGTGAAGAGAAATACCCACAGAGTGGGAGGGAAACCTTCCAACTGCAGATACCATCTGACAAAGCATAATTTCCAGAGTATACAAGCTACTCAAAAAAACAAAGAAAGAAGAAAACAAATAAATCTCTCAAAAAGTGGAGCAAAAATCTTGAATAGAGACTTCACCCAGAGGAGGAATTTAGAGCAAGATGGCTCTGAAGACAATCTTAAGAAGTGTTCGACACTGCTATAATTTAAGAAATGAAATTACCAAACCATTTTGAGAAATCACTTACTCCAATAATACTGGATAAAATCAAGAAAACAAAAAAAAGACACAAAGTGCTGGAGAGGTTGTGGGGAAGGGAAAGGCGCGAATACCTCAATCACTTGCTGTGGAACGTAAAAACTTGTACAGCCACTTGGAAAGCAGTGTGGAAAAACCCTTGGAAGACTCCAAAATGAGATTGCCATTTGACCCAGTCATACCACTCCTGGGTCTACACCCTCACAAGACAATTCTTCCTGCAGAGATCATGAACCGCTATGTTATTGCCACCTGTTCACAATAGCGAAAAGTTGGAACCAGCCCAGGTGCCCCTCAATGACGAGTGGATATAGAGAAAATGTGGAACATGTATACAGTGGAGTTCTCTGAGCAGTGAAGAGGGATAAACATATGAACTTGCAGGCACAAATGGATGGAGCTAGACGACATTATGTTAAGTGAGGTAAACAGTCCCAGAAATACAAACAACGGAACAAATGGTATCCCTGATATGTGGATGATAGTGCCAATAAACCCAGATATAAATATTTCTCGTGGAGAGGTATGAATAGTAAAAGAACAACAACAGAACGACTACCTCAGGAAAACTGACTGAAATGGTGCCTGAATTGGGAGCGGTGGGAGGGGCGGGAGAGGGACACGGGTTGATATTTTTTTGATATCGATTCATGCATATTTTAAGCTGGATTGTGAGTTCAAAAATTATCCAGTTTTGCCCAAGACACTGTCTACAGGATAGATGTTGTTTTAGGACTTAGTTAAAAGTAAATATGTGATTATCTTAAACAACATTGGTTACAGGCTTTGATAAAAAAACAGGATGCATCCTAGTTAAATGGCGATATAAATGCTTGTTGTCCACATTTTGTTTTACATAAAATCTTATAACAATAACTGGGATATTGGCACATAACAAATTGTGCTCTATAATTTCTCTGTTCTGTTATTACAGAAATCCACATTGGAGCATTTCTTTCCGATAAGATGAGTAACATAAAAAGGATTAAGTTTGCATCCCCGGTAAGCACCAGACAGTCACCCAAAAACAGCCTGGGGGAAAGGGGAGAAAGCTGCCTGGGATTCCACCCTATCGGTATGGGAGGGAATACAACGGGCGTTGGGAGACGCAGGGGGCAATAAACCTAAAACACGGAATAAAAAAGGGGTTACAGATAGATATGAATACACCGTTTTGTCAAAAAAACCTTGTAATTCAAATATTAAAACTAACTCTGGGAAACGATTTGTATGTTTTTCCAACAGGACAAATGTCACCAACTTAATGGCTGCGAAAGAAAAGATAATCTTTGCATTGAGTAGATTGTACCAAAAAGTGAAAAGTGCCAACTGAAAGGTGGACCCGTCTGAACATGAAAGGAAGAAAAACCTATATTTCTACAAACATCAACACCCCTCTGTGGATTACTAAGGGTTAAAACGATGTATAAGGCGGAAGAAGGAAAACTGACCTTGGAGGTGCTCACAAAGGTTTTAATACGAGAGACTTACCCTCCCCCATTAGAAACAAGGAGAAAGAAAGAAAAAGGATGAGGGAGGAGGTCGTTTTTCTACAACTGTGAAAAATTGAGATCAACTATTCTAGAGGGAAATTATCTCTTATAAATTTGATAAAGAAACTTGCCTTCTTTTTCTTTTAATTGACTAAGACATAGGAACTGTGAAACGGATTATTCTCTTAGTCAGAACCCAAATATAATACTTACAGTCTCCTTAAGCTATGCATTAAGCAAAATATATTAATCCAGGAGCTCTGACATAGCAATGGATTATTCTACCAAGGAGATGTTGGCCAGGGCATCAAAGCCCCCCCCCCCCCAAAAAAAAAAAAAAAGGCTCCTTGCCTCTAAAATGGGATACCTGCAAGACGCGAGGCGATTAAGGCCCTGCTGTCGACGACCTGACGTTAACATGGTAAAGATCTCTTGAGACCGCACATGCAAGGTTACAGATGGCCTCTGGAATACCAGAGAGTTTACCAGAGGCCACTAAACCAATAAAGCAAATCTGGTCTCCTTGAGTTCAAGCAAGACTTCCTCCGTCAGCACCAGCTTTACCTCNCAGACCTATGCAGAGAAAATTAAAGAAAATAAAGAAAGAATTCAGAGAACTAAAGAGAAGAGAATTGAAAAACTCAAAAAGACGTCCTAGAGGAGACAATAACCAAACTTAGAAAAGAACTAAAGGAACAGACTGATGGAAACTCCAGAAAGAACTAGGAGGCGAGAAAAAAACCAAACTCCAAAATGAATTAGAAACACTGAAAAAGGAAGCCAACCAACGAAGTAGGGAGCACCGAGATTGAGAAGCTCAGAAACAAAGTGGAAATACTGAAGAAAACACAAGATGAAATGAAGAAGGAGTTAGAATACCCATCCAATCAAGAAGAAAGGAAAGGAAAAGGCCTCAGAAGTAGAAATGGAGAGAGTAGAACAAAGAATATCAGATCTGGAAGATAACGCAGAGCAACTTAAAAAAAGCTCAAATAAAGATTATGAAAATTTAAAAAATAACACCAAAAGTGGAACAACCAGGAAATACGAGACACTATGAAAAGATTCAAAACTCCACATCATAGGAATAGGAGGAAGGAGAAGAAATCTCAAGAGAATAGTATTGCATCAGATCTTCAACAGAATAACAGAATGAAAATTTCCCCAAACTTAAAAATAGGACAAAACCCATACAAAATACAAGAAGCACACCTAGGACCCCAAATAAAAGACAAGATCAGAAAGAAATACCCCATGCCATATTATACTTAAAATGCTAGGATGCCAAAACAAAGGACAAAATTCTGAGTGCTTACAAAAGAAAAACAACGTCACATACAAAGGAAAACCATGGCAGAATTACAACTGACTTCCGGCTCAAACCATGAAATCAAAGAACACATGGAGCAAAGCATTCCCAGTGTTAAGGCACTAATAGATGCCAACCCTAAATACTTTACCCAGTAAAAATGTCAACTATAGTTGAAGAGAGAGAAAATCTTTCCATGACATAAACAAAGATTATGGAATACATATCTGGAAAACCATAACTCTTCATAAAAATACCTTGAAGCAATTTCAAAGGGCAGAAAGAGGAGGAGCAAAAATCCTCAAACACCTAGGAAAAGAAATTAATAAAAACATAACCATAGGAGCATTAAATCAGAGGCTAGAAGCCAAATGGATAATAAAGTGAAAAAAGCAACATCCACCTTTCAATCAACCTTAAATATTTATGTTATAAACTCCCCAATCAAAAGGCATAGACTGGAGAGAATGGATTAGGAAATCGAAAAACACCCATCTAATTGCTGTCTACGAAGAAACCCATTCTCAATTTCAAGGATAGCACCAACTTAAGGTGACCAGGCAAGGGATGGAAGAAAGTATTCCCAAGCAAAATGGTACCAAAAAGAAAGCAGGTGTGGCTATTCTAATATCAGACAAAATAGGACATTTCAAAGCAAAAAGAAATCAAAACGAGGACAAAGAGGGCCATTACATTCTTTATTAAAGGAACAACTGACGGTGAAGCATTTTCACAATCCACAAATATATATGTACCAAACACCAGCGTGCACCAAACTTTATAAAGACAATTCCGCAGGATCTCAAGGCACAGATTTTAACCCCACACCACTAATAGTAGACGGACTTCAATACCCCATTTAAGTCCCCTAGACAGATCAACAGACAAAGGAAAACAGAGAGACATCTGAACCTTAAATGACACAATACCACAAATGGAACTCACAGACATCTATCGAATATTTCACCCAACACCAGAGAATACCTTCTACTCAGCACCCAATGAAACATTCTCCAAAATAGACCATAATCTGCGACAACAGAAAAAAACCAACAAATATAAAAAGATTTAAATAACCTTATGCATTCTATCAGACACACAGTTGTAAAAAAACCGAATATCAACACCAGGATTTTGAAAAGGATAAAACCCTTTACAACCTACAAGAACACATGGAGACGAACCTAAACAACACTCTCCTGAATAAATGAATCCTGGGTCAAGGAAGAAATAAACGACGAAGAAATAAAAACATTCCTGGAAGTTGAATGACAATGATAAAAAAAACACAGCAAAAATCTATGGGACACTTTTTTAAAAAATCATCCTAAGACAGGGAAGTTGGGTATTAAGCTCTTAATAGATGGTCCTACAATTTTAAAAAAAAAAGAAAAAAAAAAAAAAAACAGAAAATGCAGAAGTGAATGATCTAACATTGCAGCGGCTAAAAAATACTGAGAGGATGACAACAAGAATATGAACCCCCTAAATGGGAGCAGACAAGAAGAAATAAAAAAATCAGCAGCAGAGACCCAATTAAATAGAAACAAGAAAACCATACAAAAAAAATCAATGAATCCCAAAACTTGGTTCTTGAGAGAATAAACAAAAAGACAGACCTCAGTCCCAGTTAACCAAAATAAAGACGGGACAACTCCAAATCAATAAATCCATGATGAAAAGGTGAATATCACAACATTACAATGAAAAGATCCAGACAAATCATATGGGATTACTTCAAAAATACTTATACTCTACTAAGTTTTGAAAACAAGAAATGAGTGTATAGTTGAAGGCAGAATATCCTGAAATCCTGGGAAAAACCAAAGCTCAACCAAGAAGAGGTCGACAACCGCGCTAAAAAGACCAATAATACAGGAAGAAATCAAAGATGTAATAAAGTAGCACCTCCCAACCAAAAAAATGCCCAGGCCCAGATGGTTTCACAGCACAAATCTATAAAATACGAATAAAAGACTTACATACATTACTACTCAAATTGTTAGAAGGATACAAACAGATAGAATTCTCCCAAACTCCTTCCTTTGAGCCAGCACCGCATTCCCACCCCTATTACCAAAACCAGGAAAGATACAACCAAAAAGGGAGAACTATAGACCCTACTCTCCCTATATGAACACAGATGCCAAAATTCCCTAAACAGGATCTGGCAAATCGCAATGACCCACATTCAAGAAGATCATCCATCAGACCAAGTTGGATTCAATACCAGAAATGCAGGCGAGGCTTCAACATATTGAAAAGACAAAAAAATCTATAATACATGCAAACGATTATAAACATTTTGGACTGAAAGACAAAAAAACCACACCATCACCTCAACTGACATGGAGAAAGCCTTTGACAAAATCCCACCCAATTCATATTTTTAAAAGTTCCTAGAGGGAATTTGGACTGGAGAGATCATCACTCAATGTAATCAAAGCCAATATACAGGAAACCCACAGCCAATATCAATCCTAAATGGGAAACGACAGAAGCATTCCCTTAAGGGTAGGAACTCAGCAAGGCGCCCCCTGTAAACACTCCTTTTCAAGTAAGTGCTCGAAACCCTTGCTAGGGCAATAAGGCAAGAAAAGGAAATTAAAGGATTCTAATTGGCAAAAGAGGAATTCAAGCTATCCCTTTTTGCTGATGATAATGATTGTCTACCTAAGGGCTTAAGATCCACAGTTAACTCCTGAAACAATAAGAGCTTCGGTTAAAGTGGCAGGATACAAAATAAATCTAGAAAAAATTCAGTAGCCTTTCTTAACACCAACAACAAAGCAATTGAAGAGACTACAAGGAACCTTCCCACTCATAAGCCTCAAAACAATAAAAGTACTCAGAACATACCTAACCAAGACACCAAGATCTCTACAACAAAAATTTTAAACCCTGAAAAAGAAATTGAGAGACATCATAGAAGTGAACAACCTCCCATGCTTTTGGATTGGAAAATAAATAGTAGTAAATGTCCATTCTACCCAAAAACTACGTGACAGATTTAATTCAATCCCAATTAAAATTCCAGAGTTCTTCACAGGCTTAAAAAAAATCCTCAATTTCATTTGGAAAAAAAAAAGACCCCAAATAGCCAAAACAACCCTGAGCAAAAGAGCAAAACAGGAGGGATCATATACCAGACATCAAACTATACTAAGGCTATAGTCATAAAACAGCTGGTACTGGCACCAAAACAGACCAGTTGACCAATGGAATAAACTGACAATCAAACCTGAGCTCATACCAATTTCAGACACCTCATATTTGACAAGGGGGCCAAGAAAGACACAATGGAGAGGAAAGACACACTTCAGTAAGTGGTGTTGGAAAACTGGGATACACTTGTTAGAAGAATGAAATTAAACCCTACTCTCGCTCCCCTTAATAAAAGTCAACTCCTCAGATGGATCAAAGACTCACATGTGAAACCCCAAATCTGGAGGTGATAGAAGAAGAAAACTTGGCAGCAGAGTACAAGCCATAGGCAAGAGAAAAGACTTCCTAATCAGACAGCAGCTGCACAAGAAATAAGATACGACAAGATGAAAGGAAACTCCATTAAACTCAAAATGTTCAACTCAAAGAAAACAACAAGAAAGGTGAAGAGAAAACCCACAGAGTGGGAGGAAACCTCACTGCAGATACATCTGACAAAGCAATTAATTTCCAGAGTATACAGTACTCAAAAATAACAAAGAAAGAAAGACAAACAAAATAATCTCAAAAAGATGGAGCAAAAAATTGAATAGAGACTTCACCAGAGGAGGAATTTAGAGCAAGTGGCTGGAAACATTTAGAAGTGTTCATTGTTGCTAATAATTAAGAATGGAAATTACCAAACCATGAGAAATCACTACTCCAATATATGGCAGGATCAGAATACAAATATCCAAGTGCTGGGAGAGGTTGTGACGGAAGGGGAAAACTCATCCATTGCTGGTGGAAACTTAAACTTAAATACCTATATATCTAATTGCTTGTGCTTCATTAGTAGGATCGAAAGGTTATTCCTGGACAAACTGTCAACCCATGAAAGGAAACAGCCAGAACTGACCAGAGTCCAAGACAACAGCTCCAGAGAAAGTAAACTGTTTTGCTTCTCTTCCACCTGTGCCCCTTTTCTAAGCCTAGGGAACAATCTGCGGAAGAGGGGGTGTGGTAGAATGTAAGGGCTGCGATTGGGGTGAATGGTGAAACTACAGCAATATAGTCTGGACACTCATTTGATCAACTTGATTGAACATACAAGCCCTCCCCCCCACCTCTCCACTCCCCCACCCCCCTGCTGGATGGTGGGACCCATGAGCTGTGTGGGTTTGGGCACAACTGCCTGCAAATTGGTTCTACACGAAGGATGCTTGTACTCATAAATTATCACTTATTGCTAAAAAAAATGAAAAAAAAAACTGAGAGAAAGATGCAGGACAGTTATGGCAGAATGCATGATCTGTGATGGGGTGGGGTGGGGGGGAAAGGGAAAGAGAAATATGCCTGAACTGAATTGGAAAATGATGTATGAAATACACAAAGCATCAATAAAAAAAAACAGCAATGGCCATCAAGAACAAGACCTATGTCTGATCCCATATGTGAGCGACTCCTTGATGTTTCAATTCACAAAGCACATTTTTTATGTCATCTCATTTTACCCTCATAGCAACTCTATAAAGTAAATAATGTGACCTTTTTCAGTGTGGGAGATCCAACATAAAGCCTCAAATGTCCTAGCCAAAGGCTCTACAACCACATGACTTTTATCTTTCATGGCATTTAATCCATTGCAAGAGAAGCAATGGTCCTCAGTTAAGACTGTGGGGTAACTGGCTACCTATGACTTCAAAAAACTGACTGCTTTATAGAAATTAATAATTCCTGAACTCTCAGTGGAAGAACAAGCTAAAAAGCAATGCAGGCATTTGGAGAAATTATTAAGATCACAAATTAAATCACTTCTATGAACTCCATAGCAGGAAATATATTTTTAATGAGGAAATCAGAGCTAATATGTAACAGCTGGCCTGTTACCCAGTAACAAGTATTAAAGAAGATTAAATTATTAATGAAAATGTAGCAGCTTGGAAATTTAACCTCTTAACAGCCCTCATTCCTTTCTCTTCAACACTGAGTTTACACAGTATTAGAAGCAGCACAGTTGGTCACCTTATAGAGTTTACAGTAATAATTTGCTTTACTGTTCATTGGCTGTAGAATCTCCCCATGTTGTTTAACCTCTCTTTGCAGCTATGAAATAGAGAGGGGAACAAATTTCTGAAGTTAGGGAGAAGAATAAATGTGGTAAGAAAAGTCCCAAGTACTGTGCCTGGTTTGAGGTCAGTTATTAATAAAATTAGATATATTCAAATACATGAAGAAGGAATCAATAAATGTATATTTACCTAGTATCTAAAGGGTATATTCAGATCATCTATATCATTATAGTTATTCAGTCTTAAATTCTTAAAAAAATATTTCCACACACCAGTTGGTGATTGCTGGCCAGAGAGCTCTACATGCATCTATCAGCTGCTCTAATCTCACCATGGGGTCCTTTTTAATATGACACCAACGTGTTTACTGCACTGAGTAGGAAGGAACCTCTAGGATGCTTGTTGGATGGTTCCTCCCCAAACACCCGCTTCAACTGCACCTGACCCATGGACTCAGGAGCAAAGAAAAGATATATTGTTGGGGAGATGGCTCTGTTGGTAAAGTGACTGCCACGAAAGCATGAGGACCTCAGTTTGATCCCCAGCATCCAGTTAAAACGTGAGCATGATAGTCTGTGCCTGTGACTCCCAGCAATGGCGAGGCACACAAATAAGGTGGTAGCTGGAGAAATGGCTCAGCAGTTAAGAGCACTAGTAAGTGGAGGACCCAGGTTCAATTCCCAGCACCCACAACTGCCTACAGCTCCAGGTCCAGTGGATCCAACACCTGCTTCTGGTCTCCATGGACACCTGTACACATGTGAAACATAAACTCACATAGACACATGAATTAAAAACAAATAAGGTAGAGAGCAAGTGTGGAAGATACCTAACACTGACCTCTGTCCTCTACGTAAATGTGCACACACATGTACAAACACACACACACACACACACACACCAGGTACACATGCACAAAAATTATAAATATTATCAATATGTCACTGAGACTTTAGAAGTTGTTTGTTACCCCCCCATAGCTAATTAATAATATCACTATTAAGTGATCATCAAAGAAGTGATTCCATAGTTATGCATAGTTTCTAAAGTGATAACTTTACAGAAAAAGAACCATACATGAGGGGAATACAGGGAGGGAAAGGAGAGGGAGAGATGGTCTGGTCCTCACTGTTTTCCGTGTACTGAATGGCAAGAAGGAGAAGCAGCGCCTCCACACCCAGACCAGACGCATTTACTCACATTGGTGTTGCACAGCTTATACTGCCGATAGGACCCGATGCACGAGATTGCTGCTGATCGCGGTGGCTGAGAGAAGGCCTGAGATGCCCCACGGGGTCCAGCACCATGGTTGCTGCTTGTTTCTGGGTTGTGGAACAGACTCGAAGCTACAGGATAGCCTTGGTCATGGGTCAACGGCAGCTGGTAGATGGAGGCCTCAGAGGCCTGCAGTCCAGAGCGAGGGTCTTTGTCACTTTGGTATAGAGATCCATGCTGGGGGAGCCGGTGGGCTGGTGGCCTGTAGCCCTGTCTAGGAGCAGATGCCTCCTGGGACCTGGAATTCCGGGCAGAGGGCCTCTGTCTCCGCAGCCTCTGGGGTGCGTGTGTACTGTCCGTTTGCAGTGGTAAAATATAAGGTGCCTTCCCGTAGCCATACTTGCCAGGGCCGATGGGACCTCGAGACCTGCTCCTAAAGATAGACACAAAACAAAGACCAACAGAGTCACACATTTGCACCAACTCAGGATCTCTTGACCTGTGGCCCAAAACAGAAGACATGGAGAGAGCAGAGGCTCTCTAGACACACAGGGGAGGATAAAGCTGAGAATCCATGGTGAGTGAACAGCCCTGTAGGCCACAGGGAACCTTACAACCAAACGCAGTCAGAAAAGAATGGAGGCTAGGGTGAGAACCTTAGAAATAACCCAATGACCGGTGTTCGGGGAATTCTGAGGTCACAGGAAGCAGGTCTGGGGGACTGAGAGGGTGGGATGTGTTGCGAAGCCCAGTGTTCAGTACTCTGTGGAAGGACTTAAGTCATTTGATTCTTATTTGTAAAATGACTGACCCAGTTTAAATGACCACCAAGGTTGCTCCAAGTCTAAAATTATATGCTTCCATAATAATTAATTCTACATTTATGTAAAACTGGAAATGTGCCCAAGGGTTTCTACAGGATGGCCCCATTAAAATAAGCACATTAAAATAGCAATCAAGGTGAAGCATTGATTTCTGCCCTCCTGGGGAAATTCCTTCTTCACTCTGTACAACCATGAATATAAAATTTAACAGAGCACAACTAATTATTAACATCATTATCATTAATTGCACCCCATTCTTTGCTGATATGGTTTCGAATTAAACTATGCTGTAGTGTTTATTTTACATTTAGGCCTTTCTCAATTAATCTTGGCAACACTTGGGGCTTAGTTAATGATGGGGTTTGGGGAGAGCTTTAACAGACGCCATTAAGAGGTTAGTCCTAGAATACTTCTGTGACTTGGATCTGGTTAGCTTTTTTTTTCCTTGTGGCAGGCCAGGTAAAATGAATGACATCATGCAAATGCAAAGGAAGGAATTTTGGCGTGTGTATGTTTTTAAGATCTGAAAGCCTACCAAAAATGAAATTCTAACCCCAAAGTAAGTGCTTGGTAGAGACCTTAGCCGAAGGTAATAGAGAAATCCAGACAAATGGATAATGCATCATACAGTTGGCAGTAGCCAGGATCTTGTTAGGATGCAGGTCCTAGGGCAGGAAGATGGCTCCATTGGTAAAGTGCTTTCTGTGCAAGCATGAAGAGCTGAGTTCAGTCCCCCAGAACACAGCAAAAGGCCAGGTGGGGCAGCACACACTTGTATTCTACTGCTGGGAGACAGGGACAAGGAAGATTCCTAGAGCTAGTTGACCCCGTGAACTCCAGTTCAGCGAGAGACTGTGTCTCAAAAAATAAGGTGGTAAATGATTAAAAAAGATATTGACCTGGGCCTTTATGTGCAGATGCACACACACACACACACACACACACACACACACACACACACACACGCACTGGAGGCTGACTCTGCATATCTAATAATCTCCCAGAAGAATCCAGTGCTTGCTGGTTCACAGAACAGGTCCATGGAGGAATAAAGTCACAAAGTGAACTGAGCTTCCAAATTCAAGAATATAAATGGTCAATGTTAGTGGAGAAAAAAAGAACAACGACAGTAAAATAAAAACCCCATTGCATCTGCGGCGTTAATGAAAGGTCCCCTTGCCTGTGGCCAGGCTGCCCTGCTCTCACGCCCTCCGTGGGTTCTAATGAACCAGACCCGCTTCACCTCACTGCTGGCCAGCAGAGAAAGAAACTGCTGGGGTGAGCGCCTGCCCAAGCATTGTTCCCAAAGCAGACCCTTGTGTTAAGGGGTAACGAGTGCATCTACCAATGTCTGCTTTTGTGTTCACGTGGCCTTGTTGTAGGGCAGAAGGGGGGAGACTGCTCGAACTCAAAAATGACTCAAAATCTACTGAAACCACACCACCACTCGAAAGACAATGAGATGATATGAATCATTAAATGAGTTCGTTTGATTCTGATAAACAGCCTGAAAAGAATGGGCAAGCTAGTCGGGCATGACTGTGAGAGATTTGGTTTCTGAGTTCTTGATTCTCAGCATGCGGGTGAGGGTCAGTCATCCCCACTTGGCTGAGACGGCATTTGTTTTCCTTGTGACGAGTCAGAATAAATAATCCTAGTGGTTCAGGACGGCCTCCTCCCCACCAAGACAGAGACCATCTGGCCATTTGTAGGGGCCTCCACCAAACAAGATAAATGTATACAGAGCTGTGACAATAAGCACAGATGTGGCCATGGGGACCCCCGTGGCTGTTGAACCCTTTCAAGAGAGTGTGTGGTAGCTACCCTTTCAGGAGAGTGTGTCGGGGGGGCGGCTGGTAAACTGGACTTTTCTGCTTGGTCTCCCAGAACCAAGCTGTGGAATTTAACTTTGTGTTTCAGCTTGCCAAAATCCTAGCTCATTTCTAAAAGTTAGGCAGCGTGTTGGTTAGTTTTAACTGTCAACTTGACCCAACCTCAAAACAGCTGGGAAGGCAGTCTAAATGAAGGATTAACTAGAGCAGGCTGGCCTGTGGGGACTGTCTTGATGGTTAACAAATATAGGAAAAACTAGTCCATTGCGGGTGGCACCATGGGGGCTGGCTGAGAGCAAGCAAGACGGCGTGGGTACGTTCATGCTCCCTCTGCTACTGACTGCTGAGCTGGTTCCTGACGTGACTTCCCTGCAACAATGAACTGCATCCTGTAATTGTAAGTGAACCAAACCTTCCCTCCCCTATCATAATTTCCATCAGGGTATTTGTCATAGTACCTGAAATGATACTAGAATAAGCAGTGAGAAACTGAAAAGGTACAGTTTAGAGATCAGAGACATGGGAGTCACAATACCACCGTGGTTTAAGACATAGACTCTGAAGCCAAGATTCCTGAGTTTGAATCTCAGCTCTGCCACTGATGAAGAGGCCATGTGGCTAGTTTAGGAACTCTAAGCACTTGATCTTTGTGCCTCTATTTCTCCTAACAGGGCTGGCATGAGGATGCCGCCCAGTGAGGCACTGGAATGAAGCACGAGGTCAGGCAAGTGCCATCTGGAACCCAAGAGGGACCATCCTGGGAGTCTCTGCACCTTATTCCAGTGCTGAGCCATACTCCTTTATAAATAAAGATACTGCAGTCTGAGCATCCTTCAAAGTGCTTAGGACCAGGGATGTTTCAGATTTCCAAGGATTTTGGATCTGAGGATGTTTACATAGACTTCACATAGCATTCCTAGATTTTAAATCCAACACACAAAATGTTCCATAATCTGAAATGGGTAGTTCCCCCTTAGTGATATTTGTAAAGATTAAGTGATTCAGCAAGAGCAAAAGACTTTATTCTTTTCAGAGAGTATGCACCATGAAAACCTGTGTTTGCATGCTTCCTACATCCTAGGTTAGTCATTTATTAGCTCTATAAAAGGGCAAACAGTGTGTCACCAGTTTTCAAACTTATCAAATGATCATTTTAAACTTACCGGGAAGGGCCATAATTAAAAAGACTGATAATAACAAGTGTTAGAGAAGACCAACTGGTACTTTCAAACCTCCCTGATAAGAATAAAAACTACAGCAGTCACTTTTGCAAAAGCATCTGGAAGCTCCTCAAAAATGAAACATAGGGCTGGACATGTGGCTCAGTTGGTGAAGTATTTGCCTAGCATGCATAGAGCCCTGGGTTCAATCCCCAGCATGGCATAAAGCTCATATGGTGGCCATGCCTGTGATCCTAGCACTCTGGAGTTGACGGCAGCAAGAAGATTCAGAGTTCAAGGTCATCCTTTGCTACACAGTGAGTTTAAGACCAGCCTGGGTCTCAACTTTTTTTAAAGTATTGTTCCCATATGATACACCAATTTCCCTTCTGGGTATATACCAAGAAGTGAAAACACATTCACACATAAATTTGACAATGAATGTCCCCTGCCACATTATCATAATAAACAAATGTGGAAATAGTCCAAATGCCTGTTGACTGCTATGTGTATGTTAAATGTATCTATGTAATATAAATTATAATTTTATATAGAATACATAAAAAATGTGATCCAGCCATCAAATATTCCCTTCTAAAGGAAGGAAGTGCTGTGTATTCCACATGACTGAACCTCAAAAGAGTGCTACAGGGTAGCCACTGAGCTATAGTATAGCATTCCATTCATTAGAAATGCACAGACCAAGCAAATCTACAGAGACAAAGCATTCCCAGGAACAGCAGTGTGGAAAGGAGGCGATGAGACTGGAATATCTGCAGTTAGTGTTGGTAGTCACACAAGGCATACAATAAAACTTCTAAATTATATACTTTGGGGGTGAATTTTATGGTTATGTAAGTTTATCTCAATGATACTATATTGTTTACAATAATTCCTATTTTATGAACTAACAGAAACGTAAAGATCATACTGAGACTACTCATAACAATATATTTCTTTGAATTTGAAGGTCATTTGGATTGTTTGTTTTCTAACATTTGTTTCAACAACATTTAGCAAGCCTTTAATGGGCAACTCTCACAGCCATTTATTGAGTCCCATGTATTTTTTTCCTACCTGTTCCATTTCCAGCCCTGACATTTAATGAGCACAAAGCTCAGTGTGTCTCCACGACAATTTCCAAATAGTGGACAGTAAGGCTCCCATCCCAGCTCATCTGAACGATGTCTGGGGAAATTGTGCCTTTAGATAATGGCTTGTGATGGTTCTTTCCTTGGGATGGGCTGGCTACTATCCAGGACCCCACAACGTGTGAGGCTTGGTGATACATGAGGATTGCTCTGTGATGGTTAACACTGCCAAGTTGACGGGCTCTAGAATCATGGGGGAGACAAGTCTCTGGCCATATCTGTGCAGGGATTATCTAGAATACATTGGCATTTAGCAGCCCTGTTAGGGATTATCTACGTTACATTAATGTAATGGGGGTAGGAAGACCCACCCTAACTGTATGTAGGCAGCACCATCTACAGGAAAGGGTCTGCTCTGAATAGAAGGAGAGAACAAGCTGAGCACAGCATTCATCCTCTCTAACTCCTGGCTGCAGATGCTGGGTGACCAGTGCCTAACACCCGGCCAGTGACATCCCACTATGATATGAGCATTTCATCAGGGGATTGATCACAGCAGAGAGAAGAGTCACTAATACACCATCCTTCCCAACTCTGCACTCACCCCTGAAATGTGTCTCGTTTAGCAATTCATATGGGACACTAGCAAATCCCCTAGGGAGATGCTTGGCAATGAACTAGTGACTTCAAAGGTCTCAGGAGGGCCCGATCTACCTGTGCCAGAGCCCTCAGTGGTACCTACACTGTGGCCTACGGGCTGCACTTCAGCAGCAACTCGTAGGCATTCCCACACTTACCTGGAAGCCGCACACCCCAGCCAGGGTTAGGCGTCTTTCCTTACACCCCCTTCTAGCTCTTCCTTGGTTATTCTATCAGAATAACCAGGAACACTTGTTACGTAGGACTGTGAAGTAGCCTGCCAAGTCAGACTGGGACCCGAGAATCTGTATTTCCAAGCAGCTCTCAGGAGACGCTGTGGCTCTTGGTCTGAGGACCACACACATTGTGAAAACCATGGCTCCGTTTCCAGCGCTCCACCCCCAATATCAGCTGGCTCTTGCATCTGCCCCTCCTCTCTGTAGGAAGCCCATGCTGCTTGGCGCTGCGAGCCCAGCCTGCACGACATGACCACTGCTGCATCAGGGCCCTCTAGGCATTGCTGAACCAGCCCTCTGCTCTCCCTGAGGTTTCTCCGCAGGCCTCCGAGGGCATCTTCCTGGCCTTGGTCCACACTACATCCTCTCCTCAGGCTGCTCCCCAGCACCGGTTCCAGAAACACAGCCCCGTTGCTCTCGGCATGATTTTACCTGATCCGAACCCCACTGCGGCCTTCCACAGAAGTGATGACCTCCCGCCGGCTCCCATGAGCCTGTCACAGCACAGATGTCTATTCTTACGCTTGTTGCCAGAGATTGCAGGTTCCCTGGGAGCAGGAGCTCAATCTTAATGGTCTATGTCCTACAACTACCACAATGACTACTTCATAATAGGCATTCGATAATTAACTGCTGAAAATGGGAAAACGCCAAGTAGCTCCAACCACTGCTGCCCAAGGGAGATGCCCCACCCCCACCACTGCATGTGATTCATTTCTTTGATATGTTTCATCACTCCTCAGCCTATTGGCTAAGATCAAGTGAAATGTTCTGTTTTATCTAAAATGTGCTGATCCATCATGGCCCTGAGGACAGAGATCTCCCTCTATGCAAGAATCAAAATGTCCTTTGAGTGGGAACCATCCTGGTAGGAAGCAGCAGTTACCTAGGAAGGCCTGCAGCCTTCCACAGAAGTGATGACCTCCCGCCGGCTCCCATGAGCCTGTCACAGCACAGACATTTTTTCCCAAAAGGAGAAAAATAAAATGGGGAGAAAGGTCAGAAGGTAAGGTGCTTGCCTTGTGAGCACTAGGACCTGAGTTTGATTCCCAGAACCCACATTTAAAAATAAAAAACTGGGTACGGTCGCCTAGGCTTATAGTCCCAGCTCTGGGGAGGCAGATTCCTGGGGGGCTCCTTACCCAGCTGGCCTAGCCTACTTGGTCGTTCCGGACCAGTGAGAGACCCTGTTTATATCAGACCTCTGCTATCTAAGGCTCAGGGATCACACGGAGAGAGACAGCTAGGCAGTTACATAAATGACTCACAATGGTGACAGCATGCATGAGACCCGTGTAAACTTAAACCAGACAAAATTCTGACACGGATGTGGGGAAGTAGGTAACAATACTCAACCCCACTTGAGGAATTATTGGCAACCAATAGCTGCAGGGAGAGAGAGAGTCAGTTTTCTTTAAGAGTGTGACATCAGATAGGGTAACCAGGGTCCAGTGGATGGACCCACACAGAGGGGCATTTGGGGACACAAATTTGACTCTATAGGTCTTAATATATGTGACAGAGTACATGAAACTGGGTGGGGGTTGTTAAGTAGAGGGTGTATATAGCGAGGGGTCTAAAGATGATTGAAATATATTGTACAAAATTTGTAAAAATTCAATAGGAAATGAAAGAAAAAAAGATGGTAGCACTGGAGGAAAAACACAACACCCAAGACCACATGAGTGTGTACCCCACACATACACGTGCACCTGCAAAAATACATGCACCTGTACACACAAGAACACGCCAATGCACAAAAACACATTTTTTTAAGGGAGTGAAGAATTTTAGAAGTCAAAGGGGCATTGTGCGTGCCTGTCTGAGCTAGAAAGCCCCTCGGGTGAGGCGGACAGCAGCCTGTAACCAGCAGACGGCTTGCCACCTCTTAGTTTCTGGTCTAGAGTGGGAAGCACCGTGAGAGGCCTGCCTTCAGAAGCAGACCTAGTCATGTTTCCTATAGTCTCTATGTTTATTTCCATTCTCCTTTCCCCTAGAGCTCAGCTGGGCCCCTACGAGACATCCAGCCCCTCAGCTATGCTAACATGAACCTCATTCAGGTCCTAACACCCCAAAAAGCAGCATCCCCTATGACTGCCCCCTTCCAGGAGCAGTCAAGAGGGGACCCCAAGAGCTCAGGGGAGAATTCAGTGGAGGAGGGCACTAGGAGTTCAGTTGTCTTATGTGTCAAAGTCTCCTTGCATGGCTTAGTCAGAGAGGCTCTGGGTTTTCAGCAGTAAGAGGCAACATTCCTTGAATACAGGAGTATCAGTCAAATTGATAGAAATAAGTTCTCCAGATAAAATGGCAGGAATGTTTGAGAGCTGGAAGATCCTGGAGACGGGCGCTGCATGTAATAGATACTGTCCAAAGGAGTGGAAGGAACCTTTATGCTACACTTGCATTTTGTAGTTGTATAACAAGCAAAACTCCTTCCGAGCCAGTGTTTTATACCACATATACCTGTCCAGTCTTTTTTTTTTTTTTTGGTCTTTTTTTAGTCCCAGCTGGCCTGTAGCTTACCATGTAGACCAGGCTGGCCTTGAACTCAGAGATCTGCCTGCCTCTGCCTCCCGAGGGCTAGGATTAAAGGCATGCTAGGATTAAATGCGTGCACCACCATGCCCGGCTCCTGTCTAGTCTTAACACCAAACACCTGTCTGCAGAAATGTGAAGCTATACATCTCAAATGCATCCATGGATGCTACATCTGAAGGTTGCCTCTACCCCAGGCTCAATATGCACGCATGCTCCTTCCTGCTCTCTGCACCCTTCCACTCGGTACTTGAAGCTTGGGGAAGTGGACAGGACGTGGGATTGGCGATGACGACCGTTAATCCCAGTTCATTAGGAAGACCAAATGGATCTTTTTAAAAGGTTTTCAGGACTGCTGCAAAACTGCCTTCTGCATGTGGCAGTGCCAGCAGACAGCTGTGGATGCCTGTACAGACCTGCACAAGATCGCGCCAGTCAACACTCCAGCATGGTGGGGGGCTCACAAGGCCCTTCTCTGTGTCAGAGCTACCGAGAGCTGATGTCTACACACACACACACACACACACACACACACACACACAGACCATACAGACGCATAAGTGCCCCACATAATTAAAAAAATAAAATAGGGGAATCTAGGGCTAGCTAAGTTATGATACAGTCTGCAGTACTATAAAGATATTTTAAAGACAAGGCCAGTTTATATGCACTGACATAAGAAGTTTGCCAAATACAGTTAAGTGAAAAGGAGCAGGTCAAGGACATTAAAAGAGTTCTCATTTGTGAAAAGAAAAGAAAAGAAAAGAAAAGAAAAAAGAAAAAAATGCACAGTAAATGCATGCCTATCCAGGCTACATTTTACAGCCTGTAAAAATGGAACATGGTCATTGGTTTCCTCTGGGCAGTAAGACCCAACGACATGGAGGTGAGGCAGAGCCACTGATTCCCTACTCTTCTGTCCTCTTCTGTCCCTTCATTCCTGCCCCCTGCTACACAGGCTTTTAATACATGAAAACGATACAAACAAGACCACTGAATTGTTGTCCATTTAAGTTTACAAAACATACCCATTTATATTCATATGCTCTAAAAAGTGGAGTTCTCCCTGGCAGAACTCTCCTAGATGCAGTGTCAAAGAGAGAAATCAAATAAGAAATCTTAATCCTAAACATGCAGATATTTTGACTACACGTAAAATACCCACTTTCATAGATATCATACGTTCCAAAGATGGGGCTGGGGAGTGGGCAGTTGAAGAAAGAAATAAGAGCCAAAATCCTCTTCCGAAATGTTACTCGCTAACAAAGATGGTGGATATTCCCAGAAAGATTCTATCTCAGCAAGAACCCATCAAGTCTCGTGCCCAGGCAGAAGCTTCTTAGAATCCAAATGTCTCTAGGTAACAATGAATAAGCACCGACAATGTCTATATTTTCAGAGACAAGCCTGCCCCTCCCCAGCCCTGGCCCACCGCAAGCATAATCCCAGTACTTCTAAAAGCAAGCCACCCATCAGGTACCCAATTTAGTAGGAACCTCTTATATTTTGATTCTCCCCTAACACACATACATACACAGAGGCTTGCTCATTGTCATTACTCTATTTAAAGCACTTTATGAGGGCTGGAGAAATCGCTAAGTCAGTAAAGTGTTTGCCATGTAAACATCAGGACTCAGATTCCATCCCAGAACCAACGTTATGCTATGTGCTTGTGATGCCAGCTCTGGTGAGGTGGTGATAGGAGGGTCTCTGGGCTCCCTGGCCAACTGAATCGGTGAGCTCTAGGTTTAGTGTGAGACCCTATCTCAAAAACAAGATGGATAGCTCTTGAGGAACCACACCTAGGGTTGGTCTCTGGCCTCAACGTCTACTTGCACACACATGTATGCCCACACACCCACACATGCACACACAAGAATGAATGAATAATAGATAATAAATAAATAAATAAATAAATAAATAAATAAATCCTCTTTGTGGGTCATCTCTGACTAGAGAACAAAGCTCAAGCCCAGGGGTTTTAAGTCTGTTATTGTCTCCTCTCAGTCTCCACTCTAATCTTCACCTCCCTTCCCTGTATCCTCACCTCTGCCAGCCACAAGGGATCATCCACCAGTTCCCAAATACCTGGTGCTTCGACACCCTGCCTGCCAGAGTTACTCCTTACCTACTTGTGTATTGGTACAACTTTCCGAGCCCAGTGTGAACACAGGCTCCTCATCTGCTTTTTCCACAGCAGCCTGTTCAGGGAGCCTACACACCCCAGCCCACAGCATCTGCACTGTGGCCAGGCAGTGTTGTTAAGTGCAGCCCTGGCTTCCTCTCAAGCCTTTCCCTTTGCAGGGCCAGGTTCATCTGCTCTTATTCTAAACATGTGCATAATCCTCCAGCTAGCCCTGAGCCTGACACAGAAGCACTCTGAATATTTGCTGAAGTAACACATGTGAGAGACCAGATCTTAAGTCTACAGCATTTCTCTTTTTTTTAATTAATTTTTATTTATTTCTGTATGTGTATGAATGTACTGTCTGCATGCAAGTTTGTGCACCCATGTCGTGCAATGCCACGGAGGTCAGAAGAGGGTGTCGGATTCCCCTGGAACTGGAGTTCTCCTGGAATTGGAGTTTCAGGTGGTTCTCAGCCGCCATGTGGGTGCTGGGGATCGAACCCGGGTCCTCTGCAAGAGCGGTCAGCGCTCTTAACCGCTAGGCCATCTTTCCAGCCCCCTACAGCATTTCTAACCAACAGATCAATAAAGCTTATGGCTTTGGATGAATCTGTAGAGATAAAAAGGCTCTCAGTGCCAATAAACAAGTCAAGGCAGCTCCACGCATCTGGGTGGGGAGTGCAGCATGTTAACAAAACTAGTTTAGTAGCTAATGGTCAGCTAGAAAGTTCTAAGAGTCTTAAATGGAAGAGGGAAGGATGGAGCAGAACCAAGGACCAGAAACATGTGTTCCAAGGCGGCACAGATCTTAAGCAAGCTGGACAGGAAGGAGGTTGCAGCGGAAAGCTAAAAGTGCCTCGTTTTCCTGAAACTCGCCTGTTCCATTACCGCCACCTGCTAAAGGGAAAAAAGGATATCGTGTGCTGAGTTCAAAGAGGCTTAGAGCAAATGGTTTGGGTTGAGTGAAGATGTGCAGAAGTTCAGAAGACTAGCAGGCCTGCCAGGATGGCTCTAGGCAATAAATTATTTGTTGTCTGCAGAAGATAAGAGACAAAACTCTGACCACAGGAAAATCAAAATTATGATGAAACCCAAAGGTTTTTTGGCTGGCTACTGTGTACCAAACCCGTAACAAGAGTTTGCCCAGATCCACTTCTGTTCCCCAGAGGGGTTAAGGTGAGGATTGACGGTCAGCTGACAAGTTTGCTCTGAGCCTTCTGGAAAAAAGAACCCTGCAGCCCTATGCAGGTTGGGGAGAAATGGGGTTGTCACGGGCGCGCTGAGGCATACTTCCAGAGTAACAGCAGTGGAAAGAAAGGTGGTTTCTGAATGGCTTGAGGTTTTTAAGACTTTTTATTTTGATTTATGTGTGTGTGTATGTCTCTCTGTGTGCAATCTGTGTCCTTGTGTATGTGCCATACATGTCTGGATATCTGTGAAGGATAGAAGAAGGCATCAGACTCACTAGAGCTGGAGTTACAAGTAGTTATGAGCCACCTGATATGGGAGCTGGGAACCAAAGTTGGGTCTTCTGGAAGAGCAGCAAGCTTTCTTAACTGCTGAGCCATCTCTCCAGCCTCAGAGATCAAAAGGCCCCTTTGCATGAGGAATCCAAGTACATTTAGGAAGACTTTTCTCAAAGAAGACTATTCTCAATGACCGTCCACTGGTCTCCAAGTAGGTGGTGTTCATACGGCTCCTCCACAGCACATCACCGCCCTCTGAAATAAACCCAAGTGGCAACCTTCAGAACAGATCCCATCCTCCCGGGAGCAACGACTCCTGGAGGAGACGCAGGCTCTCACTCTGAACCTTGTCTTCAGGCACCTCCTTTTCCAGAATCATGCTGCAAAATCAGCTATGGCCCCAAGAAGAAGTCACCGACAGGGCTCATTGGTGATGTGTATCTGGGTGGCCCCTGGGTCTCCAGGACCACTCCTCAGATGCCTTATTCAATACGACCCAGAGGGAAGGAAGAACCATGCACAGCAAGTGGGCACAAGGGGCAGCCATTTCCATACAGCAGAAATCAATGAGTGGCAGCGAAAGCTACGACTCACAGCTGAGCAGGTGATTCACTACACTTGGGCACCGGCAGTTATGATCCAGTGTGGCCCCCCAGTGTGGCAACGAGTGTGTCAAGAGGAGAATGTTTTGGATTCATACAAAAGCAAGAAATGAGCTAGTAGAGGTCCAAAAGAGAGGCCTAAGAGCAAAGATGGCATCCTCGTTCTAGTCTATGCCAGGCAGGGCATCCCTGAAGGTGATGTAAGATGGGTAAGAATTCATCTGGGACAGAGAAGGTAACACGGGGTCATAGGAAAAGCCCAGATATTCCATCCTCGACCTGTGTAACTGTGGGCAAGTCCCCATACAGCTCTTCTCTCCAGCACTTAAGAGACAACAATGCCGACTTCATCTGTTGTATAAACTCAGGGAAGTTATATAGGTGAAGTGCTAAGCACAGGGTGTGGCCTCGAATGGCCACATGAGGTGGTACCCATGAAGGCTACACTGCCCTGAAGGTCAAAGACAGCCTCTGACCTTGACCTTGACATTCGGGGACTATGGCAGAGGCCAACTGCCAAACGGGGCACCAAGAGGTGTAAGATGACTTTGCACAGAAGAACAGTAAATGCATTCATTCCTCCGGTATGAGCAAGAGGACCCCTCTTGGGAGTCCAGGCTGCTGCCAGTACAGGTTGTAATGTGAACCCTGGGACCACAAGGGCTTAAGGGAAACTGAATGGGATTACGTGTGGGGCACAGAGCAGATGCTGAGGGTCTGGCCAGAGCAGATGCTGAGCGAACGCTGCCCGCTAGCCCTAACCCCTGGGGCCTCTCAAACAGTGCCCCCTGCCCCAGAGGCTGACCCTCTGCAGGTTGAAGAAAGCTCAAGATTGATTTTCTGCAAGTTCTGCTGAATTCATTAACACAAAGAAGATAATGATTCTAACATGACTTATGGGTTTTGAGCATCTTTTCTATGAAAGGCTCGTGGAAGCAGCGACGGTGTTTCTCTCAGATTCTAGATGTTTTTCCCACTCTGAATTTTTAGACCACTTTCTCATGTGTTTGTGCATACACAAGCACATGTGTGAGCACATGCATGTGGAGGTCAGAGGACAGCCTCAGGAATCATTCTCCCTGTTCCTCCTTGTTCCTTTAAGACAGTCTCTTATTGCCCCAAAAGCCACTAAGTAGGCTAAGCTGACTGGCCAGCAAGACCCAGAGACCCTCCCCTCTCTACCTCCCCAGTAACATGATTACAAGAGCATGCCACCACACCCAGTATTTTCCATGGGTTCTGGGGATTGAACCCAGGTCTTTGTGCTTGCAAGGCAAGTACTTTGCCATCTGAGCCATCTCCCCAGCCCCTTATACCACTTTCTTTGGACCCAGTTACCATATATCACTTCATCTTTCCCTTCAACAAAAATGAGACATCTCAAACATAATAATGCAGATTCTTTCCATTAAAATAAGTTACTTAGGGAATGCGATAGAGGGATTCTTAGAGTTTTACTAGATCCTTAAAAATATTTAGCATAGTGCACTTAAATAATATATTCAGTCATTCAAATGGCTATTATACCAGACACCTGCAGGGCTTAATGCATATTACCCCATTAAACCATCATTGAAAATGGTTAAATAGCACATCACTCCTATTTTAATGTCATAAGGCTACAGGACATTAAAGAACCTGACCGAGCTGGTAAGTCTGTATGAAGGGATATAATCATAGTATTAATAAATGCCACAGAATGGATAACTGATAAGCTCTTAAGAAGGATCTTCTAGTTTGCTTTCTGTGTTGCTATGACCACAAACAGCTTGTGGAGGACAGGGCTTATTACATTCATAGCTCACAGTCCATCCCTGAGGGAAGCCAAGGCAGGAACCTGGAGGCAGGAACTGAAGCAGAGACCATGGAGGAACGCAGCTCACTGGCCTCCTTCCCCTGGCTTGTTTAGCTCTTTTTCTTAGACAGCCCCACCCCACCTGCCTAGAGGATGGCACTGCCCACCGTGGACTGGGACAACACCCACTCCAATCAAGGAAATGCCTCACAGACATGAACATAGGCCAGTCTGATAGAGGAGGTTCAGTGGACTGGGACAACACCACCACCAACCCAGGAAATGCCTCACAGACATGAACATAGGCCAGTCTGATAGAGGAGGTTCTTCAACTGAGGTTCCCTCCTCCCAGATGCCTCTGTTGTGTGTCACATTGACAAAAACGAACCACCACAGCGCACAAGCAACAGAAGATGGTGGAGCTTTTAAATACCAAGATCACGTTCATGGAAAATGACGGGTATGGATGGTTTAGAATGAGCAGTTACTGGAAAACAGCCCAATGTGGCTGCTTCTGAAATCTAGAGTCTTTTTTAACACTAGACTGCAGTGAACCGTGTGCCGCACTCATTCAGGAAAAGGGAAACGTCTGCCCATTGCTGCTGCACCCACAGGGATCCATGAGGATCAGATGTTTCCACAGGGAAAAGGCTCACGAGGGATTGAAGAAAATCCTGTGTTCCTGGAAGGCAAACCATAGAAAGAAACGTAAGACTCTAGGTTTGAGGCCTGACTTGGGGTGTGAGGCTGTAGTGGGTCAGGGGCCAGGTGAGGAGAGAAGCTCAGTGGTTAAACATGGGGAGACAACTCAGTCAGTAAAGTACTTGCATTGCAAGATGAGGACCTGAGTTCACCCAGAACCCACATTTGAAAAAAGGACAAATAAACATGGTGGCACATGCTTAAAATCCCAGTATTGGGAAGGCAGAGACAGGCAGACCTAGGACTCGCTGCCCAGCCAGCTACTTGGCCAGTTCCAGGATAATAAGGGGAGCAGGAGCTCAAGCTGAAGTCCAGTTCAAATCCCTGATCTCTAATTACCAGGTCTAGGACACACTCAGAATGCATCTAAGTCCTCTTCTTCCTCTGCCCTTTCTGTCCATCTACTCCTCCCCTCCTGTTTGTTCCTCCCCCACCCCACCCCTCTTCTGCTTTCCTGTCACACAGACTCCATTATCCTCCTTTTCCCCAACCTGTTAAGATCTCTCTTTATCCTCTCCCATAGCCCTTGTTTGAGATCTCTCTCTCTCTCTCTCATACACACACACACACACACTCAAAAGTATACTGATATATATCTGTGAAAATGTCATAATGAAACCCACTCATTTGTACATTATCTTAAAAACCTAATTTTAAAACTGAAAAAAGATCACCTGAATAAACCACAATCATGCCCCTATCTCAAGATGCTTAACTTAATCACATTTGCAAAGACCCCTTTTCCAAATAAGTCAGTATTTACAGACTCTAGGGATTAAAGTCCACTATCCTTGGCAGGGGAAAGAAGAGGGTTATTGAGCCTCCTATCCAGAATAAATTGTCACTCAATGTGAATTGTGCTTCTTGTTGTTAATGAAAACAAGGTGAAAGAACTCAACATGCAGAAGAAGGTATGTAGGGCTGATAAGAAATCAAGGACATGAAGAGCCCTGGTGGGGATGGGGGGAAGCTGTGAGCACTTTATCCTGAGCACCAAGAAAGAGTCCACAAGCAATACAGCAACTAGAGTGGCTGTCCCCACACCTCTCCAGTAGTGCTCAAGTCCCATTGTGCCCTGGACTATAGCAGAGTACTGCCGACCTCTTTACTTCAGCTCAGTGTCTCAGCTAGAAAGTGGAGCTAGTTGAGCCAAAAAACAACACGCATAAATGAGCACTGTTACAGGGACGACTGACTTAACAGTAGATGCGGGCTCTCACAGGTAGCGTGGGTGAAGGAAAAACCAGTTTACTCACACAAGAAATTCTTCTCCATCCTTAACAAGGCAACTGAAGTTGCCTCTAGGCCTGCCTTGTAGGAGAAATCCTAGGATTCCAGATTCAAAGCCGAGATCCCCACCTCCTGGATTACACATCTTGTAGACAGGCGCTCTCCATGGCCTGCTGTTATCTTTCTTTTTGAATCAAAGTTATGAATGACTTGGAGAGGGCTCAATACAGCATTCTTCACAGCAAATGTGATCTTTGTTCTGATAACTAATGAAATACTTCTGACACTTAATGAAATGCCACAAGAAATGAACAAGGGCTCTATGGAGGCTTTTCTGAGATCAGAGTAACTTAAGCTTCAAAATCTGGCTCCAATCTTTCCTAACCTACAGGCAGAAATGTACATACCAGCAAGCCCAGCTCCAAGGCACACTCTGTTAGAAAGGGGACTAAGGTTTCCGATCCACAAACCAAAGCATATTAAAACACCATTTATCTGTCTGGAATCAACAGGTAACTTCTTGTCAAACAATTCAAGGACCAAGTAGAATTCCTGATTCAGAAGGGAAAGAAACAAAGCTTTCCTTGGAAGATGGAAGGGAAAAAAATAAAGAACCAAAACCAGACCTGACATTGTAAACACAGGCACCTGCTTTCCCAGGTACCTACCCAGCATGGCCAAAGAAGTTTTCTAAAAACACAGATAAGGACAAAAGCTTTCTTACCATGTTGTTTCTGAATACTTCCCCATCCCCCAATGTGACAAGACCCCCTAAGTATCCAGGGAGGGCCAAGAAATCTGAGTATGGCTCTGTGAAGTTTAATTAACAGCAAGTCTTCCTCTCCAACATGAAGTGATCCCTCACCTGCAGGAACCCTCACCACAGAAATAACATATTACTCCAGAGTTACCAACAAGGAACAGCAAATGGCATCCAGAAAAATGGGCAAGAAAAGAGGACCTGGAAAACAAATGAGTGCTACCTGAGTCTGGAGACGACCCTGTGGGGAGAGGGAAGAGGCAAAGGAAGCTGGCGAAGGAGGTCTGGTCCTCTCTGCCCTGGAGATGACCTCGTGGGGAGAGGGAAGAGGCAAGGGAAGCTGGTGATGGAGGTCTGGTCCTCTCTGCCCTGGAGACGACCCCTTGGGGAGAGGGAAGAGGCAAGGGAAGCTGGCGATGGAGGTCTGGTCCTCTCTGCCCTGTTTCAAAATGCACACATAGGGGACTACAAAGGTGGGTTAATACTTAAGAGTGCTTGCTGCTCTTCAAGATAACCCAGGTTCAGTTCCCAGCACCAACATCTGGTAGTTCACAATCATCTATAACTCAGCTCCTGGCCTGCACAAACATGGCACACACACAGAGACACAGACACAGATACATACACATAAATAAAAATGAATCTTAAAAAATTCACACACATGAATACACAGATACACACAAAAACCAATCTTTAAAAAATCACACACATGAATACAAATAAGCTCATGCATGCACAAGTGCACTCATGCACACACACACGCACACACACGTATACACATATACAACAAGTTACAGAAAAACTCCCAAATACTATCTGGTTAATGGTACTAAAATAACTACATCATGTTGCTTTGAACTAAGTCTTACGGGTTTTTTTTTTTAAGAACTTTTACAGCTGTTACCTCATTTGACCCTCACAACATGCCTGTGTGGTGGACAGAGGACATATAATTATCCATGTTTTATAGATTAAATTAAGTGAGTCCCCTAGGTCTTGCCATTAGCCAATGATGAATCTGAGACAGGAAGTCAGGCCTAATGACTCCCAGCCCCAGGGACCTCAACATGGTAACAAATGGGAGTTCTTCTAATGCAAAAAGGCTGAAGCCCCCAGGGAGATCAGCAGAAATGAGTGATACTTAAGAAAACTACCTATGATGAGACAGGAGTCTAAAGATGGAGATTTCAGGAGTTGTGATGTCAATGCACGTGGAAAAGAAAAGGAAAGCACTAAATGTTCTAGAAGGACGTCTGGAAGCTTATGTGAGCGCCAAATCTTCCAGCCACCTTCTCTTCTTTTGCACTGGATGGCTAAAGCAACAATGTCATTTAAAATAGCAACTGGGCATTGGATGTAGCTCATTTGGTAGAGTGCTTGTTTAGCTTGCGTGAAGCTCTGTGTCTGATCCCCAGCACTGCAGGAGGTAAAGGCAGGAAGATCAGAAGTTCAAGGTCAGCCAGACATGATGGCGCATGCCTTTAATCCCTGCACTTGGGAAGCAGAGGTAGGCAGATCTCTGTGAGTTCCAGGCCAGCCTGGTCATCTATATAGTGAGTTCCAGGCCAGCTGGAGCTACAGAGAGACCTTGTCTCAAAAAAAGACCAAAAAAAAAGTTCAGGTCATCCTCAGTTATACACTGAGTTCAAGGCCAACCTAGGCTACAAGAGGAGACCCTGTCACAAACAAACAAACCCAGCAACTTTCTTCAAGAACACACAAGGCCTTAATGGCAAGATGAAAACCTTTTTCCTCTGGCAATGTGGACACTAAGGCCTCAAGAAATGTGGGGATTTACCCAAAGTCAAAGGATCTATGGGAACCCGGAAGTGAGCTCTGGATTTAGGGAGCAGAGCTGTATAGGCCACACCAGCTGCCTAGGGCGTGTACTGTTTTTAACCTCATTATTAAAACCACTGCAAATTATTACCACAACTTAAAATAAGAACATTAAGGGTAGGGTGGGGTTTTCTCTCTTCATTTTTTCTGAGAAAGCATTGCCAAATTTCCCAGACAACAACCAGGCATGGTGTGGGAGGGTGGTATGTGATCTAGCTAGTATAGAAGTTCTCCTACTACATGGAAATCCTAAAGATCTCAGAGTAGTGTTTTGTTACAGTAGGCTAATAATGCCTACTTCAAAGGTGTCTATGAACCTGTCTACACTGCCTTATGTATCAAAGAGACATTGAAGTTAAGAATAATCCAAGGAGAACAGGGTGGGGGAGACTGGAGTGATGGCTCAGAGGTTTAGAGCACTTGCTGCTTGTCCAGAAGACATGAGTTCAGATCCTAACTCGTGCCAGGCTCACAGCAGTCTGTAACTCCAGCTCCAGGTGATCTAATACCCTCTTCTGGTCTCTGCTTAATCTGGCCTATCTGTATGGCCTTAAGCATCCAGAAGGAAAGTACAACCAGAAATAAATAATCAATAAGACCAGAGAAACTGTAATGCAGACACAAAAACTTGAGATCTTAGTAAAAAGAGAAAAAGAAAAATAAAGAGCACCATTGTTTGGCCTGTCTACAATTCTCACAGGCAGGTGCATATGCTCTGTGGATGCCACTGTTTTTGGCACTCCTCAAAGACATGAGATACAGATTTTTTTTTTTTACTTTTTAGCCTTCCAATGTAGACTGAGGACTGCTGAGACACTCAGCTTGTGAACTAAGCACCTAATGGAAATTCAGCCTCCTCAGAATATGGACTGCCATTGCTGGATTACCTCAGCAGTATCATGGAGGCCAATGCAGGGGGATCAAGACAGAACGTGTGCTTACTGGACTTCATTTGGGGGCACAATATTTAAAGCAGAAGCACGTCAGTAAGGGTTTCCTTCTCTATAAGGTTTTTTGGTAGTGTAATATCTTAATCGCAGTCTACCATCAAATATTTTAGGAATATCTTTAATGTTTAGATAGTATATTAGCAGCATGCAATAGTTACATCAAAGGTTCTCAAGCAGAGGCAGTCTATTGCAAGGACCTTCTTTGCTGCCAGTTATCATAGGCTGTTTAAAGTTAGAAAACTGAATAGCAACACTGAATACTGTAGAAATGCACTTTGCTCAGTAATACTTGAGTTGTTGCAATATCAGATTATCCATTTGGTTGTTACAGAAAATCCTTAACTGTAATTGATGGTTGTTGCCATAATAGTATATTGCCTGTATTTCTACCTGGAGTAATGGGCTTTATGTACTAGATTTCAATATCCTTGAGCCTGGGCAAGTGCACAAGCCTTTTTAAAAAGAAACATGGTTTACTTGCACAAAACTGATCAGATTTGAGAGATCGTTAATGCCCTTGAAGTGGTTTTTGTGGGTGTGAAACAAATGGTGAGAATTTGAATTGTTCCCTTATTATAGTATTGAAATTAAGTCTACATAATCTATCAAATCATGTTCATGCCCTGATTTTATATACTTATATCTATCAATAAACATTGTGGAAAAAATAAAAAATATTTATGATTTTGTTTTATGTATATGAGTGCATTGCCTACATGTATGTCAGTGTACTTCTGTCATACAAGGTCCAGGGAGGTCAGAAGAGGGTCTTAGATCCTCTGGAACTGGAGTTATAGATGGTTGTTGGCCGATGTATGGGTGCTGGGAATCGAACCTGGGTCCTCTGTGAGAGCAGCCAATGCTCTTAACTGCTGAGCCACCTCTCCAGCCCATACTTTCAGTTTTAAGTGAGTAAATTTATTAAGTTTAGAGCAAGCTGAAGTAAAAGAATAAATAGCAAAAGAGTAAAACATCATCAAAATCAAGGTTCTCAAAACATGCAGCAAAAACTGACTGAGGAAGGCTCACCAAGGTGTTCCCAATAGAGACAGTCCCCTGCAAAGCAGAATGTCCCCTCAAGTGAGGCTTCCAAATAAAAGAACAAATAGTGACGGAGAGGTAACATCAAATTGGGCATGTACAATATCCAGCAGAAACCAAACAGGAAAATGAAAGCGGTCACCACAGTTCTAGATGGAGCTTTCTCTCATGGCTGAGCGTCCCATGGCTGAGCGTCCCATGGCTGAACTTCCAGCTTCTCTTTCCCAGTCCAGCTGCTTTTTTATATCATGAGATAAACAACAGTAACATCTATTAATACAGTTGACCTTCTCGTGGTTTTCAAGGACAGAGTTTTTACTCTGGGGCTGTTTTGTTGTTCTCTCTTCCCTGTCAGAGTTGGGAGCACAGCCCATCCCTAGACAAGTAGCCTTGGAGGACACTTGACATGAAGTAGGCTTAGGGGCCACCCACGGTTGGTTCCAGAGCCAGAGACAGAGCACATTACCCCTGATACCACTCCCACAGCCTGCTGCCGGAGCTCACCACGGCCTAACCCAGGGAAACACAAACTGCCAAAGAGCTTCCCCTGCAGGCCCCTGATCTCCATGTGGGTGAACAAAAGGACCCGGTCAGCTGGTTGTTGAGAGGAGAGAGGACAGGAACCAAGGGATGCAGCGGCCTCTGGAAGCTGGAAAAGGGGAAAGAAAATGCATTCTCAGGGCTGGAGAGATGGCCTAGCGGTTAAGAGCGCCAACCGCTCTTACAGAGGACCCGGGTTCGATCCCCAGCACCCACATGGTGGCCGAGAGCCATCTGAAACTCCGGTTCCGGGAGAGCTCCAGTTCCAGGGGAATCCGAGACCCTCTTCTGACCTCCGCGGCATTGCACGACACGGGTGCACAGACCTGCATGCAGACAGTACATTGATACACATACAGAAATAAATAAAATTAAATAAATAAATAAATAAATAAATAAATAAAAAAAAAAGAAAATGCATTCTCCTCCGAAGCCCTAGAAGGAAAGCAGTGTGGCCACCACCTTGATTTTAGACTTCTAACTTGCAGAACTGCAAGAAAGTAAGCATTTACTATGCTAAGCAATTAAGTTTGGGGTGAGTGCTGCACCATTATCAGGAAACAAATGTAATGATTACAGAACTAGAGTGAGTGTGGGCTCCCCATCCAATAAATGCCGGCGTCTTGAGATTGACGGGGCTGGGCTCGTAGAAGGCAGAGCTAAACAGTGTGATGATCACGAGGAGGACATTAAGGGGAAATTTAGATGAACTGTGTACACGGATAGGCCGCCTGATTTAAAAATGGGAAACAGGGGCTGGAGAGATGGCCTAGCGGTTAAGAGCGCCGACCACTCTTACAGAGGACCCGGGTTAGATCCCCAGCACCCACATGGCGGCCGAGAGCCGTCTGAAACTCCAATTCCAGGAGAGCTCCAGTTCCAGGGGAATCCGACACCCTCTTCTGACCTCCGCGGCATTGCATGACACGGGTGCACAAACTTGCATGCAGACAGTACATTCATACACATACAGAAATAAATAAAAAATTAAAAAAAAATGGGAAACAGGGCTAGAGAGATGGCCTAGCAGTTAAGAGCGGCGACTGCTCTTGTAGAGGACCCAGGTTAGATCCCCAGTACCCACATGGCGGCTGAGAACTGTCTGAAACTCCAATTCCAGGAGAACTCCAGTTCCAGGGGAATCCGAGACCCTCTTCTGACCTCCACAGCACTGCACAAAAGGGGTGCACAGACCTGCATGCAGACAGTACATTCATACACATAGAGAAAAATAAATAAAAAATTAAAAAATAATAAATAAATAAAATAAAAATGGGAAACAGCCATCTGGGTTAATAGGGCTTGCCTTTTTCAGAGGATTTCTAGTTCAGGCCCCACAGCATAGAAAGTTACTTCCTGAAAAGGAGGCTGTGGACTTTGCCTGCCTGGCCTGGATGCTCCACTTATAGCCTGCGTTCCAGCCCAGACAAGCCCTTCATAACCTCAGAGCAGGGCATGCCCACTCATGCCTCTAGGTGTCTGTCCTTGCAGTTTACTCTTTGGTAAAGTGCTCTCTTCCCTCAGGCCCTGCTAACATCCTTTTTCAGAGCTCAGCTCACTGACTGCTCCCTCTGGGAAGCCCTCCCAGCTCCCAGCCCCAGTGTCTTTCCTTCTCTCTTCCAACATCCTGGGGAGCCCTGACCCCAGCCCTGCATTCTTGGGCTTCTAACCATCTTTTTGCTTGTCTCCCTCTCTGACCCCACAGCACGAACCCAAGGACCAGAAGGAGCACATACTCTTCTTGTATCACTAAGCCACAGCCATTTTCCACCTATCTCATGTCTTTCCTGGTTCCTGTCCATCTCTTCACCTAAAACAAATACAAACTCATCCTTCAAGGAGTACCCTCTATCATGAAGTTAACTTGACTGATCAAGAACTGGACCCAGGGGGCTGGACAGCTGGCTTAGCAGTTAAGAGCATTGGCTGCTCTTACAGAGGACCTGAGTTCTAATCCCCACACAGCAGCTAACAACAGCCCATAACTATAGTTCCAGGGGAATTCACTTTCTTCTGACATCTGTCAGCATTGCATGACACAGGTGCACATACATACATGCAGGTGATACCCTCATACATATAAAATAAAGCTAGTAAAAAAATAACTAGACCCATGTGTGTGGTCCCACAGCCCTCTGCTCACTCCCCCAAGTAGCATACTCACCACTAAACATTAGGTGGTCCTTTTAAGACCTACAGGTCCTTGGAAGCCATGCCTCTTTCACCTGTCTATTCCTGCTGGATCTTGCAGGGCACCTGGTGCCCAGCACATACACAAAGAACAGTGATGAAATTCAAAAAAACACACAAAACCCAGTCATGTTAGATCCAGAGAAAGACTCAAAAGCACAAGTAACTTCGTTTGTGAAGGCTTTATGTAGCCAGTTTCTAATGACAGCTAGCCAGTGTTTCCTCCCAGCTGCCCACAGAATCTCTGGAGTTCAACATTACTGTATCAGAGCTCCAGGGCAGATCTTGGGAAACAACTGCACTTCCTAATTCAGACACAGAGATTCTGCTTTATCAAACAGTCTAGTTAATGAAGGCTACCTTTAACTTTGGAAAAAACACTTTCTCAAAGGACAAGTCTTGGAGGGGTATGGTGTGTAACCTTGGTTTCAACCTGACCCATCTCCCCCATGACCATGAAGTAAACATTGACTCGGACTTTCGAGTCCGTGGTTCATAAATAGGAACTGCAGAAGCCTACTGCACAGTGATGATGATGCCCATGGTGCTGCCAGTGAAACTCCCACCAGTGGGGTTGTCCCATGAAAGGCATTTGACCATGAGGTGCCCACATTGTGCTAAGCATTTGTACAAAGCTTTCAACTCACAGCACCAAACAACACGGCACATCCCTATCCTCTCCAGGTAGAGGCAATATGGGCAGGATACAGGCCAGTAAATGGTAGAGACCCCACTTCCATCAACTGCAGCTGAGTTATGAACCAGCATGCCTCGTACAGCCTCTGAATGTCAGCTTCTGTTCTCCTACACTGCAATACAGAATAAAATGCCTGTGACTGCCTGGCACTGTGGCTGCACCCATGAAACTGCACAAGACTGCACCCATCAATATGCCATCATGGATGGAGGAAGGGCTCAGAAGACCCCACCTCTCCCTGATGAGCTGTAGACAGTTAACAGTTGCTGGGGGGTGGGGGGAGCCCTGGTCCTCAGCGGTGCAGCCCTTATTCAAGCAAATAACTCATGTTCATGTCCATTCAGGCAACTAATTAATGCAATGGGCCACACACATAAAAAAGGCAAGAGAGTAGGAAGGGGGCTCATTGAGAACAAGGAGGGTGAAGTGGACGAGAGGGAGTACAATCAAAGTATTGTGTATGTGTGTGTGTATGTATAAAATTGTGAAAACATAAATTAAAAAAATAAAATAAAATGCAGACTATCAATCAGTCTGTGATTCAGATTTGTCTGAACAGCTGGGGTCAGGACATCCTGACCCAGCTAGGCACGTCCAGAAGGAAATTAGCTCCATTGCACAGAGGAATTCCGGGAAACTCATTCTCCCCAACTGCTTTGCAAACATCCAAAGAACTCTCTCTCTCTCTCTCTCTCTCTATCTCATTTCTTCCCCTCCCTCTCATGCTCACTCCTCTTCAACGCGCCATCTCATCTCTCCGCCTCTCTCTCAGGAATTATGATCTCACAGTTGGGACTTTAATGTTCGATCACCTCCACATGTCTCTCTGGGAGGTGAAAGTTGATACTTGCCAATGCCTGCTGAGGAGATGATGCTTCCTTTCTTGATAAGTCAATGAATGAGGGGCTGGTGAGGCGGCTCAGTGGGTTAAGAGTACTAGCTCTCTTGCAGAGGAACTGAGTTTGGTTCCTAGTATCCACAAGGCAGCTAACAATGGTACCCAGTTCCAGGGGATCTGACACCCTCTTCTACCTCTGCCGGATGTTTGACACGGGACTACAAAATGCAGAAAAACATCATACATGTAAAATAAAAAATAGTAAATAAGCAACTAAGCTTCCCATTGCCCAGTGATTCACAAGTGGCTAACAGAAGCTAAGGGAAGGAATGAACCCTCGCTGGGAGGATAGCCAGCCAACAACAGTCCCCCAACAACAGTCCCCTTAGCACTCAGTGCTGGAAAATTCCCTGAGGACCTCAGGGGCATGGTATGGATGCTGCTCTCTATCCTCTATCTGTAGAAACTGAAATCAATTGGCCAATAGACATTTTACAACACCCTTCCGTGAGTTATGGGGAGCTGGACAGGCTCTGGATCCCATTATCGCTAAACAGTTTGAGAACAGGAGGACATTCAGCCTAGTTCTCATGTTGTAAAAGGAAAAGTTCTCTGATTACATGAAGAGATGTTTCCCAAAGAAGATGCACAAGTGGCCAGTGAGGACGAGAAAGATGCTCAGCATCACTGACCCCAGGGACTGTAAGTCAAAATCACAAGGAGATCACCTCCACACCTGCAAAGAATGGCCGCCATCTAAACAAGCTATGTGGAGAAACTGAACCCTTGGGTGCTGTTACGTAAATGTAATATGAAGTGGTCAAGCTGCTGTGGAGCCATTGCTTCAGAACTGAAATCAAAGGGCCAGAGAGCTGGCTCGTGGGATAAAGCCTTACGAAGTGAGTTCCTGGCCAGGATCCACATGGGAGAAGGAGAGAACTGACCCCCATTAGTTGTTCTCTGACCTCTACATGCATGACATAGTATGCACTCACCTTCAAACACCACACACACACACACACACACACTCAAATGTAATTAAATCATTAAAAGTAGAAACATGGTGTGATCCAACAATTCCAATTTGCTTCTGGGCATCCTGCCAGAAGAACTAAAAGCGAGGCCTCGAAGAGGTGTTCGTCCACCTGTGTTCAGCAGGATTCTTCACAAGAGCTAAAACATGGGAGCAGCCCAGGAGAGCAGATAAATGAAATGTGTGCATGCATGAGGCTGAATATTATTTCATCCCAGAAGGAAAGGAGTTCTGCCCCGTGTAACAGTGGGAGAAGCCCTAAGTACACTCTGCCGAGAGACAGTTCAGTCACAAAGGGTCAAAGACTGTCATTCCATGAATAGGAGATACTTAGTCAATTTCACCAAGGCAAAAAGTAAAATGGTTGTTGGCTCCAGGCTGGTGTAACAGGAGAGTAGGAAGGATGAGTAATGGGTTCGAGTGACAAGCTGAGAGGAGGAAAGATGACAGTGATGGCTGCGCACCAAGGAGAATTCAGTTAATGTCACTGAACTACACACTTAAAGTGACTAAGATGAAGTTCCGGGGAAGGGGGTGGCTCAGCGGATTAAGGACAGGGTTCAGAGCCCAGGCCCCCACATACAAGTTGGGTATGGTGCATACCCCTAACCCAACACTGGGAAGTGCAGACAGGTGGAGAGCAGGCACGAGGAACTGAGATTGATCCCCCAGAGCCCCATAAAAAGCCAGGCAGTGGCAGCATGTGCCTGAATCCTGGGGCTGGAGCAGGCACAGACAGGAGGATCTTGGGGGCTGGCCAGACGGTCCTAGCCAATGGACAAGCCCAGGTTCAGTGGTCTCAAAAGCAAGGTGTAAAGAAATTGGAAGAAAACATTCTGAAAACCTCTGGCCTCGACACAGGGCCCATGGGTGAACATACCCACACCACACATGTGTGTACAACACCACACACATACAACACACACATTGAATTTTTTTTTGTTGCTATTTATTTTATGTATATTTTTTCATGCTGTGTGGTGCTAGTCAGGCACTCAATCCATAAGCTCTGTCATGTGTATTTTGACACTTTTCTTTACTGGAGGGGAAAAAAGGAGGTAGCAGAGGTCACATAATAACAAGGGCTCCTTCAGACCCCTCTGACCCATACATGCTCATTTCTAGAAACTGTGTGGGAAGACTATCGTTGTGAAAGGTGTCTTCATTTCCATGGGTGTGGGATGCCAGGCTGTCGGAACTCACACACTCTCCTGCCTCTCCCACCCACCTATTTCCCTTTGGCCACCAGAGGGGCACAGCTTTGGGCAGGAAGAGAGGAAGAACTTGGCTGAGTGTCTTTATAGAATCCATAGGCTAAGACCCATAGGCTGCACTTCCCCGCTACCCTGACCCAAAGGCTCAGGAATGTTGCTCTCGGTGGAGGGCATTTCTGAGCAAGCTATACCAAGAAGGAGCATGGGGCAGGGAGCCCCATGCCCTAGGGTTGGCCACACCCTGGCTATGCTGCCCACAGTCCTGCTTTTTACTTTCTGGGGGGACACAGTCTTCCCCTGACCCTTCCTACTGCAGCTGAGTATCTAGCTAAAATTTCCTCTAACTTAGAGTATCTAAATCCTCTCTCCAACACTCCTAACATCAGCATCTACACCCATCAGAGGAATGATAGCTGCCTTTTACAGAGCCTCTCCTATGGGCCAGGTGATATGAATGTATCATTTAATTACTCAGTGACCCTACATGATCTGCATATTAGTTACTTGTCTCATTGTTGTGACAGAATGCCTGACAAGGCAACCTAAGGAAGGAACGTTTTTGGGGCTCACAGTTTCCAGGGAACACAGTTCATCAGGGCAGTGAAGCCTAGCAGGCAGGAACTCCAGGAAGCTGGTCCCAATGTGTGCAAGTCAGGAAGCAGAAGGAGTGAATGCTGGTGCTCAGCTTCCCTTCTTTTCATTCGTACAGACTCCAGCCCATGCAAAGTACTGCCCACATTTACAGTGTGGTCTTCCCCCCTGGCTCAACCTAATCTATATAGAAAATATTCCTCACAGACACGCCCAGAGGCTTGCCTGTTTAGTGACTCTACGCTTGTGTCAAGTTTGGCAATCAATTAACCATAATAATCAGCACTGTTATCCTTAATCGTATTTGAAAGATGAGGCAATTGAGGGTCAGAGACTTTGAATCTTCCTAACCCCAAGGAAAGCGCCAATAAAAGCTGACATTTTGGGAGCTTTAGAATATGTACATGTGTCTGAATAAAAGACAAGGGGCTATTATGGGAGCAGGCGGGATCAGGAAGTTCCCAGAGAAGCCTTCAGCTAAAGAAATTCCATTTGTAAGAGGAGGCTCAATTCCTAGCTGCTGGGGGCCCTCTTCCTTGACCGTTCCCTCCCACAGCCCTGGTTCTCTCTACTGTCATCCAACATGGGCAGGGTCTCATGGGTTTAGCTCTCATCCACCACCACAATATACAGACCCTCAGGCTTTCAGTTTTATCAGCCCCTTTGGTGCCTAGGACTAGATAGGTGCACAGAGGGCTTCTTTAGGGGGACTACACACTGTAAGCAAGAGATAAAATCAGTGTAAAATTTTATTTATTTTACTACTTTGTGGGTGGAGTTTTTTTTGCCTGCATGCATGTTAGAGTGTAACATGTTGCTATGATAGCCATAAACCAGAAGAGAGCAGCAGATCCCTTGGACCTAGAGTTACTGATGGTTGTTAATGCCGTGTGGGTGTTGGGAAGCCAAGTCCAGGGTCCTCCACAAGAAGAGGCCAGTGTCTAACCACTGAGCCATCTCTCCAGCCCCATCATGAAATTCCATCCACTGTCCATGGCTCACACTGCCCACTCTCAAAGCAGTTTTTCTGACCACACATGGTAGAAGTCAGCAACCACCCTTTCAACATACCCATGAGCAAAAATAAGTCAAATACGGGGCTCTGCCAGACCTATGTACGAATTCTAGTGCTGCTGCTTCTGATATGGGTAATTTTGAGCAAGCTCCCTCACTCCTCAGAGCCTCTGTTCCCTGTGCATAAAATATGAAGAATGTTTCTGCCTCACAGAGTTGTGTGAGCTATAAATGTTATAAGCATTGTGCATGTAATGTTATATATGTTATACATGAGCCACACCCCAACAGGGTATGTATTACCATGAAGACAACTCTGTAATCATACTGCCCTATGCTGAAGGGTTTTTGCAAGCATGTCCTTTCTAGCCTTGGGCAGCAATATATCTCAATCTCCATGGTCTATCAGGTCACTTTTAATTAAGTTCCCCCCCTATACCACTCACCTACAAGCTAGAATTTCTGCTAGGTAGAGGAGGAGGTAGGAACTTACAACTCTCATTTTTAACATTCCTTAAGCCCCAGTACATACAGCCTGCAAGGGACTGTGATGCATACTTGCCAAACTTGGAAACCTCTGCAACATGAGTTTAATTTCCAAATTATTTGTAAACATGAGGTTCCAAAAAGATACCTGTGGCTTCCAAGCTGGGTGGACCGGAATGCCACCCTGTCTGAAGACGAGCCCCAGAGAGTCTGAGGTTGGTTTGGAGTATGGTGTGGCTATCAGGATTTCTGAAAAAAGGGGCAGAGAATTCTAGTGCCAGACGAGGCTGAAAATCCTATTCCATTTGGATCTAGAACCCAGGCATCTACAGCATTGGCTTTGAGATTCCAACCAGAATAGCTCAGCTGTTCCCAGGGTTTTAAACTAAGCTTCCATCTCAGGCTTGGTTTTACCGAAAGGATTCTCATGCTTCAGAAATACAGTAAATTGAGCTCGGAAGATAGCTCAGTCAGTGAAACGCTCATTGCACAAGCACAGGGACCTGAGTTTGATCCCACAGGGCTAGAAAAGCCAGGTATGGCAACATATGTCTATAATCTCAGGGCTGGGACAGGCACAGACAGGAGGAGTTCTGGGATTCCTGGGCTAGCCAGTCACTAGCTGAATCAGAGTTTCAGGTCAGTGGAGAGATTCTATCTTAAAACGCCAATAAGTAGGGACGGGAGGGATGGCCGAGCCGGTTAAAGCCCTGAACACTCTTGCAGAGGACCGGGTTTCGACCAACAACCACATGGCGGCTGAGGACTCGTTGTACTCCAATTCCAGGAGAACTCCCTCCTCCAGGGGAATCCGAGACCCTCTTCTTACTTCCGCAGCATTGTGCAACGACACGGGTGCACAGACCCTACATGCAGACAGTACATTCATACACATAACAAAAATAAATAATAAATTTTTTTTTAAAGCAAAAGGTAGAGAGGAATTGGAAAAGCCACCTAACATTGAACTTTGGCAACAACACCAACACACACACATACCCAGGAAATTTGCAAATAACTGCTACCAGCCTTCAGCTAGAGCCTTGCAGTTCCACACCCAGGACTATTCTCACCCTTAACTCTGTTTTGGGGCCTTCCAATATAGTGGATGTTTCATAAATATTTGTTGGAAGGTCAAATAGTTTTATTTGTTAGCTGGCTCCAATTACGCTTTCAGCTACTTGGCACAGCGACCTAGCCATTTCTTAAACAGCTAAACCCCAACAGCATTTGCCTCAAATCTCAAACACACAACAGAGAATGGAGCAGCCAGCTCTCCACAGAACATGCTGATGTTTCTCCTCAGGGTTAAATATACTATGCAAGCGCCTAATGACTGATAAATATAAGCAAATGTGATTTGCATCAGCCAGGAAGAGCCCAGCATCCGTCCACAGCGCAGGCCTCCCAGCTAATATTTGGATTGTTTCTTCTGAAACTGTCAAATTACCAGAGTATGATAAAAACTTGTAGGAACCTCATAGTAAACAGTAACTGGCCCTATGTCAATAAATTAGAAGAGAAAAAAATTTCCTGCTGTCAAAATGCTCAGCCAGACACACCAAAGCCTGGGGCCAACCAGTGCGCATGCGCCCCAGGCAGCTCTCCTAGAACCTCAGCCACAAATCCCCTTTCCCACCAGGATCCCCAGTCCCAGCCTTCCACCACCACGGCTGGTGCCCATCAGGAATAGAAGTGCTGTAGGGATCTGAGAATCGGATAAACACCTTTTAAACCTTCCCTACGTGCTGCTTCTAGAACTCTGGTCATCACTCTCAAAGGTCCACAGACTCTGTGTGAACAACCTCTGCTTCATCAACTCCTTAGAGCCACCACCGCTAGGATTTGAATCCTGACCTACTGCCTGTGTAGCCTTGAGAAATGTAAGCCATGCCTCTGAGCCTGTTTCCCTGGCCCGAAAATGAGGCAAATGTTAGCATCTGTCTCACAGAATTGTCCTTGGAAAGTAACAAGCACTGCCTGTTATGGAACAGACGTGCAGTAAACCTTGGTGATTACAACACTGTAATTTGGAAATCAAGAGTTTTGAATACCAGTTTTGCCTTTCCTTGCATATATTTTTGTTGACAATTCACTGGCAGGAAAACTGGTGATAAATGACCTGGACCATTTAGTTGTACTGTTACCCTATTTGGTGTGAACATTCATGGTTCCCTGCAGAAATAAGACTATGTTTTTGGCCAAGGTGAAGCACATCCTGAATTCTCTAAGATAGAGAGAGTTTTGGGTTCTAAAATACATTGGCAGGTTAGGGGCATGGCATAATCTACACAACAGTACACTGTTGACATTGCATGTGCATCTTCTGGGGGCCAGGGGACAACAGCAGCTGTGATCTGCAAAGTCTAGTCCACAGACGATACCTGCAACATGCAATGAGCGCACAATACAGACACACACACCACACACACAACAATCACACCAAACAATATGTGGTGCCAGGCGGAGAGATGGCTCAGCGTTAAGAGCACCAACTGCTCTTGCAGAGACCGGGGTGTTTGATTCCCAGCACCCACATGGCAGCTAAGAACGCTTTAAAAAAACTCCGTTCCAGGAATCCAATGCCCTCTTCTGACCTCTGCGGCATGGCACGACAACGGGTGCACAAACCTACAGTGCAGACAGTACACTCATTACACAAAAAAATAAAACATAATAAATAAATTAAAATAAAGACAATATTGGGGTGCCAATTCTTCCGCACTGCATGATCAATGGCGCACTCCTAGCAATGCTCAGTCCAGGCAGGGATAGAGAGAACATGGTGCTCACCTACCTTCTCTCAGCAGGGTCCCGGCCCCGAGACTGCGGGTGTCTACTGCCACGCAGCATCGTGGAGCCCTGGCGGCTGGCATCCGAACCATCCTGCGTGCGCTGCTCCTCTTGGCTCCTGTGCAGTGGCACCGATGTGCGCACAGCTGACACCACGTGGCCTGAGAAGGAGAGGGCCCCGGGTAGGTGGCTGCCGCGTGGCAGCTGGCGGTAGGAGCTGGGCCAGGCAGGGGGGGCCGCGCTCCTGCGCTCCATCAATCAAATCACCCGCGTCGCTCCATTAATCTGCTCCATAACATCACCGCTTCCATCAAGTCAACCACCCAAACCCCTCCTCTGGGCCATCACTCCGGCTCCAGCAACCTCATCATCAAACTCAAAGTGCGCCATCACCTCACAACTGCTTCTGCTCCAATCCACCCTCACCCCTCAGATCACCCTACATACCATCACTGCTTGCTCTGCTTCCTGGCCTCCATCACCCAAACTGCCTTGGCCTGCTCCATCTTCTCCCGCGGCTGATCTGCCTCCATCACCTCCACCCTCATCAACATCACCATCACCAACACCGCATCACCTCACAAATCCATCACAACCCCACCTTCTTATCTTGTTGCTCATCACACCAGTCATCTTCGTTCTTCTGCCCGCCGCGTCTGCTGGAGGCCCCCCGCATTCTGCTGCGCCGCCCCGCGTCTTCTTACTGCTCTCGGCGTCTGGTCGTCTGCTTGCATCTTTACTGCTTCTGCGTCCAGTCCTTGCGCATGCTGCTCCATCACATCTATCTGCTGCTTGTCCCTGCTTCCAGGGGCACGCATCACACCGATCACCCGTCAACACTCACCTCAATCACCGTCACACAACACCGCTTTTTCGGCCCTTCTGTCCTGCTTCTTTCTTCTGTCGCTGCTAGTCTTCTTGTCGGGGCGTCTGCTCGGCGCTTTCTCTGCTTGCTCCATCCAAATCCACGCCGCCACCGCTGGTGCTGCCATTCTCCAATCACCATCAACCCTCGGTCTCGGTGGGAGCCATCACCCAATCAAAGGCCACCCCGATCATCTCTTCTGGGATTTCCTTCTTCCATCAACCGCTGCTTTTCGTGGCTCTGTCCTGCTCCTGATTCGTTACTTCCTTTCATCCATCAACCACCCATCAATCACTCACCGTCTGCTTCTCCATCATCAACCATCACTCCAATCAAACAACTTCTCCAAACTGTCCATCACCATCCACCTCACTGCTTTCTCCACAGGTCCATCAACCTCCATCAATCGTCTATCTTGGCTCCATCACTCATCACCTCTGCGCCTCTCCATCACCGTCTGCTCCATCATCTAACCCTTCACCCTGTCCTGCTCCATCATCACCCTCACCCCTTCACCTCTTACTGTCTCCTCTGGTCTTCTTTGCTTCTTCTGCTTCTGGTCTTCTTTTGCTTCTGCTCCAATCACACCTGCAGTGTTCCATCAAAACCCCTGGGTCGAGAGGGGGGGAGGGGGGGGAAGGGGGGAATGTAAGAGGGGAGAGGGTCCGCCCGCCCTTCTTTTCTTTACTGGCTGCGCATCACCAAAGCTCCATCAAACCTTCTGCCTCCATCGGCATCAAATCATCAACCCTTTTCCATGCAGACTCCTTCTCCTCACCCTCTGCTTATTCCCCTTCTCTGCTTCATCTTCTCGCATCACCCACTATAGAGAGGGGGCAGTGCGCCGCCCGGCGTCTGAGGTTTAGTTTCGTCCATCACCCCCCTGCCTCCTCACCTTCATGCTCCAATCACCTCTTCTCCAGCTTCTGCTGCGTCTTCCCCCCCACCTCGTCTTCTTCGGGCTCCATCACCGCACGAGCAGTGGCGGGACAGCAGGAAAAAACGGGGAAGCGAAAAAGGGAAAAGAAGGAAAAAAAAAAAAAGCGGGGGAAAGAGNGGAAATTTGCAAATAACTGCTCCAGCCTTCAGCTAGAGCCTTGCAGTTCCACACCCAGGACTATTCTCACCCTTAACTCTGTTTTGGGGCCTTCCAATATAGTGGATGTTTCATAAATATTTGTTGGAAGGTCAAATAGTTTTATTTGTTAGCTGGCTCCAATTACGCTTTCAGCTACTTGGCACAGCGACCTAGCCATTTCTTAAACAGCTAAACCCCAACAGCATTTGCCTCAAATCTCAAACACACAACAGAGAATGGAGCAGCCAGCTCTCCACAGAACATGCTGATGTTTCTCCTCAGGGTTAAATATACTATGCAAGCGCCTAATGACTGATAAATATAAGCAAATGTGATTTGCATCAGCCAGGAAGAGCCCAGCATCCGTCCACAGCGCAGGCCTCCCAGCTAATATTTGGATTGTTTCTTCTGAAACTGTCAAATTACCAGAGTATGATAAAAACTTGTAGGAACCTCATAGTAAACAGTAACTGGCCCTATGTCAATAAATTAGAAGAGAAAAAAATTTCCTGCTGTCAAAATGCTCAGCCAGAACACCACAAGCCTGGGGCCAACCAGTGCCTGCGCCCCAGGCAGCTCTCCTAGAACCTCAGCCACAAATCCCCTTTCCCACCAGGATCCCCAGTCCCAGCCTTCCACCACCACGGCTGGTGCCCATCAGGAATAGAAGTGCTGTAGGGATCTGAGAATCGGATAAACACCTTTTAAACCTTCCCTACGTGCTGCTTCTAGAACTCTGGTCATCACTCTCAAAGGTCCACAGACTCTGTGTGAACAACCTCTGCTTCATCAACTCCTTAGAGCCACCACCGCTAGGATTTGAATCCTGACCTACTGCCTGTGTAGCCTTGAGAAATGTAAGCCATGCCTCTGAGCCTGTTTCCTGGCCTCTGAAATGAGGCAAATGTTAGCATCTGTCTCACAGAATTGTCCTTGGAAAGTAACAAGCACTGCCTGTTATGGAACAGACGTGCAGTAAACCTTGGTGATTACAACACTGTAATTTGGAAATCAAGAGTTTTGAATACCAAGTTTTGCCTTTCCTTGCATATATTTTTGTTGACAATTCACTGGCAGGAAAACTGGTGATAAATGACCTGGACCATTTAGTTGTACTGTTACCCTATTTGGTGTGAACATTCATGGTTCCCTGCAGAAATAAGACTATGTTTTTGGCCAAGGTGAAGCACATCCTGAATTCTCTAAGATAGAGAGAGTTTTGGGTTCTAAAATACATTGGCAGGTTAGGGGCATGGCATAATCTACACAACAGTACACTGTTGACATTGCATGTGCATGCTTCTGGTGGCCAGGGGACAACAGCAGCTGTGATTCTGCAAGTCTAGTCCACAGACGTACCTGCACATGCATGAGCGCACAATAAAGACACACACACACACACACACACACTCAAATGTAATTAAATCATTAAAAGTAGAAACATGGTGTGATCCAACAATTCCAATTTGCTTCTGGGCATCCTGCCAGAAGAACTAAAAGCAAGGCCTCGAAGAGGTGTTCGTCCACCTGTGTTCAGCAGGATTCTTCACAAGAGCTAAAACATGGGAGCAGCCCAGGAGAGCAGATAAATGAAATGTGGTGCATGCATGAGGCTGAATATTATTTCATCCCAGAAAGGAAAGGAGTTCTGCCCCGTGTAACAGTGGGAGAAGCCCTAAGTACACTCTGCCGAGAGACAGTTCAGTCACAAAGGGTCAAAGACTGTCATTCCATGAATAGGAGATACTTAGTCAATTTCACCAAGGCAAAAAGTAAAATGGTTGTTGGCTCCAGGCTGGTGTAACAGGAGAGTAGGAAGGATGAGTAATGGGTTCGAGTGACAAGCTGAGAGGAGGAAAGATGACAGTGATGGCTGCGCACCAAGGAGAATTCAGTTAATGTCACTGAACTACACACTTAAAGTGACTAAGATGAAGTTCCGGGGAAGGGGGTGGCTCAGCGGATTAAGGACCAGGGTTCAGAGCCCAGGCCCCCACATACAAGTTGGGTATGGTGCATACCCCTAACCCAACACTGGGAAGTGCAGACAGGTGGAGAGCAGGCACAAGGAACTGAGATTGATCCCCCAGAGCCCCATAAAAAGCCAGGCAGGGCAGCATGTGCCTGAATCCTGGGGCTGGAGCAGGCACAGACAGGAGGATCTTGGGGGCTGGCCAGACGGTCTAGCCCAGATGGCAAGCTCCAGGTTCAGTGGTCTCAAAAGCAAGGTGTAAAAGAAATTGAAGAAAGACATTCTGAAAACCTCTGGCCTCGACACAGGGCCCACATGGGTGAACATACCCACACCACACATGTGTGTACACACACACACACATACACACACACACACTATTAACTGAAAATTATGAAGATGGTCAAAGTTTATTTTATGTATATTTTTCATGTGTGGTGCTAGTCAGGCACTCAATCCATAAGCTCTGTCATGTGTATTTTGACACTTTTCTTTACTGGAGGGGAAAAAAGGAGGTAGCAGAGGTCACATAATAACAAGGGCTCCTTCAGACCCCTCTGACCCATACATGCTCATTTCTAGAAACTGTGTGGGAAGACTATCGTTGTGAAAGGTGTCTTCATTTCCATGGGTGTGGGATGCCAGGCTGTCGGAACTCACACACTCTCCTGCCTCTCCCACCCACCTATTTCCCTTTGGCCACCAGAGGGGCACAGCTTTGGGCAGGAAGAGAGGAAGAACTTGGCTGAGTGTCTTTATAGAATCCATAGGCTAAGACCCATAGGCTGCACTTCCCCACTACCCTGACCCAAAGGCTCAGGAATGTTGCTCTCGGTGGAGGGCATTTCTGAGCAAGCTATACCAAGAAGGAGCATGGGGCAGGGAGCCCCATGCCCTAGGGTTGGCCACACCCTGGCTATGCTGCCCACAGTCCTGCTTTTTACTTTCTGGGGGGACACAGTCTTCCCCTGACCCTTCCTACTGCAGCTGAGTATCTAGCTAAAATTTCCTCTAACTTAGAGTATCTAAATCCTCTCTCCAACACTCCTAACATCAGCATCTACACCCATCAGAGGAATGATAGCTGCCTTTTACAGAGCCTCTCCTATGGGCCAGGCGATATGAATGTATCATTTAATTACTCAGTGACCCTACATGATCTGCATATTAGTTACTTGTCTCATTGTTGTGACAGAATGCCTGACAAAGGCAACCTAAGGAAGGAACGTTTGTTTGGGCTCACAGTTCCAGGGAACACAGTTCATCATGGCAGGAAGCTAGGCAGCAGGAACTCCAGGAAGCTGGTCCCAATGTGTGCAAGTCAGGAAGCAGAGAGTGAGGGATGCTGGTGCTCAGCTTCCCTTCTTTTCATTCTGTACAGGACTCCAGCCCATGCAAAGGTACTGCCCACATTTACAGTGGGTCTTCCCCCCTGGCTCAACCTAATCTAGAAAATTCCTCACAGACACGCCCAGAGGCTTGCCTGTTTAGTGACTCTTAACCTTGTCAAGTTGGCAATCAATATTACCCATAATAATCAGCACTGTTATCCTTAATCGTATTTGAAAGATGAGGCAATTGAGGGTCAGAGACTTTGAATCTTCCTAACCCCAAGGAAAGCGCCAATAAAAGCTGACATTTTGGGAGCTTTAGAATATGTACGTGTGTCTGAATAAAAGACAAGGGGCTATTATGGGAGCAGGCGGGATCAGGAAGTTCCCAGAGAAGCCTTCAGCTAAAGAAATTCCATTTGTAAGAGGAGGCTCAATTCCTAGCTGCTGGGGGCCCTCTTCCTTGACCGTTCCCTCCCACAGCCCTGGTTCTCTCTACTGTCATCCAACATGGGCAGGGTCTCATGGGTTTAGCTCTCATCCACCACCACAATATACAGACCCTCAGGCTTTCAGTTTTATCAGCCCCTTTGGTGCCTAGGACTAGATAGGTGCACAGAGGGCTTCTTTAGGGGGAGCTACACACTGTAAGCAAGAGATGCAGTGTAAATTTTAATTTATTTTTACTTTGTGGGTATGAGTTTTTTGCCTGCATGCATGTAAGTGCACCCATGTTGTATGATAGCCATAAAAGCCAGAAGAGAGCAGCAGATCCCTTGGAACTAGAGTTACTGATGGTTGTTAACTGCCGTGTGGGTGTTGGGAGCCAAGTCCAGGTCCTCCACAAGAGCGGCCAGTGTTCTTAACCACTGAGCCATCTCTCCAGCCCCATCATGAAATTCCATCCACTGTCCATGGCTCACACTGCCCACTCTCAAAGCAGTTTTTCTGACCACACATGGTAGAAGTCAGCAACCACCCTTTCAACATACCCATGAGCAAAAATAAGTCAAATACGGGGCTCTGCCAGACCTATGTACGAATTCTAGTGCTGCTGCTTCTGATATGGGTAATTTTGAGCAAGCTCCCTCACTCCTCAGAGCCTCTGTTCCCTGTGCATAAAATATGAAGAATGTTTCTGCCTCACAGAGTTGTGTGAGCTATAAATGTTATAAGCATTGTGCATGTAATGTTATATATGTTATACATGAGCCACACCCCAACAGGGTATGTATTACCATGAAGACAACTCTGTAATCATACTGCCCTATGCTGAAGGGTTTTTGCAAGCATGTCCTTTCTAGCCTTGGGCAGCAATATATCTCAATCTCCATGGTCTATCAGGTCACTTTTAATTAAGTTCCCCCCCTATACCACTCACCTACAAGCTAGAATTTCTGCTAGGTAGAGGAGGAGGTAGGAACTTACAACTCTCGTTTTTAACATTCCTTAAGCCCCAGTACATACAGCCTGCAAGGGACTGTGATGCATACTTGCCAAACTTGGAAACCTCTGCAACATGAGTTTAATTTCCAAATTATTTGTAAACATGAGGTTCCAAAAAGATACCTGTGGCTTCCAAGCTGGGTGGACCGGAATGCCACCCTGTCTGAAGACGAGCCCCAGAGAGTCTGAGGTTGGTTTGGAGTATGGTGTGGCTATCAGGATTTCTGAAAAAAGGGGCAGAGAATTCTAGTGCCAGACGAGGCTGAAAATCCTATTCCATTTGGATCTAGAACCCAGGCATCTACAGCATTGGCTTTGAGATTCCAACCAGAATAGCTCAGCTGTTCCCAGGGTTTTAAACTAAGCTTCCATCTCAGGCTGGTTTTACCGAAAGGATTCTCATGCTTCATAAATACAGTAAATTGAGCTCGGAAGATAGCTCAGTCAGTGAAACGCTCATTGCACAAGCACAAGGACCTGAGTTTGATCCCCACAAGGGCATAGAAAAGCCAGGTATGGCAACATATGTCTATAATCTCAGGGCTGGGACAGGCACAGACAGGAGGAGTTCTGGGATTCACTGGCTAGCCAGTCTAGCTGAATCAGAGTTTCAGGTTCAGTGAGAGATTCTATCTTAAAAAGCAATAAGGTAGGGACTGGAGGGATGGCCTAGCGGTTAAGAGCCCTGAACACTCTTGCAGAGGACCCGGGTTCGATTCCCAACACCCACATGGCGGCTGAGGACCGTCTGTAACTCCAATTCCAGGAGAACTCCACTTCCAGGGGAATCCGAGACCCTCTTTTGACTTCCGCAGCATTGCACGACACGGGTGCACAGACCTACATGCAGACAGTACATTCATACACATACAAAAATAAATAATAAAATTTTTTTTAAAAGCAATAAGGTAGAGAGGAATTGGAAAAGCCACCTAACATTGAACTTTGGCACACACACACACACACACACACCCCAGGAAATTTGCAAATAACTGCTCCAGCCTTCAGCTAGAGCCTTGCAGTTCCACACCCAGGACTATTCTCACCCTTAACTCTGTTTTGGGGCCTTCCAATATAGTGGATGTTTCATAAATATTTGTTGGAAGGTCAAATAGTTTTATTTGTTAGCTGGCTCCAATTACGCTTTCAGCTACTTGGCACAGCGACCTAGCCATTTCTTAAACAGCTAAACCCCAACAGCATTTGCCTCAAATCTCAAACACACAACAGAGAATGGAGCAGCCAGCTCTCCACAGAACATGCTGATGTTTCTCCTCAGGGTTAAATATACTATGCAAGCGCCTAATGACTGATAAATATAAGCAAATGTGATTTGCATCAGCCAGGAAGAGCCCAGCATCCGTCCACAGCGCAGGCCTCCCAGCTAATATTTGGATTGTTTCTTCTGAAACTGTCAAATTACCAGAGTATGATAAAAACTTGTAGGAACCTCATAGTAAACAGTAACTGGCCCTATGTCAATAAATTAGAAGAGAAAAAAATTTCCTGCTGTCAAAATGCTCAGCCAGAACACCACAAGCCTGGGGCCAACCAGTGCCTGCGCCCCAGGCAGCTCTCCTAGAACCTCAGCCACAAATCCCCTTTCCCACCAGGATCCCCAGTCCCAGCCTTCCACCACCACGGCTGGTGCCCATCAGGAATAGAAGTGCTGTAGGGATCTGAGAATCGGATAAACACCTTTTAAACCTTCCCTACGTGCTGCTTCTAGAACTCTGGTCATCACTCTCAAAGGTCCACAGACTCTGTGTGAACAACCTCTGCTTCATCAACTCCTTAGAGCCACCACCGCTAGGATTTGAATCCTGACCTACTGCCTGTGTAGCCTTGAGAAATGTAAGCCATGCCTCTGAGCCTGTTTCCTGGCCTCTGAAATGAGGCAAATGTTAGCATCTGTCTCACAGAATTGTCCTTGGAAAGTAACAAGCACTGCCTGTTATGGAACAGACGTGCAGTAAACCTTGGTGATTACAACACTGTAATTTGGAAATCAAGAGTTTTGAATACCAAGTTTTGCCTTTCCTTGCATATATTTTTGTTGACAATTCACTGGCAGGAAAACTGGTGATAAATGACCTGGACCATTTAGTTGTACTGTTACCCTATTTGGTGTGAACATTCATGGTTCCCTGCAGAAATAAGACTATGTTTTTGGCCAAGGTGAAGCACATCCTGAATTCTCTAAGATAGAGAGAGTTTTGGGTTCTAAAATACATTGGCAGGTTAGGGGCATGGCATAATCTACACAACAGTACACTGTTGACATTGCATGTGCATGCTTCTGGTGGCCAGGGGACAACAGCAGCTGTGATTCTGCAAGTCTAGTCCACAGACGTACCTGCACATGCATGAGCGCACAATAAAGACACACACACACACACACACACACAATCACACTCACACAAATATGTGGTGCCAGGGCTGGAGAGATGGCTCAGCAGTTAAGAGCACCAACTGCTCTTGCAGAGGACCGGGGTTTGATTCCCAGCACCCACATGGCAGCTAAGAACCGTCTTTAACTCCAGTTCCAGGGGAATCCAATGCCTCTTCTGACCTCTGCGGCATGGCACAACACGGGTGCACAAACCTACATGCAGACAGTACACTCATACACATAAAACATAATAAATAAATTAAAATAAAGACAAATATGTGGTGCCAATTCTTCCGCACTGCATGATCAATGGCGCACTCCTAGCAATGCTCAGTCCAGGCAGGGATAGAGAGAACATGGTGCTCACCTACCTTCTCTCAGCAGGGTCCCGGCCCCGAGACTGCGGGTGTCTACTGCCACGCAGCATCGTGGAGCCCTGGCGGCTGGCATCCGAACCATCCTGCGTGCGCTGCTCCTCTTGGCTCCTGTGCAGTGGCACCGATGTGCGCACAGCTGACACCACGTGGCCTGAGAAGGAGAGGGCCCCGGGTAGGTGGCTGCCGCGTGTGCGGTAGGAGCTGGGCAGGCAGGGCCGCGTCTGCTCCATCACCCCTCCGCTGCAGCTGCGAGAGCAGGCGGACCAAGGGCCCCAGGCACCCCACACGCCCGGGGCACCACCACCGCTGTCCTCCGAGGTGCCCTCAGCTGCTACCATCCGCTGTGGGACCTGTGAAGAAAAAGGAAGGTTAGAGAACAAAACCTGAACAGCTTTGGGTAGGACTTCTTTCTCTACTGGGCACACAGAGAGCCAGGATTTGATCCAAAGATCAGAAAAGAATTATTGTAATTCACCCTGGGTCACAGTCTATGCCAACTTGGTTATATGGCCATTTATTATGGAAGACTAAACCTAGGAAGATGTTAAGTACCCGGAATTCATGAGAATCACGGCTTGGTCCTGGGATTTGAGCACCATGGTGGGTAATCACTTTGTTTCACTGTTGCTGTTTTTAATATTTTATACACTAACTTATGGGGTGAGTGGGCACACATGAAGACTAGAGGGCAACTTGTGGGAGTTCATCTTCTCTTCCCACTATGTAGGTGGGAGGAATGGAACTCAGGCCCTCAGGCTTGGCAGCAAGTGCCTTTACTCACTGAGAAATCTTGCCAGCATGATGGTCAACTGTCATTGTCAACTTGAGTGGACTTAGAATAACAATGGACACACACCTCTAGGTTTGTCTGCAATAGTTCTTGGAGATTAGGCTGATTATAGTGGGAAGATCCCCTTCACCCATGGGCACCCTGCCACAGGCTGGGGTCACTAACTGGAAAACAGGAGGCTAGCCAAACTTTCTCTCTCTCTCTCTCTCTCTCTCTCTCTCTCTCTCTCTCTCGCAACTGGTCCACCACTCTGGCCTTGGAGAGCAGATGTAGTGTCCCTAGGAGTCTCCTTCTGTTGGCAGCCTACCACACAAACAGTGTGTGCCGCACCGCGCCCTAAAGATGGCGCCGACTTCCTGAGTCACTACAAGCCGTTTCCCACCGTTGCCTATGCATTGGGCAATCTGCGCATGACTTTGAGCCCGCACACCTAATATTCTAATGGGGCATTGGCCCCTGTTGCGCTACGAGCCCATGCATTGGGCATGCAAATGAGGCATCGGACGGTGCACCAATCCAGAGCATACCCGAACCCTCTAGACTGCTATATAAGCAGTGCCTCTTCCCCGTTTCGGGGTCCTTCTCCTAAAAGAGCTGTGCACAATAAATACTGCTGCAGAAGAATCCTGTTGTCCGCGTGAAGTTCTTGCCGGCGAGACTGCTGCGCGGGACATCCTTCAACCTCAGGCTTGAGGGCCTGGACTTCCCTCAGCTACGGGGAAATTGGCCCTGGGCCTGCCTGCAGTAAAAGCAATGGTTGCGACTATTTGGTAGTCATGCCCAAAAGCCAGGAGCCACATCCCTGCTAGTTCCTGCTGGTTTCCAACAGTGACTGTGAAGCTTCTGAGCCTCTGAGGTCAGTACCTTTGATAGAAAAATGGTACCAAGCTACAAGGAGTCTTAAGTGAGGTCATCTATTTGCACAGCAGGGAGCTTGGCCCCAACTGTTTTTTAGTAGACATCAAGATAATTTTCCTGCTTCCACGCACATCAGAAGAGATGGGAAACAGCGGGGCAGGTTCTAGGCAGAGAGTGATTTCACACCTGGGTCAACGAACTGGTCATTACAGAGACTTATACACTGTGCTAAAAGCTAAGAGCAGCTCGGCTTGGCTCCTCTGTTAGATACATAGGAATAAAGTTCCTAGGAAAAAGCTGTGGCTGTGTCAAAGATTCCACAAGGCTGATGGATCAGAACCTCTGTGATTACAGTGCTAAAACGGTGCCACGCCAGACCCTAGACTGCCCTGGGCTATTACCTTCAGTCCCCTTAATAGCCGTTCCTGGCCTCCCCTGTGTTTCACTCTTGTGTCTATCAGGTAAAATCCATTAGGAATGTACAAAACAGACTTCCAAGCTTCCGCCAATCCAAAGGCCATCTGAGAGCACCCAAAGCCAGTAGCAGACCCTCCCCACTCGGCGTAACTCTCCTGCCTGATGTGTCAACAATGTACATTTGTTTCCTTTGTTTCTTGTTTTGTTTTTGTAGTCTTTTTGAGATAGGGTCTCCCTGTAGCCCCAGTGTCCTGGACTCACTCTGTAGAGCAGGCTGGCCTGAACTCACAGAGATCCATCTGCCTCTACCTCACCAAGTATGGACGAGATTAAGCACTGTCCACCATGCACGGCCATAATGTATTATTTTATTAAAAATAATAATTTTTTATTTTTTTTTTTGGTCTTTTTGAGACAGGGTCTCCCTGTAGCCCCAGCTGTCCTGGAACTCATTCTGTAGACCAGGGTGGCCTTGAACGCACAAAGACCCACCTGCCTCTGCCTCCCAAGTGCTAGGATTAAAGGCGTGTGCCACCACGCCCAACAATGGTGTACTTTTTAATGCCCTTTATTTTCTATTACTATAAAAACCTCATGAAGTTGAATGTTTGAACATTGAATTTGAGGTCACCCCTGGGCCATGGACACTCAACATTTGGTCCCAGAATCATGAGGAAGACGAGACTGAAAGAACTTGGAGCAGTTAATCACATCACATCCACAGTCAAGAGCGGAGAAAAAGGAATGCATACACACACACACACACACACACACACACACGCCCACTACTCTCTTTCTCCATCCACTTGTATCATCCCTGACCCATACCCAGGGAGGAATGTCACCCACAGTGGGCTGGGCCTTCGACATCAATTAACATAATAAGACAGTCCGCCCACAGATGCCCAGGCTAACCTGACTCACACAATTCCTCTTTTAGACTCTCTTACCAGGTGATTCCACATTGTGTCAACCTGACAAGACAACTAACCCTGCTTGGCACGGAGGACTAAGGGGAGAGACACCCCAGGTCCACACAAGTGGCCAGGATCCAGCAACACCCAAAGTTTGTGCCTCTGCCACATGATGATGTAAAGGCTCCCAGGAGCAACTAACTGGCTGTCTTGGCTGGATGGCGAGAGGGGGAAGCAAAAGGTCACAGAGAGGAAATAAGGGAGCCCCAGGGAGGGCTGGGATTGCTTAACACCCACTGAACGCCTATTGCACACATAATCTCCGAGTCCTCATGACTGTCCTGCTACCACATATCTCAGCCTGTGACCTGTCTCCAGTCACTTCACTGGATTTGTTATACACACTTCTCAATACCTGCATGTTCTAGTCTCTCTCCGCAGCAGAGATCCTCCTGACTTTCCAGAGGCCTCTTCTGGAATATTCTTCCTATTCTTAGAACACTGAATGAATCTACAGCTTTCCTTAGACTACTGGGGGGGGGGTTTCCCCAACAAGCCATGGGCTTATCTCTGCAGTGCAAAGATGCCTCTAGATTACTTTGCTTGTTATTTATGTTTCTATGCTCTTGGCTTGCAGTGGCCCTGTTTGGCACACCAACTCAAAGCTCTTGCCAGGCTGTACTGTTTCTCTGTGCTCACAGAACCTGGGTGGTGAGGCAGCTCAGGATAATCTGGAACAAACTTGACAGGCCTGACCCTCTGGACGGCATTGTACACGGTGTCACACATAACTGACAGTGCCAAGGTTGCTTCAGAAGGCAGCCAAGGGGAGACTGACCAGGAACCTGCCTGAGAAGCCCCAAATGCCTCTGCCACAGATGACCCCACAGTCACCATAAAGCCACCAGCTTGTGTAATTAGGGTCACCTTCTTTCAACCAAACCGTAATCAGACTCATCCCAGATAACCTTTACAGCTTATATTGGTTCCTTAAGGTTCTGGGAGGAACTAGATCGGATGGGAGACCAAGAATGGGAAGAAAAAAAGCGATGAAGCAGAAGGGCAAAGACCCCACCTGAAGTCAGACACAATTCACAGAGGGTATCCATCAGCTGACTTATGGGAGCTATGTTAGGAGAGCCTGCAAGTACAGGTGACACGGCGATCCAATTTCAGGCAAGGTCACAGCAAGAACAAGACAGGTGAGAGAGAGGGGGAGGTGATATCTGGCATCTGCTGTATGCAGGGCTATGGTTCCAACCTCAGCTCATCCTTGCTACACTGAGCACCTGAAGGGAAGACATTTTTCCCATTTATAAATACAGAACAAGCCCAGAGTCCAATGAAGCACAGAAGACAAGGCAACACAACCACCTAAGCAAAGAGTCCGGGGGCAGGAGGCAGAGCCACTAGATGCTGAAGAGGCAGGGAACGATCCTCCACCCAGGAATTGGGAGGGCACTTGGTAACATCGGCCTGCAGAACTGTGAGGGAATTCGGCTCTGCTGTTTTACACCATCAAGTTTGTGGTGGTTTGTTCGACTGACAGAGTGTCAGACTTTGAGGACAAGGCAGGTCAGTGTACTACTGGTGCTCACCAAGAACTTCCTCCCTGTTGGACACATGTACGTATAGGTCAGCTCCACAGCAGGGCAGAAGCAACACGCTCCTAGTGCCAGCCCCTGCTGTCGGGGCCCCTCAGGGCTCCACCCAGCCACCTGGAAGGTTGCTGTTATTCTGGTCATTGTAGGAAGAACAAACTGAGGTCCCAAAAGACTACATGATATGCTATGGTGTCAGGCTAGTGAGAGGCCAGGACCAGGCTAAAATCAAGTCATCCTTTCCTGAGGCTCCTCCTCCGGTATGATACTGCCCCCCCCCCGCGCCTGTGTTGTTGGTGGGAAACAAGGAAAATGAGGAGCAAATCCACACCAACAATTTTTCTAATGCAAGGATAAAGGAACAAAGATAGAAAGATATTTCTGGCACCTTTGGGGATTTTTCCCCATCTCTCAGTAACAGAGATAACCAAGACTGTCTGGAACATTCCATTAGACACGCAGCCACACTGGAGACCCACTTCCTAGGATTAATCCCACCCTAATTTAGTTTCCAACTGCCAAATTGGGCAAGATCCTTGTGGGAAGGAAACATGAAACCACATTCCATCTTGTTCTACCCATACGAATTCTCTAATTTATAGTGGAATTACGGTGAGCGACTTGGAATTCCATCTGAGTCCCCATAGTGAGACTCCAACCACACACTCCAGAAGTGGATTTTAATAGTATTCAGCCAGAAACAAGAGGATCAAAGAAGGGAAAACTGAAGGAAAGAGGAAAAGAGAATGAAAAAGACAGGAAGAACAAAAGAAAAAGCGAGAGGAGGATTCTGGGAGTTAGCTTCCTGGTCACACCAGTCCTGAGCCATCCGCTAACTCCCTGCCCTCCTATCTGCCGACAGTTAGCTGTGAGTTTTCTGTGAGGCAAGATGCAAGGCAAGAAACTTTTCAAGTGTTTGGAGATATAATATTCCTAGAATTTGGACTTACAAGATCTTTGTTAGTGATAAATTCAGAAATCCAAAGAATATATCATGATGAGAAAAAAAAAATAAGAATCACTGAAATGCAGCGATCTACGACCTGCCAGCATGTTCCCCGGTGCTTCATTTCTCACAGGACATATTAGGCCTGAAGGCCCATCTAAGAGGCACCCTGCCCAAAAAAGATCCAGGTCTTGGCACACACCTGAAATAGCAGCCCATGGGGGTCGAGGCAGGGGTTCAAGGTCATACTCTACTACATAGAGAGTTCAGAGCCAGCCTGGGCACATGAGACCTTGTCCTTCCCAAACAAAACAAAACAAAACAAAACAAAACAATAAAATAAAATACCCTGAACTGCTGAATTTCTTCATATCTCAAGTTCTAACAAGTATATAAGAAAAGGATCGTTCAGGCTATCGATGTAGTTCAGTTGGTAAAGTGCTTGCCTAGCATGCCCAAAGCCCTGGGCTAGGTTCCCAGTACTGAATAAATGATGTGGTCACACGTGTCTATAATCTCAGCACATGGGAGATGGAGGCAAGAGAATCAGAAGTTCAAGGTTCTGCTTGAAATACGTATCAGTTTTGAGTCCAGCCTAGCATACCTGAGACCCTGGAGAAAGAGAAAAGGAGGGGGAGAGGGAGATGGAAGGGAGTGGGGGGGAGGGAGAGAGGGAGGAAAGGAGGGAGGGAGGGAGGGAGGGAGGAACAATTCAATAGAAACATGAAGGGCTATAAACATCGAGGAACTGAATTAGCCATGGCTTTCACCTTAGACTTTGCAGCTTCGCAAATTGTGAACAAGAAACTCCCTGTTAGTTAAGCCACCCAGTTTAAGGCCACTTCTGTTATAGGAAGTCTGGTAGGGATGATAATGTGAGACAAATAATATTGCTCGCCAGGCATGGTGGCTCACACCTTTAATCCTAGCACTTGGGAGGCAGAGGCAGGTGGATCTTTGTGAGTTCGAGGCCAGCCTGGTCTACAGAGTGAGTTCCAGGACAGCTGGGGCTACAGGGAGACCCTGTCTCAAAAAGACCAAAAAAAAAAAAGAAAAGAAAATTGTTCATTCCCAGCACCCACATGGCAGCTAAGAACCGTCTTTAACTCCAGTTCCAGGGGAATCTGACACCCTCTTCTGACCTCTGCGGCATTGCACGATACAAGTGCACCAACCTACATTCAGACAGTACATTCATACACATAAAAAAAAATATTAAAAAAAGAAAATTGTTCAGCACCACATATAATAACATAAACACAAGACAAAACACCAGGTTTCCAGTTGATAACACTTGACAAAGGTCTAACAATACTGATTTGGCAAGAATGTCGCCTGCTAATGGGTATCTAATCTGGGCCAACTTCTTCAGAGATCACTTTCCAATCCCCATCAAAATTTCAAATGCACATACCTTAGTTTAGCAGTTAAAGGAGTTATACTTGTAGTGTACAGGAGTTTTATTGAACCAATGCATTGCATTGCATATATACAGATTGATATTGCATCATTATTTATAAGAACAACAAAGTCTGGAAACAACTATGGATAATCTGGAAATCATGAATAGAGGAGCCCAGTTAGATAAAATATATCTTTTCCATATACTGGAATATAATCATTAGAATAAAGCCTGTTTATATTTGTTAAAGAATTTTAAGATACATATGTGTGTGTGTGTCTATGTGTCTGTAAATATATGACGCATGTGTGTGTGTGCCCAGGGAGGCCAGAAGAGAGCACTGGATCCCCTGGAGCCACGAATGTTTTTAAGCACTAAGCCATCTCACTAGCTCTAGATAGTTCTCTACAGCACATTTATTACTGGGAATCCGGAGTACTTTAGCAGTGGGCAGGTGAGGCTTATTAGCATATTCTTAAGAAAAGACAAGAATAAGGGCTGGAGAGATGGCTCAGCGGTTAAGAGCACCAACTGCTCTTGCAGAGGACCTGGGTTCAAGTCCCAGCACCCACATGGCAGCTAAGAACTATCTTTAACTCCAGTTCCAGGGGAATTGAATCCGACACCCTCTTCTGACCTCTGCAGCATTGCACAACACAGGTGCACAAACCTACATGCAGACAATACACTCATACACATAAAAAATTAAAAAAAAATTTAAAAAGAAAGGACAAGAATAAACACCCACCTTTTGTTTAGTGCAAAACAGGGACCAACCAATGGGCTTTAGTCCCGTTATCTAACTGAACCCACAGAATAGCTCTTGTCATCTTCCCTGGAGAGATTGGCTGAGTTACTTCTGGACTCATCCCAGAAGTAGTATGAGCACAAGAACAGAAAAGACACTAAGCTGGAGTGATTACTTCTAAATGACCTCACCCCTCGACCAGTGGCCCCTAAGGAAATTGTCAGTAAAGTTATTTAAATGGCTAGAAAATGAAAACCAAAACAGCAATGACGTTCCAGTCTAGAAAATAACACATGGATGCAAGGAGAGGAGGGTGTGATGAAGTTCATAGAGATGGCTTGAGCTTCTAAGAAAAAGGGACAAGCCTCCTCGGAAAGCACAGACAAGCCAGAGGGTCACAGCGGGAAGAAGCAAAGAGGATGGGCGAAAATACCACCTGCCCAAACTGCTTAACAACCCAGAGTCTCACGGGATGCTTTGCAAGGGCTCTTCTACCCACACTGCAGATCAGTCATTGAGGTATAAAAGGGTGGTGTGGTCTAATGGATGGATGAAGCAAGGGCTTTGAAAATACATATGAGAACAAAGAATGCCACTCCATCAGGCTTGTAGGGCACCTAACAGCCCGCCAGCCTCCCAACAGGAGCAAGAGACACACTCATGTGCCCCTTCACCAGGAGAATGGTACAGTCCAAGGTGTACCAAGATCCAACCTTGGGAACAAACTGATGCTCTCCCCCCTCCACTGGAGGGGTTCAAGGATGGGGATAGGATGGATGTGGGATTGGTATAACAGACTGTAAGGAGGGATTTGTTCAAAGTGCATCTATCGGGGCTGGAGAGATAGCCTAGCAGTTAAGAGCACCGACTGCTCTTGCAGAGGACCCGGGTTCGATCCCCAGCACCCACATGGTGGCTGAGAACCATCTGTAACTCCAATTCCAGGAGAACTCCAGTTCCAGGGGAATCCGAGACCCTTTTCTGACCTCCGCGGCATTGCACGACACGGGTGTACAAATCTACATGCAGACAGTACATTCATACACATACAAAAATAAATAAAATTTAAAAAAAAATAAAAAAAAAACAAAGTGCATCTATCATGTTGGGATCCTTCCCCCAGGGAGCACAATGTGCCCCATGTGGGCTGAGACAAGGGTCCAGGGAAACGTGTTAGATAAAGCTCTACAGCCTTCCGAGATCTTCTTCCTCTTAAGTGGTGGAAAATACCAGAGTGAAATATAGTATTTAATAAGCCTACTGAAAAATACACATATAATGTAAATGTGAGTACATGTGTATAGTTACAGAAATCACCATGCCAGGCAGGGGAAACTTTCCTTCAAGTTGTTGGTCAGTGTACTCCAAGAGACTTGTAAATAATACAGGCTATTGACACAGCTCTTGGTTCCTCCCTACTGTTAAAGTATATACTTTGGGCCAACTGAGCTGGAACCGACCTGGAAGCCTCCTCCCCGAAGATCGCACAGTGTCAGACAACACTGTGCAAGCTGCCAAAGAAGAAGACCAATGAATGATCCTACCTAGCTGTAAAGCCTATGGACCACAACCACTGGCCCAGAAAACTATCTATTTCTTTTAGTGCGATAGTGGCACTTCTATCTTGGGGGTAATCAATAGTTACCCAATTGGACTTAAGGCATGGTATTGTAAGCATAGCCAAGTACACATGGCTAGAGAGATCACAGACCCTAGAAAAGAACCTACTTCTGTCACTTCCCGAAACCAACACAATTTCTTACTATATTCTAAATATTCTGAATCCATATCCTTATATTTACAGACAAGTATACTTCTCACCACTCGCTAAAGAAGCTTCATAGCTATAGGCTCTATATGCTGAGGAGGGAGACTCAGTTTTCTCCAGGATCTAGCTCCCTGAGAGGTTATTTAATCCCAAGTGGGCAGCCCTAAACATGTGTGTGTGTGTGTGTGTGTGTGTGTGTGTGTGTGTGTGTGTGTGTGTGTGAAGCCAGAGGTCAACCTCAGGTGTTGTTCTACAGGACACAATCTCCCCTGTTTCTTGAAACAGGATATCCCACTGGGCTAGCATTAGCCACTGTGCACAGGCTGGCTGGCCACCGGCTACGGATCAATCTGTCTCTGCCTTCCCAGCACGGAGACTACAAGCACATGTCACGCTCAGCTTTATTCCATGGATCCTGGCAACTGAACTCAGATCCCCATGCTTTCAAGGCAAGCGCTTTACCGCTGAGCCATCTCCCCAGCCCTATGGGACCTCTTTGAATAGTCACTGAGGGGCAAGAGCAAAGGGGCAGGAGGAAGGGATGCCATTCAGAGAAATGAGAAAAGCAGGAATCCACATCTCAACTGGACTGGATTGGGCTGCACGGCAGGCGAGGCTGTGTTACTACCAGGAGAGACTGAAATTCACCAGTAGATTCTGGTTTAACAGCTGGCTGCTGTAACCAACACCACTTTGGGATCAGTTATTTGCAAGGCTGCTTCATGTCAGGCAGGGAGCTGTGTGTAAATCTATATGCATGGGAATGTGTATAGGGTAACCTGGTGGCAATTCTCCTTCATTGTGGCCCTTCCAGAAATCACCTCTCCACACCGGATAAAAGGCACTAGGAATACATTCAGGAGCCAGCCAGCTTAAGACAAACTAGATGGAGAAGGTCACATAGACAATTGTGTTCTCTGCAGAGTGACCAAGAGACCAATGGGCTTTGGGTTCCTCATTCCAGTATCAGCCTGTGGACCCACCGTTCGGACTGCGGTCCCCTGTGTTGCTCGGTGCTCACCTGCTCCCCGCTCTCATCCCAACCTCTCCCCCAACCTTACTGTTTCTGCTGCTCCTCGCAGTAAGGAGCACCACATGGTATGTCAACCATGGCAGACTTACGTATGAAAGGCGGCAACCGACATGATGTGAAATGAGCGGGCTCTGCCTTTGGCACAGGATATAAAGAACAGAAAACAGCTATGGGGGATGGTCACAAAGACTGGCTCATGAGAAAAGGTGCTTTCTTAGTGCTAAGCCTAACAACTTGGGTTCTCTTCCTAGAACCCACATGGTGGAACGAGAGAACTACTTGTCCCTGACCTCAACATGTGTTCTGCATCATGTACATGTTCTCTCTGTCTCTCTCTGTCTCTCTGTCTCTCTCTCTCTCTCTCTCTCACACACACACACACAAACACACACACACACACACACACACCCCTCACACACTAAATATAATTTTTTAAAAAAGAAGTGGTTGGTCTGAGCTTGTCAGAAGCGCAGCTGGAGAGTTGTGTGGAAGAGCAGAGCAGCTGAACCCAGTCAGGGTAACCAGAGGACAAAGACACAAGATACAAGGAGACCGGCTTGACCAGAATTTGCCTGGACAGACAATAACTGAGCTCTGAGAATAGAAGGAGCCATCATGGTCAGGTTTTGTTTCATCATAGCCCACCCTCCATTTTTTTTTTTTTTGGTCTTTTTTGAGACAGGGTCTCCGTGTAGCCCCAGCTGTCCTGGAACTCACTCTGTAGACCAGGCTGGCTTTGAACTCACAAAGATCCGCCTGCCTCTGCCTCTCGAATGCTAGGATTAAAGACGTGCACCACCATACCCGGCCCACCCTCCATTTTTGTTTTGAGACACTCCCACTATATAGCCTAGCCTGGCCTTGAACTCATGATCCTCCAGCGTGCTGAGGAGTGAGGTTTTAGCCATGTACTACCATACCCAGCTCTTATCATACATGGGGAATGAATACATAGGACCAAAGAGAAAGATGGTCAAATAAATTCGGCTTTCAACAAAACACGGTCATCATGAGCAACACAGTGGAATAAAGAAATGGTCTTGCAATACAATCTTAAGTGAAAAATGCCAAATACAAACTGGAAACTATACCATGATTATACTAATAGAAAGGTTCTGCAGGCCTATGAACAAAGCCTGGAAGAGGACGTGGAAAAATGAAAACATCTGACCTGTTACCAAAGCTGAGTCCAGGAGAAGTTTACTTGTAATTTCAAAAATTTCAGTCATGGTTACAATATTGCTTGCTCAATAATAAAAATAAATAGATTAAAGGGAGAAAGATTCAGAACAGATTGTGGAGTGGGGAATGAGAGGCACAGACTAAACCAAGAGCTGATGGTCCTTCTACTCACAGATAGCTCTGGGAATTTCTTGTCACCACTAAGAAGCCCGGAACTAGGCACCACTCTAAATGTTTTCAACGTATTTGGTTTCGGTACTAATGTGAAATCATGTACGATTTCACTGCTTTCTAATTCTCTTTTTGCAAAATTAAACCTTGCATCTGTTCTTCATAGAAAAGAAGTCACATGCAAAGTCTGACATGCTGAAGTCTTATTCTAGAAGAGACTAGAAAAAATTTGGTTTTAGCCACATAACCTAGTCAACACCCTAAAGCAAATATTACAGAAATACATCTCAGAGTTGGAGAACAAAGTTTTCGAAACCTGAGACAAAAGGAGAATAGGATCACAGAGCAGACAGCTCAGTTGGCCCATGTGTCACCAGGGACCTTGGACAGGAGCCTTGGGGAGGTAGAGCATCTTCATAGAGATGCTCCATCAGACCACCTCAATCAAAGATGTTGCTTATGGTTTCTCTGAAAATGATAATTAGCTATTACATTTTTTATTAATTTTTATTTATTTCTGTATGTGTATGAATGTACTGTCTGCATGCAAGTCTGTGCACCCGTGTCGTGCAATGCCGCGGAGTTCAGAAGAGGGTGTTGGATTCCCCTGGAACTGGAGTTCTCCTGGAATTGGAGCTTCAGACGGTTCTCAGCCGCCATGTGGGTGCTGAGGATCGAACCCGGGTCCTCTGTAAGAGCGGTCGGCGCTCTTAACTGCCAGGCCATCTCTCCAGCCCCTAGCTATTACATCTTGATCACCTATGTAGACACAGCACAAAAGCCCAAAATATTGGTATTTTGATTAATGCTGAGAAGTCAGCATTAATATCAATGCCAGCACTAAAAAATGAACACAAGAGCCTCAAAAGAGGGTTAGGGAGATGGACCAGTCGGTTAACTACTTCTTGTACAAGCAGGAGGACCTGAATTTTATCCCTAGCTCCTATGTAAAAGCCAGGCATGACAACTCATGCCTGTAACCCCAGTGCTGGGGAGGTGCAGCTAGGATTCCTGGAGCTTGCTGGCCAGCCCGCCTAACCAAAGTGATGAGTGTCAGGTTCAATAGGACACCTTGCCTCAAAACAACAAGGTAGAGAGAGATTGAGAAAGACACTGGACATCTATCTCTGGAACACACACACACACACACACACACACACACACACACACCATACACATCAAAGATATGAAAGACTAAATCAAAACACCTCAGCCCTGGTTGGGTGAAAATCTCAATGGTAATTACTCATATAAATGCTACAAATACACTTCAAAAACAGCTAAATAATGCACTTACATAAAAAGGAGGAGAAAGGAGCAGAGGCCAAAGAAGGTGGAAAGAGAATGGCTTACTAAATCATGAGCCACACAGAGGAAAGTCCCCAGAAGCGCAGCCAGCCATAAGCCATCGACAGGTGCCAACTTTTCATGAAGACTCACAAGCAGCCAACAGGCGATTAGAAAGATTAAAGTAAGAGAAGACTCATGGGAAACCCTGGGCAGAGACCTACCTTCTAGACCAACGGTGCTCTTAATCCTTTGTAACTTGGTACCAGCATGTGTGTGGCCCTAAACCTCAGTTTTCCTATCAGTAAGCGAGCTGACTGGACTTGACGGGGACTGACACCCCTTCCATCACTAACGGTCTTTGAATTTTCCTGGAAGAACACTTACATTCCTTGCTACTTATTAATCTGCTTCAACTCTCACGGGAGCAAGAGAGGCAATCCTAGGGTGTGCCTGGGGCTCCCCTGCCAGAAAAGAAGAGGCTCCAAGCAGATATCTTTCCTACACACACTAGAAAGGAAGCCTGGATGCATTTCCACAGAATTCAAAGGCAGGGCCCATCCAAAATGATGCGATGAGGTAAATATTTGGATGTGATCTACATAATCGGAAACACTAGCCCCTTCTGAAATTGACCTGGCTCTTTCATCACCAGCCACATGGAAATTGTCCTCAGTTATAACTAGAACATAACGCAGAGCATGTGCCTGGGTACTGAGCCTGCCCTAGGTTACTGCACAGTTACTCAGGGAAACAGAACCAGATGTTACTGTGCAGGGCCTGGATGTGTCATCTGGTGCAGTGGCTGGTCCATTTGGCCTCTTGCTCCCAATGGCAATTGCCTATTTGCAACCCAAGCCAAGCAGGATAGTCAAAATAATGAGTAATACACTCAAAAAAGTGTGTCGAGAAGCTAAATGGGTGGTGGTGACCTTCCAATTGATGAGTCTGTTTGATGACTTGGCCACCAATATCTGGGTCAATATTCAGCATGGCTGAATTCACAAACCTGAAATCAGAAAGATCCTGAACTGAGTAAATGGCTCAGTTTATAGAGTGCTTGCCAAGCAAGCATGAGGGCCAGGGTTCAGATCCCCACAACCTGCCAGGCACAGTAGTGCATGCCTTAATCCTAGCACTGGGAAGGAGCAGTCAGAGAGGAGGCTCCCTGGGGTGCGCAGGCCAGCCAGCCTAGCTGAATCAGCAAGTTCCAGTTCATTGAGAGACCCTATCTCAAAAAATAAAGTGGAGGGTCTGGAGAAATGGCTCAGTGGTTAAGAGTGCCGACAGCTCTTACAGAGGACCCGGGTTCGATTCCCAGCACCCACATGGCAGCTAAGAACCGTCTTTAACTCCAGTTCCAGGGGAATCCTATGCCCTCTTCTGACCTCCAAGGCATTGCACGACAGGGGTGCACCAACCTACATGCAGATAGTACACTCATACACATAAAAAAATAAAATAAATTTAAAAAAATAAATAAAAAAAATAAAGTGGAAAGTTATTAAGGAAATCACCCAGTGTGAACCTCTGGCTTACACACACACACACACACACACACACACACACACACACACTCTCACACCCTGCATCCATCTCCGAGCCCTACCATCTTTACATTCCAGCTTCCACCTTTTTTTTGAGAAAGGGTCTCTTATTGGCCTAGAATTTTGATACAGAGGCCAGGCTAGCTGGCCACCTGTCTCCACTTCCCATATTACCATCACAGAATTACAAGTGTGTGCCACCATGCCCAGCTTTTTTTTTTTCTATATCTGTATGAACGTACTGTCTGCATGCAAGTTTGTGCACCCGTGTCGTGCAATGCCGCAGAGGTCAGAAGACGGTCTCGGATTCCCCTGGAACTGGAGTTCTCCTGGAATTGGAGTTTCAGATGGTTCTCGGTCGCCATGTGGGTGCTGGGGATCGAACCCGGGTCCTCTGTAAGAGCAGTCGGCGCTCTTAACCACTAGGCCATCTCTCCAGCCCCCATGCCCAGTTTTTGACATGAGCTCTGGGAGTCCAAACAGGTCTTCCTGCTTGCAGGGCAAGCATTTTACTGAATGAGCCATCTCCCTAAGTGATAAATTATTAAATATGGTATAAAGATAATAAAACCTCAAAGACCCAATTGGATATGACTGCTGGATGGTGCACTCAGATTCTTCTGATTTTGAGCATAATAGGCCATCATTCAAAGTTTTTCTTCTTTTTTAGGAATGAATGTATTTAAAACCACTACCCCATCATCTTCAAGGGTCAATCTATAATGGAGATAAATTTCAAAATGATGCTCTGTAGGAAAGTACCATGATGATTTCAAAGCTTACTTACTGCCAATGAGTTATTGTGATTCCACAAAAGATAGGGCCCGTGTGACACAGCAGAAGAGGGACAAGCTGTGACCTCCGTAGGACATGTTCTTAGAGACTGGTATGCCCACATGGTATTCAACTTTCCCACCCTTGTATGGATTCAAACACTTTAAATTCTTTCTCACTGAAATGGAGTTGTGCGGTTAATACATTTCGATTATTCAGAATAGATTTTTATCTTCAAGTTATCATAAAATGAAAATCCTAAACTTAAAAGACTTGAGTTGTAGGCCACCAAGAATACAACAAAGACTAGGGATATTAGTTCTCAGCTTACAAAATACTGCTTTTATTTGTCTGTCTGTTTGTTTGTTTGTTTTATAGACAGGCTGAATAAATTATTCAACCAGTAAAGTGCTTGCCATGTAAATACGAGGACATGAATCTGATCCACAGAACCCACATATGAAAAGGCATGGGAACTCACACTTGTAATCCCAGCACTGAAGAGGCAGCCAGGCAGAACCCTGGAGCTTGCTAGTAAGCCAGCTTAGCTAAGTGAAGAGAGGTCAAAGCTAATGAGAGACCCTGTCTCCAAAACAAGGTGGAAGTCTCCTGAGAAATAATATGGAAGGTTGACCTCTGGTTCCCACATGCACATGCACACGTGTGCACACAGCTTCACACCCACACACAAAATTACTGTTAAGACTCAAAGCCAAGATTTGAGTTCAGGGGCAGCTGATTTGAAAGCTCAGCTGTCACTCTCTGTCTCACTGTCACTCTCGAGGCTGCAGTGAGGCTCAGATACTGATAAAAAGAGGCTTTGTAGAGGATAAAGTCCTATGCTATTGCTAGTTTAGAGATTAGGTATTATTAATTATTTATTTACATTCTTATTAAAAATATAAAAGTACAAGCAGCGTTAGATGGCATGTGCTTCTACGCATGTCTGGGGGCAGTGCCATGTCTTACTAAATGTACTGTCTCTTTTTAATAGTTTGTTATTTTTATTTTTTATGTGTATGAGTACCTTGCCTGCATGTATGTATGTACACCCATGTCATGCAATGTCCTCAGAGGTCAGAAGAGGGAGCTGAATGCCCTGGAACTGGAGTTACAGATGGTTGTTAGCCACCATGTGGGTGCTAGGACTCAAACTGGGGTCCTCTCCAAGAGCAGTCAGTGTTTTTAACCACTGAGCCATCTCTCTAGCCCCAAATTCACTGTCTCTTTAAAGAGATAATAATTACATCAGTTCTTTCCACATATGTAACAGGTTACAATGCAGATCTGATGATATTTGATTAAGAAAATGAAGACACTATTTCCATGGAGGAAGCCACAGCAGATGAAGGGAAAATCTGGTTTCTCTAACAAAGAAAAAGGTGCTGATTATCAGGGCCCAGGTACAACTCAGTTAGGGAACCCCTTAGCTTGCTCAGGACACCTCAGCAGCTGCCCCTGAAAGCAGTGTGAGAGGCTGGGGTGTAAACAAATTTTCTAACTGTATAATTTTCAAAACTCAGCTGAATTACTGTAAGATCCTTCTAATAACATCTAACAAGCCATAAAATGTGTTTTCCAATGTTTAAATAAGACTTCCTTGCTTCCTTTACTTATTTATATTGTTATCTTTATTCTGTAGGGATGAGATATAGGTGCATACATATCAGGGCATGCATGTGGAAATCAGAAGACCCTGCAGGAGACTATTTTCTACTTTCAAGTGGGTCTGAAGGACTGAACTCAGGTCTTCAGGCATGGTGGCAAGGGCCATTGCCCACTAAGCCATCTGCCAGCCACTTCTTTGATTACTAAAAAGGGGGAGGGGATTAGAGCTTACTAAGCTTCTACCTCGTGCCAAGAACTTTATTAACTTACTTCATTCTCTCCTCAAAATTGCTCTCTCTTATCACTCAGATGTTCATTCAAATGTCACCCCCATAGGGAGTATGTGAAAGCAGTGACCACAGCTGGGGTATGCATCCTCATCCACAAAGCCACCCACTGTCACACACATGGTCACAATCACACACATATACACACATTCACATACACACAGTTCCACACAATCATACATATACAGTAATATACATATACACAGTCATATATACACAGTCACATATACACAGTCACATATAAACACACATACAGTCATACTCCATATAGTCTCTTTGTCTCTCTGTCTCTGTCTCTCTATCTCTCTCAAACACACACACAGTCAAACATATACATACATGGTCACACTCACACATACACATACACACATACAGTCATACACAGTCACATGAACAGTCACTCACACTCATGCACACATGCACAGTCATACCCTTCCACAGTTACACATGCCCTCACACACTCAGACATGCACATAATACACAAAGTTAACACACACATGGTCATAATCTTACACACTCAAACACTCACTCATGCACATAATCATCCCTACATAAGTCATACCCACATGCACTCACATATGCCCAATCTCACATACACAGTCATATATAATCTTATACACATACACTCACATAAATATACAGTCCCATACAAATACACTCGTATACATACAGTTACACTCATAGCCCCACACACACAGTCTCTCTCTCTTTCTCTCTCTCTCTCTCTCTCTCTCTCTCTCTCTCTCTCTCTCTCACATACACACACAAACACACACACACACACACACACACACACACACACTCAAAGTCACACTATCTTTTCCCTCCTGGCGGCTCTAGAAGGTTCTAGGAAAGCGGTTTTAGGTGGTTCTGGTCTGAAGTGTCCTGATTTGGCTGCTTATTCTCTGATGCTCCCGCTACTCTTATACATGAGGACCTTTATATCTTGGGCCCCAGCTCCTTTAACAAAGCCTGGCACACAGCAGGTGCTCAGTGGTTATGGGATGACTTCAGCCTGCCAGGGAGGAAATGTGATCTGTCTGTTATAGAGGAGGAGCTGATGGGATCATCCAAGGTCAGGTTGCAAGTGACAGTCAAATCAAACTGCAGTCTACAGCTCCAGTAGCCAGGAGCTGCCCACGGCTGGAGCTTCATCATCTCAGGCCTGTGCCAAAGGCCTCGATGGCTCTGCAAAAAACACTGGCACCTTCCCAAACTCTCAGCTTCCTCAAGGTTTTTCCTAAACATTTAGAAAACAGTTGAATTTCTCCCAATTAATACATTTTAAGATTAATTTAAGTAATTAAAATGTTTAACTTAAGTCATTTTAATATTGTGCTGGATAGCTTTAGTTGTCAATTGACACATGGGCAGATGGAGCCTCAGTTGAAGAATTGCCTCCATTGGACTGGCCTGTGGGGTATTTTCTTGATTGTTGAGTGATGTGGGAAGGCGCAGCTGACTGTGGGCGGTGCCACCCCTGAGCAGGTTGTTCTGTACTGTATAAGAAAGCAGGCTGAGCACAGGCCAGGGTAGCAAGCCAGTAAGCAGCACTCCTCCACAGCCTGTGTTCAAGCTCCTGCCTCCAGGTTCCTGCCCTGAGTTTCTACCTTGGGCTCCCTCAGTGATGAACTGTGTGACCCGGGAGATGTGAGCCAAATAAACTGTTTCCTCCCCAAGTTGGTTTTGGTCAGAGCGATTTGTCACAGCAATTGAAGGCAAACTAGAAAAAATATTAACTTAAGTAATTAAATGCTGTTTTGCAATTTAAAATACCAGCTATATTTTGAGGCAGAATGTCACATTCTAATGACCATTCAAGTAAAACATAGGTCATGCTTGTGCACATATGAAAACATGTGCCTATGTGGTAGACAGTGCATGGGGGCATTTGAAAAGCTCACCATCCTGGCCCAGGAGTACTAGTATTGAAACGAGTTAGTAGAGAGGGATGTAACCAACAAGGGACCTTCCTAGACAAAATCTCAAGGTCATAAAGGGGGGTTTACAGGCTTCTAGGAGGGGATCTGGGTAGGAAGACAAAAGCACAGAGATCACTAAAAATCACTCTGCTGTGTATGTAAGTGCAGTGGTAGACCATTTGCCTAGCATGTACTAGGTCCTGGGTTTGATCCCAAGTAACACACAGACACAGACACAGACACAGACACAGACACAGACACACACACACACACACACACACACACACACACACACACACACACGGTTAAATAAATAAATAAATAAAATAAAGTGTTAACTCAAGTAGTTGCAGAGTCTCCTCTCCGGAGCAGAGGAGGAGATTTGTCTTTCTGGGACGGCTTTAGGTATGGTCTTGCTGAAAACCGAAAATCTCTGGGAATTATTTCCATCTCAAGTACTCTATGGTCCAGATCGGCAGCTGCAGCCAAACTGGGAGCTCCCACCGCTGTTTCTGGAACAAGCAGAGGGGCCTTTCAGTCTGGCTCCAAGGCTGCTGGCTCCATACACTCATGGAAAAGGTGACCCAGCCCACAGTGCCTGCTGAGGTACAGCCCAGCCCTCCACCCACACTGGAAGCACAGAGGAAGTGCCTCTCTAACCATCTGCCTGGTTAACATGGGCCACGTGCACAGGAGAAAGGACCACCTCCCCTCCCTACCACCAACGCCCAGCACACACAGGCTTCCCCCAAACATTTCAAGTCTTCCTGGCTCTGAACCAGGAATTCTGCTTGGAGTCAACCACTTACAGCCCATTAAAAAGCCTGTGCAAATGCAAACACTCTGTCCATGAGACAAGGAAGAAACAAGAACCATGTCTTGGTTGTTGAAACTCGACTAGGGGCTAGAGTCCCCGAAGAGGAAAAATCACTGCATTAGAAACCACAGCTATTTCCAAAGGGTACCTCAATGACCTGGGAGACCAAAGGGGCCGTTGGAAGCACTAACTGGACAAACTGATCCTGCCTTGTGCCAGACAGCTCTAGTCTGGGGAAATAGGAGGTATTCAGGGATTTCTAGCTGCCTGGAGTCTGAGATCCGGTGTGTTTAATAGACAGTACCCTACATATTAGAACATGGGCAGAGCATTTCATCACAACCTGACCCTGCAAAGTCAACATCATCCTCATTTAGGAGATGCTAAACTGGCTGGTTGGAGTCTCAGAAGCTAACAACACCAACTGAATAGAGGAACCACTTTGGAGGGCTCCACCTTTCGGTCCTGTCGGCTACCAAATGGGGTCCTCCCTTCTCTACTTCTTTCTCCTCCTCTTCCTCTTTCTTTCTTCTCTCTCTCTCTCTCTCTCTTTCTCTCTTTCTCTCTCTCTCTCTCTCTCTCCTAACTACTTGAAATCATTGGTCATTGCTTTGAGTTTAAGAGAGGCCCTACTTAGGCCTCAAGTCTAAGCTATACGTTTCACTTGAACTTCAACAGGACTCTGCGCTGGGAATCACTGGGCACCGACCCAGTTAAAGTTTTGCCAGGCATTTGATTCCCCACATGAGCCTTCCAACTGTGGACTGCATAAGAGGAATTATTAAAACCAAGTAGCCACCATCATTTGGATATTGGACACACAGAGATTCCAGTGGGAAGCCAACGTGAGACCCTCAGGCAGCAGTGAGCCACTCTGCTGCAGAGCTTGCTGCCCTTACAGATTCTCAGCTTCAAGGGCCCGTGGGGAGGTTACAGGTGGAGAGGCCCTTTCCCTTCCATCTTCCCCTACCCCCAGCATCTTCAGCTTTGTCCTTTATTCATTAAAGCAGTAAATTCTTATGGCAATGCCTATTTTTACAAAAATCTACCTTGTGAGCATAAGAAATACCTGACAAAAAAAATTCTTACAGGGAAAATATTTACTTTGTGTTGCTAGTGTAAAATTCATAAATGCTTCATCCTTTGCTCTAGGTGGAATAGTGACTTGGGTCACTTGATAGGTAGGAACATAATACATTTAAAACAAGACACTTTAGGGGCTAGAGAGATAGCCTAGCGGTTAAGAGCGCCGACCACTCTTGCAGAGGACCCGGGTTCGATCCCCAGCACCCACATGGCGGCTGAGAACCATCTGAAACTCCAATTCCAGGAGAACTCCAGCTCCAGGGGAATCCAACACCCACTTCTGACCTCCGCGGCATTGCACGACATGGGTGCACAGACTTGCATGCAGACAGTATATTAGTACACATACAGAAATAAATAAAATTAATTTAAAAAAATTAAAAAAAAATAAAACAAGACACTTTATACTTTGCTGCTCATCTGTGGCTGCTCCCAGAGCCCCTCTCCTTTAGAAATCCCGTGGGATTCAGGCTTGGCATCCCCGGCCATACCATCTCTCAACATGAAAATCTCACCCAGATTCCATGCTGACATGACACACAAAGTGCTCTGAATTCCACTGTCAGCAGGCAAGCAAGCCAGGACAACACCCTACCCTACGTCATCAAGGATGTTGTGCCCATGTGACACCATGCCCCAATCAACAGACATATAGTCAGAGAAACTGAAGACCAGCCTGTGCAGGAAAACAGGGACACAGCAAACAACAGACCCACGTGAGGAGTGCCAGTTGCAGGAAGAAAACCAAAGTCTGTTGGAGGTAGGAATGTGGAAGAGGCTCTGGAAAATGCCCTCCATCACCCACAGCAAGGAGTGGCCAGAAACTTGTAAACTCAAGGGGAAACCTGAAGAAAGTTCCTGAGGTCTTTAACATGTTTGCTGCTGCTGCTGCTGCTGCTGCTGCTGCTGCTGCTGCTGCTGCAAACAATAGCTCTTAGTCATTGTACCTCACTGGGGACACTAGACAATGGCTGGAAACATGGTGGTCATAACTGGTTAAGGATATTAGTAGCTACATACACACACACACACACACACACACACACACACACACACACACACGTATCTGCTACAAAATGTCAATAATATCCCTGCTGCAGAATGAGTCAGAGATGGTCGTGACTTGACCTTCTCAGGCTTTTCCTCTTCTGCAAAGCCCTGGTTCCCATAGATGCAGAGGAAAGAAAAGCCAAGGTACCCAGTCCCCAGTTCATCAACATCAAAACTGAAAGGACGAAAGGGTGGTGCATCGAAATCTCAGGCAGCACAGATCCAAATGGAAAAGCAGAGAGGAAGCGGTAGTGTGGGAGTGACTGGTGTATCTGGGCACCAGTGCAAAGAGCCTGGGTAGACCAGTTGCTTCTTGTTGCATCACCTGTAGATGTTGATATGAGTTGTCTTTCAACAAAATGACTAATAAAATTATATGACGCGGGATTCCTAGTGAATCTATTAAAGGAACCTCTGGCTCGTTAAACTTGATACTACTTAAGTTAAATTGTGAAGATACTTTGACTAGTTTTGGCCAACTGGGATAAAAAGGAACTTTGCCAATTCATGAAATACCGAACTGGACACTGGAATGATTGGTGACATGTGAAACTTTATTCAAAGAGACAAGAGTCATCCTATGGGGCTATGGGGTGGTGGTGAGTCAGCACAAGATCAAATGAACTCTGCCCACAGTCTACCCCTCAGCTGGGGTTCCTGAATGTCAAGGCTAGCAAGAAGAAAGAGAGAGTACAAGATTAGCAAGCTCCTTACACACACACACACACACACACACACACACACAGAGACAGAGACAGAGAGACAGAGAGAGACAGAGAGACTGGGGGGAGGGTCAGGAGAAATTTTCCAAGTCATTTCACCTTCTACACCCAAACCACATTAGAGACACCTATGATTTGTATTCTCCAAACATCTGCGCAAACTGAGGAGGAAGGGAAAGGGGTCAGTGAAGGTGCCCTCAATCGGGATGCAAGAATTTCCAGTGTCCTAGATACAGGCATGACACAGATTGATCCCAAAGAAAGGAGACAGAAATGGTCACCAGGAGAAGCCAGGTGAGGATTTCATTTTAGCAACGTGCCTTCCCGTGGCAGCCACAGCCTCGCCAGCTTCTCCTGCTCCTACTTTGACTTCTCTTCCTACCACGCTGAGCTCTAATCCACACATGGGCTGCTGTGGGATGGCATCAGCCCCAACCTCTTAGCCTGGTCTCCCAAAGGGGTCAAACACATATAAAGTCAGCACACTCTCCATATCCTCCCCCCGAAACACCAGTGAGTGGGCAGGTAACAGATATTCAGCAAGACCTTCCAGATAAACACAGAACCCTGCAGCCAATGGAAGTGGCAAGTGCAGCCTTCTTCCTGTTATCTCCAGCATAATAGCCAGGGCACAAAACCCATAGTATGGAACTCAGCCAGCCAAGCCACTCTGTACTAACCTTCAGAACAGCCTGGAAACCCTTTCTTTTTTTTTTTAATTTTATTTATTTATGTATGTGTATGAACGTACTGTCTGCATATAGGTTGTGCACCCATGTCGTGCAATGCCGCGGAGGTCAGAAGAGGGTGTCAGACTCCCCTGGAACTGGAGTTCTCCTGGAATTGGAGTTTCAGATGGTTCTCGGCTGCCATGTGGGTGCTGGGGATCGAACCCGGGTCCTCTGTAAGAGCGGTCAGCACTCTTAACCTCTAGACCATCTCTCCAGCCCTGGAAACCCTTTCATCTGCTGTGGAGTACCCCTGTGTGCTTTCCCATGATGTGGGAGAAGAGAACATACATGGTTAGACAGTGGAAGAGGGGTCTGGTTTCTGAACCTGAGGAAGGAAAATGAAAAAGGGAACTCTGTTGGAATATTTGGGCTGAAAGCACATTAGAGGTGAAAGTTCTAGAAATAGGTGATTCTTCGTAATGCTGGAAAGCCATATGAGACAGCAGAAGCTGGGGCAATGGAGCAAACAATCCCAATACTGAAGAGATAACCCATTCCCAATAAGGCAGTCTTCCCTTCCTTGGGTAGGAGGATCCCAGAAATGACCCCATTCTTTTGTCATTATGAGCTCTGAGGCTGAGCTATTAAACACTAGGTATCCATGCCTAGACTCTGATTCTCAGAACAACCCAGCACCACAAGGTTCCTCGGAGGGGAAACAAGCTCAGAGAAGAGCCCTCCTGGGTTCAGTAGAAGAGCACATCCCGGGGGCTGGGCAGGTGGTTCACCTGATAATATGCTTGCTGTAGAAGCAGGGGGAGCTGAGGACAGTCCTCAGCCCTTAGGCAAAAAGCTGGGCATGGGGGCTGGAGAGATGGCCTAGCTGTTAAGAGCGTCAACCGCTCTTGCAGAGGACCCGGGTTCGATCCCCAGCACCCACATGGTGGCTGAGAACCATCTGTATCTCCGATTCCAGGAAAACTCCAGTTCCAGGGGAGTCTGACACCCTCTTCTGACCTCCGCGGCACTGCACAACATGGGTGCACAAACCTACATGCAGACAGTACATTCATACACATTTAAAAAATAAATAAATAAATAAATAAATAAATAAATTTTTTTAAAAAGCTGGGCATGGTATTGTACACTTATAATTCCACACTGGCAAGGGGAGACAGATCTCTGGAACTCTCTGGCCACATAGCCTTGTCTAATTAGCAAGCCTCAGGCTAATTAGAGACTCTATGGAAATCTCTGAGGCTATCTCTGCCCATCACATGCACTCATGTGCACCTGCACAAACACACACACACACACACACACACACACACACACACGCACACCAGCACATTATCAACTTAGGTCTGTTTGGCTGTTTTGAGAAGCTTTCCTGTGGCTTTTCAGAACAAGAACTTGTCTTTGTATCTTTCTCTGGACACAAGGCCAGGCACATGGAAACACCTTCATAGTCTCATGGGGGAGTTGAACTGAGTGCTCTTGAGTGCCTGCAGGACTAACCTAGACTCTGAAGTGCCTGGCGGTCCTGAACCTCTACTAAGAAGCAGTTCCTCAACAGGTGTGGCAGCCACGCCTTTAATCCTAGCACTCGGGAGGCAGAGGCAGGCAGATCTTTGTGAGTTCAAGGCCAGTCTGGTCTACAGAGTGAGTTCCAGGACAGCTGGGACTACAGGGAGATTCTGTCTCAAAAAGACCAAAAAATTAAAATTAAAAAAAAAAGAAGCAACTCCTCCACTGGACGAGGAGTGAAGCAGGCTCCCAGCTGAATGCTCTTCCTGCCCATGGATGGACAGCTTCTCTGCATGCCTCTTGGGACTGTCCCCCAGATACCCCCTTCCTTATCTTAACATGCTTTCTCTTTCTCACAGCCCTGCTTGTCCATGCCCACAGCCAGTCCAGAATGTAAACAAAGATGAAGAGTGACAGTGACCACAGGGCATTTTTGACATCATCTTGTCATGTGAATTCTTGAAACTCATTTCAATGCCTTTGTGTCTGACCCTTCAAGATCACCTCCTCCTTGTGACAGTTGATGTCACTCTCCTCATATCTAAGGCTCAAAATAGAGGCATTAATGTCCCCATCTAGTCTCCCTTTCCCCTTAAACCTGTCAACTCAGTTTATCAAGTGTTCTAGCTTGCTTTTCTGTTGCTATAATAAAGCAATGACGAAAGGAACGTGTGAAGGAAAGTGCTCATTACACTTCACCAGTTATAGTCTATCACTGAGGGGAGAAGACAGCACAGGAGCTCACCTCACACAGGAACCTGGAGGCAGGACTGAAGCAGCGACCACAGAGGAATGCTTCTTACTGGCTTGCTCCCCCTAACTCGCTCATTGAACTCTCTCAATATAGCTGAGGCCCACGTGCCCAAGGACAGCACCACCCCTCACCTCCTTTTTTAATTAGCAATTAAGAAAATGACCCTCAGACATGCCACAGGCCAGCCTGATGAAGGAAATTCCTCAACTGAGATTCCCTGTTCCCAGATATGTCTAGGCTTATGTCAAGTTGGCACAAACTATGAAATCAAGTCTTCTTTATTTCAATTTGTTTATAACTCTTCTGGTTTGGGTCTCAGAATTCATAGTGAAAAAGTCACCTCTTTTAGCCTAGGCTATGAAAGCAAGCAGCCCTGAGACCAAATCCTGCTCTGTCATTTATGAGCTCAGACTGTGGGGGAACTATTCAGCATAGGTGAACCTTGCTTTCCTCATTAGTTACATGTATCCATCCTGTAGAATTATGGAGCATGAAAGATATTACATGTGCATACCTCCAGCTCCTAGGTACTCAATAACTGATAACTATCATTAGTATTTGTGTTCATCAGCTTCCCATAGCTACAACAAAATACTTAAGAAAATTAACTTAAAGTTACATAAATTTAATTTCACAGTTTCAGAGGTTCCAATCCACAGTCACTTGGTCTGAGGTAAGGCAGTAATATATCAGAGGAAGGGTGTGGTGGGGTAAAGCTGCTTACCTCAAAGCAGCCAGGATGCAGAGTGAAGGGAAGTTACTGAAGACAAGGCATACCCTTCAAGGATACACCCCAAATGGCCTAGATCCTCCAACTAGACTCTGCCTCCTAGTTCCCACCACCTCCAAATAGTGCCAACCAACTATGACTCAATCAATGGATTTATCTGATTAGGTCAGAGCCTCATGACCCAGTGCCTTTCCAGAGGATTCAACTCTAAACACTGCATTGGAGGCCAAGCCTCAACATGAGTTTTAAGGAACATTTCCCACCCAGACTGTAGCAATCCTGTTATGCTATTAACACCAGTTGCTCCCTCTGTCGCCAGCCTCTCCCGCCCTTACTTGACAGCCCTCCTACACCATTAATGCCTACACTTTGGTTTCAAGAGCTTTAGTGATGTCTTATACCTAGTCACATAGAATCTATCATCTAGCCTGCTATGTAATTAGGGTCTCTCCAGTTTGGGCTTGGCCTGCCTTTTTTTTATAAATTTTTTATTTATTCATTTATTTTTTTGTATGTGTATGAGCATACCGTCTGCATGTAGGTTTGTGCACCTGTGCCATGCAATGCTGAGGAGGTCAGAAGAGGTCTCGGATTCCCCTGGAACTGGAGTTCTCCTGGAATTGGAGTTACAGACAGTTCTCAGGGTGCTGGGGATCAAACCTGGGTCCTCTGCAAGAGCAGTTGGTGCTTTTAACCACTAGGCTATCTCTCCAGCCCTCGGCCTGCCTTTTTACAATTGATCTTAGATCAAAAGCCTAAGAAGCATTCGAACTACCTTTTCAAATGGACTTGCTATGAGTCCTCTCCTGCTTCCCATTCCCCCAGCCTACAACCACAAGTTCCTTCTGTGCATCCTACATGGGTCTACACAGTGTCATCAGAAAGCCTCATTCACTCCCATCTTCCCACTAGACCCCTCATGTGAGTCAGGGTTCCATTACTGTTAGGAAACCAAAAAAGCTTTCATTCGTTCACAGTCTTAAGAGGTTCCAGTCCAAGATCAAGTAGACCCACTGCTTTGGGCCCCTGAGGCTGGTGCACAGTGCATATAACAAAGCAGCCCAGGCCATATAACAGAGCAAACCTGCTATCTGATAAGCCAGGAAACAGGGGAGGAAAAGAAGGCTGGAAAACTCAGTTTCCACGGAGGGCATATCTCCAATGGCCTAAGGATCTCTGCCAGTGTTCACAACCTCTAAAGCTTCTACTACCTTGAACGAAATACACTGTAACTGGCTGGGAGCCAAGTCTTTAACACATGGACCTGGTTTTGAAAACTATTTTTATTATTCTTTTATTGGTGTGTGTGTGTGTGTGTGTGTGTACATGTTTGAGTATGTATACATATGTGTGTGTGTGGAGACCAAAGGTTGAGCACTTTCCTCAATCGTTCGCTACCTTATTTTTCTGAGACACAGTTTACTGATTCAGATTGCCTGAGATAACCAACTTATCAAACCAAAAAAGCTTTGGTTAGCCCATAGTTCTAAGAGGTTCCAGTCCAAGATCAAGTGGACCGGTGCTTGGGTCCCAGGGAGCTGCCTCCTCCCTACCTGCCTCCATCTACCGAACTCCTCCACACTCTCGAACCCATCGCCATAGCCATCCTGTGCTAAACTCAGTACTGATCAGCTGTCTTTCTTAATCTTTGCAGACAGAAAACTGTATGTACACATATAACTCCTACAGATGTCAACGCTTAACACTTCCCTGAACTGAGTTCTGTTAGGTCCATCCATAAACAATGTTGCTTTTCTACCCTCTATGGAGTTTTAATACACATTAATATGATTGATGAGTATTTCCTGACTTAAGGAACGAGCTCCTAGTGATAGTGGAGAAGGCATGTCTCACCATCTTGGCTCCAGCCCTGTCCTGGGGCCCAATCACCAGGCCCTGTCTTGCCTCTCAGGTAACATTCACAGAGTGGCTCCTCCAGCTGGGATTCCAGGTAGAATATTCCACAAGGAGCTAATTATCCACAGCTTCCGTGTGCTCTGGAGAAGACGCAATACATGGGAGCCCCAGGGGTGGGGCTTTCCTGCTGTCCTAGAAGCCAAGAGTACGCACATGTTTCAATCCCTAGGGGAGACCACGAACCAGGTCCCTGGAAAGGACTGGGAGGATCTGAGTGGGTCTGTGCGGGCCACGTTCAGGGCCAAGTCTTGGAATGAGGAACCAGGCTCAGCCAACAGACAAACAGGATGAGTCACCAGGGAAGCTGCAGCCTGGCACGCTCACAGTACCCCGGGGACCAAATTCACCTGAGCCAGAGTGTGGCGGTGCAGGCTGTTTCCAGTGGCCTCTGCAGTGGCCCTAGCACTAAAGGACTTGCGTGGCCATCCCGCTGCTGCTCGTGGCAGCAGACTAGGCTAGGGGGAAACTGCCACTCTGGGGCAAGAGAAGCTAACCAAGTTTGTAGATCAGACGAGAGCATCGCTTTTCACTCTCTACTGAAGAGGCAAGAAACAACATACACAGACTAAGACTCAGTACCAACCCAGCCTTCCTTCTTACGGGAGTCTGTGCTACTGACCGAGAGCCAAAATTCAAGCAATGAAAGGTCTGGAAATGCTGAACGCGACCTGTCATTACAGCTAGATCAACTGTCTCTACATTTCTTCCCCTGAATGTCATTATCTCTGTGTAATGACTGTTAATTCTCCCTGTTCTTGTGTGTGAGGTTTGTCCGCCCTGACCTGCAAGCCATGCAAAGCAGCAAGATGCAAGTCTGATTGTGGACACCAAGCCACTCTGATCAGAGCCGGAGATCATTTGAGGGTTGCAGTGATACTTAGACCCCTAGCTCCTGATCAAAAGCAGGAACCACTGGGCATCCCAGGGGTCCTCCCATCCCATCAGCAGTCATTTGTATTCCTGTGCAGTCAGTCAGCGGTCCGCAGCCAGGTTTGGCTGGGGAGGTCCCAGTGCTCGTTTCGCTCCTAAACCTCCCTGGTGTACAGCCAAATCTCAATTTTACTCAAACTTTATAAAAACAGAAACGGACGAAGAAAAACGATTCCCGGGAAGGATGGAAAACTAATCTAGCAAGCGATTACAGCTGTGTGGAGAGCTGCTGGGGGAACGGGGCACCTTAGAGGAACAGCTCCCTGGGGATGGGGTGGAGTCTCGCATCCTGTCCACAGACAGCTGTCATAGATAAGGACATGAAGTCAAGATGGTCAACACAGGGTTGAAGGAGCACACCCACCCAGGACACAAACTAGGCACTGAACTAAGTCACAGAAAGTTGCTGACCTAAAGGGTTGATGACCCAGCTGGGGAAAAATATTGAAATACCTGAAAAAGACATTGACAACAGTCATTAAAATTCACCAAAGGGATTTAAAGCACATGCCATTAGACTGGATAGGACTTCAGGAATTTGAACCATTTGGAACGGTCAGGAAGGCTAAGCATGAGGAGTGGTGGTGGTGCCTCTGAGGTGTGGATGTCACCAAGGGTTTGAGCAAAAATGTAGACTGAAGAATGCCCCAGAAGCAAGTAAGGATGGAAGGAGGGAGACTGCGAAGTTGCACCAGGGCACGTCTAGAGAAGCCTGAGGACCAATCCAAGGAGCTGGGTCTTTACACCTAAAGGGCAGACACTGGATGAGACAAGGACGTACAATCAGCAACTGGGCATAGTGTGTACAGTTAATGGCTCCGCAGCCAGAACCAGCTGCAATTTCCATTCCACAATTTACAATGTCCTTAACCTCCAGTCTGTCTCCTCAGAGGCAGACTAAAGATGATGATAGCAGTGTGTACTGATTCCTAAGGAAGATGTGAGGGCTACTTTTATAAACAGGGGACTTAGCACCGTGCCTAGAACATAAGAGGCACGCCATAGATGTCTGCAGTCAGGCGAGAAGAAAGCATGGATTAGAAGCAGCACCATAAAAGGAACGTAAAAAAAAATGGAAGACGAGGTTAGAGGTTGAGTGGTTATAGAAGGTTGTCCCAGTGACCTAACAAGGAGGTAGCAGAAGCCAAGACAAGGCTGCCCAGTGGGAGAGGCAGCTGGAAGGGGAAATCAATCAGACATGGTTATCAGCAGGATACCAGGGCTTAACACAGCTGAGATTCTACACTTGGGAAAATTAGGAGAGATGTTCGTGCTGGAATCAAGTTAAGGAAATTGGGTTGGGATATAGCTCAGCGGTAGAACGCTTGCCTAGAATATGTGAGGCCCTCAGTTCAATCTCCAATAACACACACGGAAGCCAAGAAATAAGCTCAGTAATTCTGGTGAATACAGAAACAAGGAAATAAGTTCTGTTCATAGCTGCTGTGGGCAAACGAGACTCCGAGGGAAAGGGATCCACCCCAGGAGAAAGATACTGGGGTGCTAAAGGACACTGAGGAAAGGCTCCGAGTCCAGACAGGAGTGGCAAAGAAGTTAGGACTAGAGAAAGGGCAGCGCATTAGGAGCTGAAGAACAGAAAGAAGGTCAGGGGAGGAGATGTCCAAGAATAATTACTGCTGAGGAGGGCCCCAGGGACTCCCCAAAAGGGTAATTCTGGTGAAGCCTGAGACACAGCCATGAGGGAGAGAGCAGATCAGCAAAGGCTCCAGGGTGGACTGCTGGCCTTTGAACCCCTCCTCTGCAGGGGACTCTACTAATCCCTCGAACTTGCCAGGCAGTCAAACTGCAGAGAGGCAGCACCTGCTGCCGGCAGCACTGGTGCCTCTGGCTCCGCTCCAAGAATGAAGCTTCCTTCTGACAGTTCTGAAGCCTGCAGTTGCCACCTATTCCAGCCTTCTAACGGGCAGTCTCTGGACAATACCACCTCCAGATGCTGGCATCTAATTGGCCTAAAAGTAGCCCGGCACCAAGGATTTTGTTTTATTTCTATTTATTTTTAATATTTGAGTATTTTGCTTACATTTATATAAATGGACCATATGCATGTGGTACCCATGGAGACCAGAAGAACACATCATATTCCTGTAACTGGAGTTACGGATGGTTGTTAGGTGCCATGTAGGTGCTGGGAACCAGACCCAGGCTCTCTGCAAGATCAGCCAGTGCTCTTACTCATTGAGCCATCTCTGCGGCCCCTTGTTTTGTTCTAACTCCCCGAATGATTCTAACCCGCAACCAAGACGAGGAACCCCTCCCCAAGGAGTTCCCACCAATGAACACTTAAGACACAAGTTCCACAGACTTCTGAAAAGATTGATTACAGAAGTGCTGTTAGACTAATTTAGCGAGCACAAAAGCTGGTGTCCCAACACAATTTGGTTGGTACTGATGGACCACAGGGAGAGAAGAGGGATCTTTAGCCAAGCCAGGACACAGCTTCTTCTTTTTAAGAGCACAGGGATCAAATAATAAGTGATGTCTACTGCAGGCTGGGAGGGAGAGGTGGCTAGGATTTGGCCATTCTGGCATCCCAAACCCTATCATCACCTCCACTGAGCAGACTCAAGCCTGCTGAGCACTGGAAGTCCATGCGCCCACAGTACAGCAGCTGCTGGCTTGGATAAGCACCAGGAGCCCTGGAAGAAGCAGCTCTGAATGCACAGTCCTGGCCAGTAGCATCAGACCCCATGAGATGAAAACCCTTAGAGTCTAGCTTGGGGGTGGGGCTCGGCGCCCGCAGGAGGAACTGCCACGTGCTGTGCCTTAAGAACTATTACTCCTAGCACTCGGGAGGCAGAGGCAGAGGCAGGCGGATCTTTGTGAGTTCAAGGCCAGCCTGGTCTACAGAGTGAGTTCCAGGACAGCTGGGGCTACAGGGAGAACCTGTCTCGAAAAGACCAAAAAAAAAAAAAAAAAAGAACTTAAACTCCGCCAGCACCCACCAAACGGGAGAGTTGGAGGCAGAATCCAGGCACCTGTACTGCCTAACAGGGGGCACTCAAGAGATGCCATATGCAGACAGGCTGGAGAACACTGAGGCCAGATTGCGCTCTATCAGATAGCATTCCTAGACATAAGCATCAGATTATCCATAAAGCCTTGCTTGATGATAATCACACCAAGAACTGGCCCAATAGCACACACAGCTGCGTGCTTCCAGGAGCTCCCCAACCTCTCTGAAGCTTATTTTTAATCTGTAAAATAGAAGTGCCCTGACCTCAAGAGCTTCTGTGGAACCAGGGCATGCCAGCACCTTGCTTAGGGCATGGCCATGTACTCCACAATTTTAATAGAAAAAAATAATAGATTTGATAAAAAATATATGTATAAATAAATAAATTTAAAAAAAGAGAAAGTAGATCCATGGTTACCCAAGAACTGAGGAATTGACAGAATTGAGTATTATAGAAAGAGAACATGGTGTTTCTGGGGTGAAGAAAATATTCTAAAATTGATTGTGGTGATGGTTGTACAATTTTTGTGAATGTAATTAAAATCACCATTCTTTTAAAAAGACAAAAAAAAAAAATAATTGACCCTGTCAGTATACATCTATAATTCCAGCACAGGGTAGGCTAAGGTAACAGGATCATGAGTTCAAGGCTGCCATGGGATATATAGTGAGCCTCTGCCTTAGAAACCAAACAAAAAGGAAAGGAAAGGAAAAGAAACAAAAAGAAAAGTGGAAAAGGAAGGGAGGGAAAGATGAGGAGAGAGGAGAAAGGGAAAGAGTTCAAGAAAGGAAAGGAAAGGAGGGAGGGAGGGCTGGGGGGAGGGAAGGAGAAAGGGGGAGAGAGGGAAGGAGGGAGAGGGAGGCTGCTCAAAAGCCAACAAAACCATTAACTGATCACCACCTGGAGCTCAGATACACACCCCACTGCATCTTTCTGTGGTGGTCCCTGAAGAACTGCACGTGTTCTAACTCCTGAAAACATATCCCTTTACATTTATTATTTTTTTTTCCTATCAAAGATCATGTTAAAATAATCATTTCAACTGATGTTAAAACAGCCAGCTCATGTTGACCCTTGGCTGGAGGCTTCTGCTTAGCCGCAATCAAGATACCAGAACATCCATTTGCTTCAAGGGTCCTGGGTGAAAACCTTTATCTGCTCTAGTTAATGGCATGCATGGGACGTGGGGGAGGGCAGGCAGTGGCCAGCTAGTGTAGGCAGGAAGAGGCAGCTTCCCTCCGTGGGCTGGCATGTGGCTGGCAGGGGCCTGGGTAAGCAGGCCTACACAGGTGCAGGTTGACTCTTCCCTGTTCTTTTTTTTCATGTATGTGTGGTGCGTATGCAGGTTTACATGTTGTGGGTATGGACACCCACGTGGAGGTCAGGGCTTGATGTACGTTGTCTACTTTCTGTACTGACACTCTGGTTGCTCTAACTAGCCCACTTGTCCTGGGGGCCCCTTCTCTCTGCCAGTGAATTCTGGGATTACAGGTGGCTATCACACCAATCCAGCTTTGATGTGGATTCTGGGGAATCCAAACTCCAGTCCTCACACTTGCGTGGCAAGCCTTCATCCACAGAGTCTTCTCCCTGGCCCCGAATCTCTCTTTTCACCTTGGATTTTTCCTGACAGTTCCTCTCTCTTCAGCTTCTGGGAGAAGCACGAGTTCCCTATCTGCCCTTTCCAGCACCCTGCCCTACCCCCAGTCTGTCTTTCCTATTTCTCAGGCTGGCTCTCCTCTCCCAGGGGGAAGCTCTGGTACCCTCATAACCTTTGCTCTGCCTGCACTCTTCCCCCAGGCCCCCACCCCCCCTTATTTTGCACCATCCTCATCTTCCAAAGCATCCTAGCCATGCCCACCCCTTCCCTGTCAATCTCCGCCCTGGGAGGCTCCTTTCCCTCCAGACAGCTATACCCTGCCTCCCGTCTCTGCCTCATTTTGAAATTGCTCATGACAAGATCTCCGCCCCTTCCAACTTAGACAGGCATGAGTAGGGAAACTGTAGTCTACCATCAAACCCGATCCCTTTTAAGAAGGAAAGGGGGTGTTATAAATAATTATATCAGAATCACAGGCATAAACCAGGATTGTCCCAGATGAAGCAAGGTATGGAGTTACCTATCTTACATACCCTTCTACTCTCTCCATCCCTGGGGTTATAAAAATGAGCTGCCCAAGGGACAGGCAGAAACTACATAGGTGCAAGCTGAGGAAGGATCATCTGGCCCACAGTGTGCAGGGCGAAGGAGAGCTAGAATAATCCCAGCTTGCAGTTATGAATAGAGATGAGCAGGCTACATGCTGCTTTTATTTCATTCTCTATAGAGATGCAAATGTGAGGGCTGACGTCAGGTTGAAGCAAGCTTTGCATGAGAAAATGTGGTTTGCATAGTTTAATACAATTTAATATCTACCCATGGCCAGCTAAGCATCTGTCTCTAATTCCACAGCCACAGTCCTTTCAAAGTCACTGCCGCTGGATGTACATGTCTTGGAGAGACAGCTGCGTTTGTCCACCGGGTTCCTTCCATCCCACCAAGCAGCTTTTCCAGGCCTGCTTTAGTTCCAGGGGAAGGACAATGGGCAGGCCATCAGTCCAGATCACCCTGCATGGGATCACCCTGCATGGGAGATGGGGGCAGGACCTAGCAACCAGGTCTGTACTAACAAAGACACAATGGTAACTGGGGCTGTATGGAGAGGGCTGCTCTCCTCGACCCATACAGTTGCCTTGTGGCTTTTGCTCTGTTTTCTAGAAAGGCTTCTATGGCAAAGGAAGAGGGTGGAGGATGGGAGAGCCTTGCCTGAAGCAGACAGTTCAATACCGTCATTGCCTTCTCTCTACTTGATGCTGGGAATCAGCCCTGGCAGGGGAGAAGCCAAGGGGAAAGGGGCTCAATTGGGGCTCCAGGGGTTGGCTGGTGTGTTCTGCTCATGCTACCTGATTCCTTGCTGAGAAAGCTGGTTTTCCACCAGCTATGCCCCTCCTCTGCAAAAGCATCCTACCTCTGGCTTGGTCCTATCTGTACCACCTACTGTAAACTAAATTACACAGAGCGGAGGCCAAGATGCATTTCCTACTACAACGAGGCCCTACCTACGGTCAAGATGAAGGCTGAGGTCAGGGGTGACAATGGAAGGAAACTTGACAAGGCACTGTGTCCAACTTTTCCCTTTCGACCTGTTATATGTGTGCATGCCTGTGTGAGTTCATGTGCATCATGTGTGCGCAAGTGCCTGCAGAGGCCATACCATGGCCCTGGATCCCCCGTAATTGCCATGGGCAGTTATTAACCACCATGGGGTGCCGGGAACCAAACTCAGGTCCTCTGCATGAACAGCAAACACCCGTAAGTCATCTTTCTGCAGAGTCACCTTTCCAGCTCCCATGTCCAGCTGTTTGATGCTGAAATATGATGTTGTCATTTACAAAGTTCACACTGTTACAAAAATAAATCTCTCTCTCTCTCTTTCACACACACATACACACACACACCACACACACACATATGCATACACACAAAATCACACAGTATTTTGAGTACATTGACCATTTTTGTGTTGGGCTGCATTCACTAATATCCCAGGGTAAACTGGACCTCAGGCCAGGGCTGGACAGGCCTGCAGCATGCACCTTTCACTAAGCAGATAGAGGCTTTCACCTGAGATACAGTGGATTCCTTGCATCGCCCTGCAGTGACTGGTGCCCCCATGCTACTACACTTTATGGAAGGTTCTGGTTCTGGGGCTACAGACCGGAACCAGACATACTCATGCTTTCAGAGTAAATAACAGAAAAAAAAAGTCACAGAGTTAAGTGATTTACCCAAGGTCCCTTGAGGTCTAGCATGGAAGGCTGACTAGCGCCCCTTGAGTCTAGCATGGAAAGCTGACTAGCGCCCTTGAGTCTAGCATGGAAGGCTGACTAGTCCGACGCATGGACTGACTAGCATTGAGTCTAGCATGGAAAGCTGACTAGCCCCCTTGAGGTCTAGCATGGAAAGCTGACTAGTGCCCCTTGAGGTCTAGCATGGAAGGCTGACTAGCGCCCTTGAGTCTAGCATGGAAGCTGACTAGTGACCCCTTGAGTCTAGCATGGAAGAGCTGACTAGGCCCCCTTGAGTCTAGCATGGAAAGCTGACTAGTGACCCCTTGAGTCTAGCATGGAAGCTGACTAGCGCCCCTTGAGGTCTAGCATGAAGTGACAGGCTTAGTCACATAACTGACTAGCCCCTTGAGTCTAGCATGGAAGGCTGACTAGCACCCCTTGAGGTCTAGCATGGAAAGCTGACTAGTGCCCCTTGAGGTCTAGCATGAAAGGCTGACTAGCGCCCTTGAGTCTAGCATGGAAGGCTGACTAGCGCCCCTTGAGGTCTAGCATGAAAGGCTGACTAGCGCCCCTTGAGGTCTAGCATGGAAGCTGACTAGCGCCCCTTGAGGTCTAGCATGGAAAGCTGACTATGCACCCCTTGAGTCTAGCATGGAAAGGCTGACTAGCGCCCCTTGAGTCTAGCATGGAAGGGTGACTAGCGCCCCTTGAGGTCTAGCATGGAAACCTGACTAGCACCCCTTGAGGTCTAGCATGGAAGGCTGACTAGCGCCCTTAGTCCTGCAGACAGGCCTAGCTGTTGTTACCCTTTTACGCCCAGGCTCAGAGTCCCAGGAAGAATCACATCAAGATTGAGTTATTCTTCCTAATACTGGATGGTACTATATAACCACATGGCCTTGCCAGCTCAGACAGGACGGGGGACAGTAACAGGAGTGAGGGGACAATGAGGGGGAAGGCAGAGGGAGGACAGTGACAAGGAGAGGACAGTGACAGAGGGGGACAGTGACAGGAGGGCGTAAACAGTGACGGAGGGGTTATGTGACAGTGAGGAGGGGCGGAACAGGGTGACGGGAGGGGACAGGATGAGGGCGACAGTGAACGGTAGGGGGGACAGTGAAGGAGGCGACAGTGACGTGGAGGGGGGACAGTGACAGAGGTGATAACAGGAGGGTGACAGTGACAGGAGGGGGGACAGTGACAGGAGGGGGACAGTGACAGGAGGGGCAGTGACAGGAGGGGACAGTGACAGGAGGGGTGGACAGTGACAGGAGGGGGACAGTGACAGAGAAGGGAGGAACAGTGACGTGAGGGAGACAGGGACAGGAGGGAGGGGCAAGTACAGGAGGGGGACAGTGACAGGAGGGGGACAGTGACAGGAGGGGGACAGTGACAGAAGGGAGGACAGTGACAGGAGGAGGACAGTGACAGGAGGGGGGACAGTGACAGGAGGGTGACAGTGACAGGAGGGGGACAGTGACAGGAGGGGGACAGTGACAGAAGGGAGGACAGTGACAGGAGGAGGACAGTGACAGAGAGGCGTGACGGAGGACAGGCAGGAGAGGACGTGACAGGGCAGGAGGGGGTGACAGTTGAGGACAGTGACAGGAGGGGGCAGTGGACAGGAGGGTGCAGTGACAGGAGGGGACAGTGACAGGAGGGGGGCAGTGACAGGAGGGGGGCAGTGACAGGAGGGGACAGTGACAGTGGGGGACGGAAGGAGGAGGACAGTGACAGGAGGGGGACAGTGACAGAAGGGAGGACAGTGACAGGAGGAGGACAGTGACAGGAGGGGGACAGTGACGGAGGGAAGGACAGGAGGGACAGTGACAGGAGGGGACAGTGACAGGAGGGGCGACAGTGACAGAAGGGGGGCAGTGACAGGAGAGGGACAGTGACAGGAGGGGGACAGTGACAGGAGGGGGGCAGTGACAGGAGGGGGGCAGTGACAGGAGGGGGGCAGTGACAGGAGGGGGACAGTGACAGGAGGGGAGTAGGGGGACAGTGACAGAAGGAGCGGCGTGACAGGAGGGGACAGTGACAGGAGTGGGGACAGTGACAGGAGGGGTGACAGTGACAAGAGGAGGACAGTGACAGGAGGGGGGCAGTGACAGGAGGGGGGCAGTGACAGGAGGGGGACAATGACGGGAGGGGGGCAGTGACAAGAGGAGGACAGTGACGGGAGGGGGGCAGTGACGGGAGGACAGTGAAGGAGGGGACAGTGACAGGAGGGGGACAGTGACAGGAGGGGGGACAGTGACAGGAGGGGGACAGTGATGGGAGGGGAGCACAGTGGCTCTCTTATGGGAGCAGATATCCTGGTCTCTGGACCTTGCAAAGGAGGTTCAGTGTCCCGGTTCCTACCACCCCTTGGGCAGGCACTCCAGGCCCACACCACACCTCCATTTCTCTGGTCTTTGTGTTTGGCACTCACTCCTCCCAGATTCGCCATTTCTCCCTTCTTCCCTCTTCCTTTTTTTTTTTTTTAATTTTTTTTTTATTAATTTTATTTATTTCTGTATGTGTATGATTGTACTGTCTCGCATGCAAGTCTTGCACACGTTAGTCGTGCAACGCCAGCAGAGTTCAGAAGAGGGTGTCGGATTCCCCTGGAACTGGAGTTCTACTGGAATTGGCAGTTTCAGACAGTTCTCAGCTGCCATATGGGTGCTGGATCGAACCCGGATCCTCTGCAAGAGCAGTCGGCGCTCTTAAACCGCTAGGTCTCTCTCCAGCTCCCCTCTTCCTTTTTTTATTCCACTTTTAAAAATTTATTATTTTTTCCATTAATTATTGGGGGATAGGTACATGGGAGGACAGCTCTGGAGTTGGTTTCCTCTTCTACCCTATGGGGCTGGGGCCTGAACTCGGGTTGTCAGGCTGGCAGAAGCTCCTTCACCACCGAGCCGTCTTAAACTCGGGTTGTCAGGCTGAGCGGAAGCTCCTTCACCACCGAGCCATCTTGCTGACCCCATCATTGCACCTTTGATCATTCTTACCTGGCTTTTTAAAAAAAAAAATTTATTATTTACTTCTGTAATGTGTATGAATGTACTGTCTGCATGCAGTGTTTTTGTGCAGCCGTGTCGGATCCGGAGGCAGAAGAGGCGTGACTCCCTTGGAACTGGAGTTCTCCTGGAATTGGAGTCTCAGACGTTCGGCTGCATGTGTGGTGCTGGGATCGAACCCGGGTCCTCTGCAAGAGCGTCGGTGCTCTTAACTGCTAGGCGATCTCTCCAGCCCCTGGCTTTTACATTTCAGTTCAGAACCTTCTTTGAGCCTCCATTTCCTGGTGTGTTTAAATGGAATAACAATAGTTTCTACCACATGGAGCAGCTGACAGGATAAAACCATAGATTCGGGGCCGCAAGCTCCAGGCCCGCCATCTTCGCAGGCCTCCACCCCCACCTCCTCTCTGATCCTGAGCTCTGGCCGGCCCAGCATGGCCCTGCTCTGCAGATGTCAGCTTCTGCATCCCTCGTGAAGACTTGCCCACTTTTTGGCACACAATGCATTGTACATTGTTCAGATGAACGACTCCGTCCGGCAGGAGCTCCAGTCCTCCTCCCACAGGCCTGTCTCCATCGTGTGTCCCCCGTGTGAGTGGCAGGGGAAGCAAACAGAGGGGGGGACAAGATGTTCTTGATGGTACGCAGAAGGACTCTTAAAGTCTACATAATGCAATTGTACTTTGTCATTTGATGACCTTTATTTTCTCTGAGTGCTTTCCACAGACACTAGATTTTTTTTTTTTTATCATAAAGACAATGCTATCAAATCCAGGTCTGTAATACGAAGTGGAAAATTAAAGCAGATCTATCTGGGCTCTGCAAAAGGAAACCAACGTAGGCTGAATCAGGTAATGCATGGATCTCAGTTCAGACCATAACCTGGTGGCATCGACTACTGCTGTGGGAGAGGAAGCAGATGCCACGCTTCCAACAGCCACTGCACTGGAAGCAATGGTGCAGCTTCAGTGCAATAAAATTCTAGCAAAGGGCCTTTAAACTAGCTATGATTCTTTTTTCTGCCTGGTGTATGTTTGCATGGAGGGTGCACACGTGTGCAGGTGCACACATGTCAGAGCACAACCCAGGGTGTTGGTTCTCAGGCTCCTTCCACTTTTTGTTTCAAGCAGAGTCTCTCATTGGCTCGAACTTTACCAAGTAGGCTAGGCTAGCTGGCCAGGGAGCCCTTGTCTCCACCTTCCATCTCATGCCTGGGATAATGAGTGCGTACCACCAGGCGTGGCTTTTTTACATGGGTGCTGGGGACTGAACTCAGGTCCTCATACTTGATAGGCAAGCACTTTACCAACTAAGCCATCACCACAGCCCTGTCTTAAGATTTTTATGTGTACTTTATGTGAGTGGAGACAGAACTGAAGCTATTTTGTTATTTACAGAAGTAAAGAATTGTTTTATTTGGGTTTAAGGCTATTTGTTGTTCCTGTTTCTTTTGTCATATTTTGTTGTTTCATACACACACACACACACACACACACACACACACACACGCCCCTCACTATGTAGCCCAGGCTGGCTTCAAACTGGAAATGTTCCTACCTCCCAAGGGCTGTATACATGTGGGTACCACTATCACAGCAAATTAATAGTTTTAAAGAGATTAGTTTCAGGAAAACTTGTTTTTTAGGAAAGCTAACAAAGTAAACTCTATGGCTGTGGCCTGTGGGCTCAGATCAAACCTAGTTTAAAAGATTAGCTAACCCCTCACAGAAGCTTTGTTAGCCAGCAGAAGTTCAAGGCCAGCCGAAGCCCAGGAAAGACCAGGAAACGACAGGATATAGTGTTCAGCAAGCAGGCCCAGAAATAGGGGTGAGGACAGGCAGGTCTCAGCAGTGACATTATTGCCAAGTAAACAAATGAAGACGAGACCCCTCATGTCACATCCCAGGACAAAGCCAAACACAGACAGTGGAATAGGTGCATGTGGAATAGGGGCGCCTAAACCTATTTAAAGCACAACGGCCCATTCCAAGACGTCTGCAGAAAACAAAGGAAAGGGCACTGCGTAAGCAGACAGGAAGACATGCAAATCCAAAACTAAAAACTGAACCTACCATAGGGCCAGCTATACGGCTTCCAGTGCCAAGGACTCCATGTCGACATACCACAGAGACTCCTGCCCATCAGTGCTCACAGCAGCACCATTCACAATCACTAGGGTATGGAAGCAACCGGAGTGCCCCACAACGGAGGGATGAAGAAACTTTGTTTTACACACACAGTAGAAAGTTTTTCAAGCATAGCTGGGTGTGGTGGCACACACCTTTAATCCAAGCATTTGGGAGGAGGATCTCTGTGAATTCAAGGCCAGCCTGGTCTACATAGCGAGTTACAGGTCAGCTGGGGCTACAGGGAGACCCTGTTTCAAAAAAAAGAGTAGAAAGAAAGTTTTTCAACCATAAAGAATGATGTTATATTGTTTGCAGGAAAATGGATGTGATATTATATTAAGCGAATTAGGTCAGTCTCAGACAAATATTGTACATTTTCTCTCACGTGTAGGTCCAAATCCTTAGTGAAGTATACAACTGTATTTGTAATAATGTTTCACTTGACATGAAAGTGAAGCAAAGCTGTCAAGGAAAGTGATGGGAGATGGTGGGGTGAGAAGGGGGATCATGGGGGGAGGATAAGCTCCAAGTACATTGTCTACTCACGTGACAATGGCTCTATTTAAACCTTTATAGTAATAAAACCCGAGTAAAAGATGCAAGAGATGTATAGCAGAGTGCATGAACGTGGGTGGGGTGGGGGGCATGGAAAGGGGAATGAGTCTAAATTGGACAGAGAAATGTTGTATGAAATGCACAAAACATAAAATAATATGATTTTTTTAAAAGAATATGGAAAATCTTAATCAGTCCTCATATTAGCATTGGAATATTGATAATAACAAGACCAGGGCATTATCTATTTTAGAGTTTTATGGGAATAATTTGGGAAATAATATCCAGTTACTTCAGTTATTTGTGTATTTCAGTGGAACAGAATATGAAATTTTGTTATGTTTAACTATTCTTTTCAAATATTTCTATTCCCAGATCTGGAGCTTTTAAGAGAAATCTCGACAAGTATTTGACCCTCAAACTCCTCTTGTCTTCTTTATGAAGGAGTATGTGATAGCTTATATTAATTGTTGACTCATAGTTGAATGAACATGCTTATAATTCATTACCAATACTTCATTAATGCCAGTTTTCCATGAATACTTATTGGTTATAGCAGTTACTCACTATATCCTAGCTGTACATTCAGTTCATTTTTTATATTAAAATTATGTTTTTCTATGAAAAAATAGTAATAATAACAACAACAACAATAATAATAATAATAAGGAAGTTGACTCTAAACTTCTGCCTCTTGATGGCAAGGGTCTTCCATCTCCAGGCTGAGGTTTCCTTTTCAATGATGTGGGCCTTAGAGGATGAATATGAGACCCCAACAGCCAGTCCTCACGGCACCTGTAGCATAGGCCCTGACGTTCTTCCCAGTAGCAGGAGCGCCTGCTCTCAGCAAAGGGCAGACCCCGATGTGGACCATAGCTATCCCATCTCACACAGTACAAGTCCCCACAGGGTAGCCCTGGATCCTGCCTGGTTCTTCAGCAACTAATTTCTCAAGCTATAAAAGGCTAGAGCTGGTTTTTTAGTGTGTCTCTAATAAATATCCTAGGAAGAGCCTGTCACTTCCCCCTTTTTCCAAAGAAGCTGAGAGGTTCACAAGGAGAAAGACACATTATTTTATTTTCATTTTTACTATACTTATTTATTTATTTATTCATTTATTCATTTATTTATTTGTGTGTGTGTGTGTGTGTGTGTGTGCATGCATGAGCATACATGGTGCAGCATATGTGTGGAGATCAGAGAACAATTTGCAGGGGTGGGTTCTCGCCTACTACGTGGGTCCCAGAGACTGAACTCAGGTACTCAGACTTGGCGATGGGTCTTTTATGTGCTGAGCCATTTAGCTAGACCTGGAGGTGGACAGTTTAAAGAAGAGCACTTTCCATGAAGGAGACCACAACCCAACAGTAGAAATGACCCTGGTTTTCCAAACACGTGCCATAAGAGGTACACATGGCAGGATCCTTCAAGGCCAGGGAGGTGACAACAAGCATCAACAGCCTCCCTAGAAGCGGGGGCCCACCCTGCTGCTTAAGGGAAGCAACTTTCTTTAAATTGGTGGTTCTGACTGTATGTAGCACCCCTAACACACACACACACACACAGAGGATATCTACAAATGTCTGGGGATAGTTTGGCTATCACAACAGGAGGGGTGTCTTACTGGCATCTAATAGGTAGAGAACAGAGATGCTGGTAAGTTTCCAATAGTGTGCACAACGACAAAGAATTATCTGGCATAAAACATTCATAGCGTCAAAGCTGAGATGCTCTGCTGCAGGTCTATCAGGTTGGGGTACAGATGGGAAGTGCCTACGCTGGGGAGACGACTCAGTGGGTGAAGCACTTGCTGGGAAAGTGTAAAGAGCTGAGTCCAGCGCCCTAGAAGCCCCGAAAAGCTAGATGTAGCAGGTCATGTCTGTGACCCCAGCACTCCAACAGAAGATGGGAGAAAGAGACAGGAAAATCTTCCATGGCTTTGGAGGTGAAACATCCTGGTGCACGCAGAGGTGAACAAGGGAGCCTGTCTCAAACAAGGCGGAAGGTGGAGACAGATACCTGAGATTGACCTAGAGAGGTAGCAGGAAGACACAGAGACAAAGAGAGAGAGACAAAAAACACAGAGCGATACACATGCAAAGATACACACATACGGAGGGTGGGGAGGGAATGAGTAATAAATGTATTATTTTTTAAAGGGGAAGTTCTTTAAGAGAATGCATGCATAGTGTGATAGTTAACATCGTCAACCAGACAGACAGGAACAAAAGGACCGTGACTTCTTCTGTGTCCTCAAACTGACAAGGAGCCAGCATCCTTGGTAGAAGACAGCTGGCATGTGAAGACTGCACTTACCAAACTGCTCCCTCACCATGAATCAGAAGCCAGCATTCATTCAAAGATGGACGGCTGACAGCCCAAAGGACAGTGGCCCCAAAACTGTGTGATTCCAAAGACTAAGATTTGTGGCCTAAGTGATAAGTTATTCTGTCTGTCAAAACTTTGTTTTTACTGTAATCTGGCCTGGAAACATAACATAGAGGGAAATTGAGAGGTTATTTTAAAAACACCTTTTTATGGTTTGAGTTTTGTGTGTACTAGTGTAGGAGGGAATGGAAATTTTGAGGAAAAAATTAAAGCACATAAAATACTCATTTTCATAGAACCATTTATGGTCCCGAAGTCACTTTGTTAGAATCAAAACACACACACAAAAATATCTACTTTGTATAACTTGGCTTATTTACAGTTAGATCACATTTGAGATATGGGTATTAGAGTTTGTTCAGACAGTAACAACACATTTATAATGTTTTTATTTTTAAGTACTATTATAAATGGAACCACAAACTTCCAAAGGAAGGAATTTATACTTTAAGATTGTGTTTCTATGAAGCAGGCAAAATACTTAGAAAAAAATCATATATAGAAAAACACTGTTGCTTTATTTTTTTACTTCAAACTGAGTAGTAATTAAATACCAAAAAAGAGTTACTCACCAGAGCAGAGGGTATCCTGGGAAGGAAAATCCAAAACTCAATGTACATCATTTTTGCCATGTAAATGTAGGGGGGACCCCCAATTTCTTCAGTTCACTTTCTCCCTACTACCTCCTTCCTGGGGGCCTTGAACACCTTCTACAAACAGAATCAGTGACCCAAGCTTTGGAAGGTCAGGCACATTTCTCTTTAAAATAAATAAATAAATGTCCCTCTTTATTTTTGTTCATGGTGTTTGACTTAAAGCTTATTTTGACTGATATTAATATATCCCGTCCAGCTTTCTCGTGATGATTATATTTTTTCTCCTATTTGTTTTTATGCATGTAGGCATGTTCATGTATATGCATGAGTGAGTGTAGGTACAAGTATGTGTTAGTATGTACACATGTGTGTTCAAAAGCATGTGAAGGCTAGAGGACAACTTCGAGTGTCACCCTCAGGAATAGGACCTACCTCCTTTGGGGCAGGTGAGAGACCACTAGTTTGGAGATCACTCACTAGGTTAGACTAGGTGCTCATCAAGTCCCAGGAAGCCCCGTTTCTGCATGGGCAGCACTGGGAATGCAAGCACATACCACTACTACAACCCAGCATTTTTATATCATATTTATTATTTTTATCTTATGTGTATTAGTGTATTACCTGCATGAAAGTGCACCTGTGTCATGCAATGCCCATGGTGGTCAGAAGAGGGCGTTAGATTCCCCTGGAACTGGAGTTGCCAATGGTTGATAGCCACCATGTGGGTGCTGGGAATCAAACCCAGATCCTCAACAAGAGCAGCCAGTGCTCTTAATCTCTGAACCCCCACCCCAGCATTTTTACATGGTTTCTGGGGATCCAGCTCAGGCCCTAATATTGTCAAGAAAAGTGCTTTACTGATTGAGTCATCCCCCTACCCCTTTGTCAGTCTGGTCTGGTTTAGTTTGGTCTGGAAAGGAATCGATCTATCTTGCCCAGGCTGGCTTCCAACTCCTGAGCTCCAATAATTCTCCTGCCTCCGTCTACTGAACAGGAACATCATGTTTATACCCTTGACCTGGAGCCTTCCCACAAGAGAACAGTTCATCTTATACTCCAGAGGTGACGTTAAGTCTCAGGCCAAGCAGCCATGATGGACAGAGGGTACCAGGTTAACACTGGTGGATGGCCGGGACAAGGACCTGGAGTCACAGAACTGGAGGGGTAGAAAAACAATTCATATGAAGTCAGCCAAGGCTTCCAAGGGCAAAGAGCTCAGGTAGTAGGACAGGTAGGCTGTCATGATTTCAATCTGAAACATCCCAGACAGGTTCAGTATGAACACAGTCTCTAGCTTGGGCACTATTTTGAAGGCTGTGGCCCCTTTAGGAGAAAGGGGTAGAATGGTGGAATTTGGTCACTAGAGGCAAGCCTTCAAAGGCTATATATACCCTGTCTTGCCTTCTCTGCCATAATGGACTAAAATCCATCAAAACAAAATTGACCTGTAAAAAACTGTATATAACTCTATCTCATCCTGTCCCAGGTGCTTCTGGAACCCCAGGTTCCTGTCAGGGTGGCAGAGGTGGCCCAGCTGGGGAGCCCCATCCCTGATCTGTCTTTCCTGCAGGTACAGACCTGACCACGTCCAAGAACCACACCACATGCAACCAGACTCAAAAATGGCACAGAAATGCCATCAAGAAACCACTGTCACAAAGATATGAGTCTCTTAAGGGGATGAACCCCAAGTTCCTGAGGAACATGTGTTTTGCCAAGAAGCACAACAGGAAAGGGCCTGAAAAGATACAGGCCAGCAATGTAAAGGCCTTAAGCCATTGCCCCTGTGAAGCTCAAGGAGCTTGTTAAACCCAAGATGCCAAAGGTTCCCAAGAGCAAGCTCCACCAATTTGCTTTCGTCACCCACACAAACCTTGGGAAGCCAACTCGTGACTACACAGCCAAGGGTGTAGTGCTCTCTTTACCCATGAGCTATATCCTACAAGCCAACTCCAGCTCAGGCCCCCAAGTTTTCCAGGTCCATGTGAAGGCCCCATAATAAAGGTCTCTGGCTGCCAATGTGAAGGCAGATGGACTGGTGTGACCTCCCTCTCCACCCTTTGCAGACGCAGGTGTCTTGTGCTGTTTTTACAAATAAAGTTGAGGGCAAGAGTTGTTATAAAGAAGAAAAACTATAGAAAGTGTGCACAATTTGATGTTTCTTCATCTGTATTTGCTCATGAAACCATCACCACAATCCAGATATACACACATACATCATCCTAAATGTCTCTTTTGTCCTGTAGTAGTTCTGCCTTGCCCCCAATCCTCACCAATATGAAGCCTCTTTTCATTAGGCTATTGGCCATTTATATATCTTTTCTGGAAATTTCCTATTCAAGTCTTTGGCTCATTTATGAATCAGATTGTTTTGTGGTTATGGAGTTGTAAGAGTTTTCTGTATATTCCAAATATCAATCTCTTACCAAGGAGATGACTTGCAAATATTTTCTCCCATTTTGTGGATTGCCATGGACTCTGCTGAGAGTGTGCTAGGCTTAACATACTCTATTTTAATTAAGTCCACACTATTTTTCTTTTTAATGTACCTGTGGTACGTAGAAGAAATCACTTCAAAACCCAGTTTGAAGATTTTGTCCTATGTTTTCTTCTAAGAGTTTATAGTTCTAAGTCTTACATTAACCTATTTTGAGTTCATTTTGGTATATAGTATAAAATAAAGCTCCAACTTCATCCTCTTGTATCTAGATAGCTTATCTTCCCAGAGTCACTTGTTAAACAGACTGCTTGTCCTTCCCCATTGAATGGTCTGGGCACTTTTATAAAAATCATGTGACACAGTACGCTTGAGTTTCCTTCTGGTCTTTCTGTGCACTGTACATATTTCAGTTCTTATCCTAGTACCATTCTGTTTGGATTACTGTAGCTTTGTAGTAAGTTTTGAAATAAAAAAGCATGAGTCCTCTTGCTTTGTTCTTTTTTGATCCTACTTTGGCTCTTCAGGTTCTCTTGAAAATCCATATGAACTCTAATGTGTCCTGCTTTATCTCTGTAACATCGCTGAGTTTTGGATAGCAACTTCACTGAATTCATAGGTGACTTTGGGTAATACAGACATCATGAAAATATTAAGCCTTCCAATCCATGAGCGCAGCAAGTCTTCACCTTTACCTATGTCTTCTTTATTTCAACAAGATGTTGCAGAATCACTGTTCAAGGTTTCACCTCCTTGCTTCACTTCCTTTGGTTTTAGTGTGTAAATACCCATCTGCTGTTCGTGTATTGACTTGTTATCCTGTTACTTTGCTAAGTTATCAGTTCAGAAATGTCTTTCCTTCTTTAAAATTTATTTATTTATATGTGTATATGAGTGTTTTCATGTATGCATCTTAGAACTAGAGTAATAGATAGTTGTTAGCCACCATGTGGGTGCTGGGAACTGAACCTGGGTCCTCTGCAGAACAGCCAGTGCTCCTAATTGCCAAGCCATCTCTCCAGCCCCTTATTTTCCCTTTTTCCCAGTTTGAATACCTTCTTTTTCTTTTTCTTGCCTGAGACCGCTTCCTAGAATTTCCAGGTCTGTGTTGAATAAAGTAGCAAAAATGAGGACCCCTGCCCTGTTCTTGTTATTAAATGAGACCCTTTTAATCTGTCACCATTGAGTATTTTAATATATGACTTTTATTATGTTGAAGAAACATCCTAGTTTGTAAAGCTTGAGATTATTTTTTAATTTAAAAATTATTTTATTATGTGTGTGTGTGTGTGTGTGTGTGTTTTGCATGCATGAAGGTAGGTGCACCCATGTCATGCAATCCCTAAGGAGGTCAGAAGAGGGTGCTGGATCCCCTGAAACTGGAGTTTACAGATGGTTGTTAGCCACCATGTGGATGCTGGGAATTGAACCCAGGTCCTCTGCAAGAACAGCCAATGCTCTTAACTGCTGAGCCATCTCTCCAGTCCCAAGAATAAAATTTTAAAACACATATTTTGTGTAAAGGGCACAATTGCCTACAAAAATCTAAGAAAGACAACCAAACCAAAGGAATAACATCAACAATAAAAAGCCCAAGAAGGAATAAGCTCAAAGTTACAAGATATAAAATTCAGTCTTTAAACCATCAAAAAAAAAAAAATCAAAAAACACAGAAAACAGAGCCCAAAGGGCTTGTTCTACCATCAGAATCAAAACAAATACACTTGAGTCCTAGTGTACAAACCTTGCCATATTAAGGTTCAAAAGCAAGATGAAAGAAATAAAGATATAAATACATAGGTTGCTAATCCTGACTGCTGTTAGGATGGAGTAAAGATAAAAAAATAAGTTACTCTGAAAGAGGCAATCCAATATTAATCAAAATATTCAGTATATTTTTATAAAATATAACATGTTGTGACATTCAGCTATAATAGCAATCAGGCAAGAACCTGAGATTTTTAAATAATTATAGAGTAAATGAATAGATTTTAAAAGGCTTCAGACTAAAGAAACTTCATTGTCAAAATCTCATATTAAGAGGAAATCTGGGGGGCTGGAGAGATGGCTCAGCAGTTAAAAGCACCAACTGCTCTTGAAGAGGACCCAGGTTTGATTCCCAGCACCCACATGGCAGCTAAGAACTGTCTTTAACTCCAGTTCCAGGGGAATCTGACACTCCTCTTCTGATCTCTGCAGCACTGCATGACACCGGTGCACCAACCTACATGCAGAGAGTACACTCATACACATAAAAAATAATAAATAAAAAAAATTTTTTTAAGAGGAAATTTGGAAGCTCATCATTCATTTCACATCGTGCAGGCACAATTTGTGGACCAGCTGCTCTGTGTCAGGCACCGTTCCAGGGGCTGGGTACAGAGACATGAATAAGCCAGGAAAAGTCACGGGAACAAGACAGTTAGCAAGTCAACAGATCATCTCAGAGGGTGAAGTGCTGTGAAGTGTTGGACACAAAGCTGGCCAGAGCAATGACTTTGCACTTAGCCACCAGAGAAGGTCTTTCTGAAAATGTAAGCTTTGGGGTAAAAATCTGAGGATTGGAATAAGGTTCACAAAAATAATTCCAATGGAGTCTGTCTCCACAACTTGGCTTTCGAGGACCTCCTCTGTACACAAGGGTTGCCACAGAGATAATTGTGTAAATACATTTTGTGATTTTTAACTTCAATTCTAATCTTGTTCTTTTTTATTTTTATTTTTTGATGTTATAAAGATAGCTAGCCAGGCATGGTGGAACACGCCTTTAATCTCAGCACTTGGGAGACAGAGGCAGGCGGATCTCTGTGAGTACAAGGCCAGCCTGGTCTACATAGGGAGTTCCAGGACAGCGGGGGCTGCAGGGAGACCCTGTCTCAAAAAGGCCAAAAAAAAAAAAAATAGCTAACTGCTTGATTGAGTTAATTTACATATTATTGTGCAAAAGGATGGACTGAAGTTCACTTTTTTGGTATGTAGCTATCCAATAATTCCAGCAACATTTTTTGTAAAGACTACCCTTTCTCTAGCTGGGCGTGGTGGCGCACACCTTTAATCCTAGCACTTGGGAGGCAGAGGCAGGCGGATCTTTGTGAGTTCAAGGCCAGCCTGGTCTACAGAGTGAGTTCCAGGACAGCTGGGGCTACAGGGAGACCCTGTCTCGAAAAGACAAAAAAAAACAAAACAAAACAAAAAAAAAACTACCCTTTCTCAACAAACTTACTTTTATGCCAGTGCCAAAATTCAGCTTTCCATATATATATATGATCTATTTTGTCCTCTATTCTGTCTCATTATCTCTTTACCTACATTTATGCCAATAACATGATACCTTTATCACAATCACTCTACTTAATAAGATAAATATTACATGCTATAAACTACATTCTACATCCTGTCCCATTATCTATTTGCAAATCTCTATGATAATCACTCCACATAATAAGACAAATATTACAAGGTATAAATCTTGCCATTTTCTTTAAAAAATTGCTTTATCTAAGGTCCTCTGGATTTCCACAGAGATTTTTAAATCATTTTTCCAATTTCAGTACAAACATCTGCTGAAAGTGTTATTGGAGAGATGTCAAGGCTATAGATCAATTCCAGAAAAATAGCTGTCTTAACACTGAGCTTCTTGAATCATAAACGTGGCATATTTCTCTGTTTGTTTAAGTATTATTTTGGTCTTTTTGATACAGGGTCTTTCTGTGGCCCAAGCTAGCCTGGAGCTTGGTATGTAAACCAGGCTAGCCTCTATCTCACAGAGATCTACCTGGGTCTACCTCCAGAGTGCTGGGACTAAAGGCATGCTCCACAATACCTAGCTTATTTAAATATTTCTAGGGTTCTATTTTATTTCCTTTTTTTGCTTGTAAGCTAAACTTTGTCTATAAGATTATTTGGATAGGTTTACATCACAGAGTATTATCCTTAACTTAAATATAATCTTCAAGCAACAGTATATCATTTGATATATACCATAAGAACTGTATTTGTACAATTTCTTCTTTTCTAGCATTTCTTCTTCTATTGACCTACATCTTACTTATCCCTATGTTATAAACCCCACTACACACAGTCATTTTTATTTACAGTCAATATTTGAAAGATTCTTAAACAAAAAGAAAAAATCTTCATGCATCAACATGTGTGAAACAATGATCTTTTCAGTCAACAACACACATAAACATGACAGTGATTCTAGGAGACTATCGTACTTGGGGACATCACAGCCACCATGACTTGTATAAGTACAATCTGTGATGTTTGCACAGTGATGAAATGACCCTAACACCTTATCAGAACACAGTTTGGTTTGTAAATGGTGCCTGGCTGTATTCACCAATGTAGTTATCATTGGTTCTTTTATTCCTTTAGAACCATACTTTTTTTGCTTCCTATTTTCATTCTGCCTAAAGAACTTCCGTTATGGCTGGCAGGTAAAGCACTTTCCTTAAAGGATTGATGACCTGGGTTCAATCCCTAGAACGCTGCACGGAGGTAAAAGGAGAGAAGCAACTGCGCAAAGTTGTTCACTGAGCCCACCTGTGCACCATGCATGTGCATAGGCATGAACATGGACATGTGTACATACATAATAATTGTTTTCAAAAAGGAGTTCCTGAGGCAGGAGAGATGGCTCAGTGGCTAAGATGCCCCTTGCTCTTGCAGAAGACCCAGGTTTGATTCCCAGCACCCATATGGTGGCTAACAACCGTGCACAACCCCAGTCCTGAGGATTTGACACTCTCTTTTGACCTCCAAGGGCACCTGATGACACAGGTGCACTTACTTATATGCAGGCTATACACTCATACACATAAAATAAAAGATAAATATATTTTTTTAATAATTTATTTTGATGGCATTGATTTTGAGACAAGGTCTCACTACATAGCCCAGGCTGGCCTTGACTTGCAATCATCCTGTTTTAGGCTCCCAGATGCTGGGACTACAGATGTGTAACATCATGTGCAATCTCCTTTAGCAATTCTATGGAGAAGTCTGGTACAACATTGATATGTTCGAAAATGGATTTGTTTCATCTTCATTTTCATTGGTAAAAGTTCTGTACTGACAGTCTGATTCTTTCGGTACTTCCAATGTTGCTTTCCTGGTCTGAATGACAGAAGACAGGGAACCTATATCCCTTTTTTCTAGAGACTTTTAAATTTTCTCTTTGCCGCTATACTTGGCCAATTTGATTATGATTGGTGCTGTTTTCATCACATTTCTAGTGCTCAAAACACAATATTGGGGGCTGGAGAGATAGCCTAGCGGTTAAGAGCACCGACTGCTCTTTCAGAGGACCCGGGTTCAATCCCCAGCACCCACATGGCAGCTAAGAACCGTCTGTAACTCCAATTCCAGGAGAACTCCAGTTCCGGGGGAATCCGACACCCTCTTCTGACCTCTGCGGCATTGCATGACACGGGTGCACAAACCTACATGCAGACAGTACACTCATACACATACAAAAATAAATAAAATTTTTTTAAAAACCACAATATTGTTGTCATAGTTTCATCCATGTGGAAAATTTTCTATTCTTTTTTTCAAATATTTTTCTGTTACAAAAAGACCAAAAACAAACAAACAAACAAACAAAAAAAGGCGGGGCGTGGTGGCACACGCCTTTAATCCTAGCACTTGGGAGGCAGAAGCAGGTGGATCTTTGTGAATTCAAGGCCAGCCTGGTCTACAGAGTGAGTTCCAGGACAGCTGGGACTACAGGGAGACCCTGTCTCAAAAAGACCAAAAATATATATATATTTTTTTTTCTGTTACTTGCATCTCCTCTCCTTTTTTATTTTAGTTTTTATTTATTATTTTTTATGTGTATGAATGTAATATCTGCACGTTGGTTGGGGCACCCGTGTCATGCAATGCTGCGGAGGTCAGAAGAGGGTGTCAGATTCCCCTGTAACTGGAGTTAAAGATGGTTCTTAGCCGCCATGTGGGTGCTGGGAATCGAACCCACATCCTCTGCAAGAGCAGTCGGTGCTGTTAACCACTGAGCCATCTCTCCAGCCCCACCTCCTCTCCTTTTGATGATGACCACACATCGTTAGCCTTGCTGGAAGTTATCACCTGTGCATCATACTGGAGTTTCTCTTGTCATATCTTCAAGTTCACTTATCTTTCTTCTGTAATGTCAAATCTGCTCTCAATTGTACCCAATCTATTTTTCTAATTGTCATTTTTACCATGCCTCTGCTTAACTTTCTGAATGTATAGAATACAGTTTTGGTAGCCTTCAATGCCCTTATTTTCAGAGTACATGTTGAGTCTGGGTTGGTTTCAGTCCTCACTGGAGAATGCTACTAATATTTTTCTGCTTCTGCCTGGTAATCTTCAACTAAATGTTAGATATCTTAGACATCATCTGGATTAGTGCTGGATATTTCCATACTCCTATAATCTTTAATTTATTATTGTTATTATTATTATTAGTAGTAGTAGTAGTAGTATTTCAGTGACGAGGACTGGACCCAGAGCCTTATGCACGCTAGGCATGGACCCTACCAAGGAGCTACACCCTTGTCCAATCTACACTTCTACTTTTGAGCTCTGTGCTAGGATACAGTTAAGTTATTAGGAAGTAACTGGGTCATTTCCTGATTGCTTTTCTGGTTTTTCAGTCAGGTCCAAGCAAGGCAGTCTCAGGCAACTTTTGTTTGTTTGTTTTGTTCTGTTGGGTGTTTTCTGTTTTGTTGTAGGAAGCTTCCTTTGCCACAAGCAGGTATAACTCGGCTCTGCTAAGGGAAGGGGAGCACAGTACCCGCCTGTGGCCACTGTAGGGAACTGACCTCTTGACACAGAGATTGGCTGGTTACTTTCGTAACCCAACCTGAGAAGTACCTCCAACTCAGGTCCTTAACCTGGGACAACGGAACGTTTCCCACTCTTAGCCATGATTTTCCACCTGCCTACAGACTGCTGGCCCCTGGACATGAATTTCAGGCTGATGACTGATGGCCTATCTTCAGCCTATGTCCACTCATAACTCACTTCACCACACCGGCTATCTAGATTGGTGGTCTGAGGACCCCTGTCCATCCCACTGGTCACTCGAATGAAATTCAAGCCTTCTTCGGTACGCAAAAAATGACAGCTGGGAATTCTGTAATGATGGTAATGGAGAATTCAATTTATTGCCTGCTACAGCCTGCTTTTATAAGCAAAATGACGTCAGTTCCCAGAGCCAATCACAGGCCCCCAATTCTGCACCACTGCACACTGTTGCCCCACCCAGCATCATGCACCTGGGCCACGTTGTCTGCTTCTTCTTGGGGTGGAATCAGAGAAGTCCCCTGACTCCCACCCACGTGGTGCCCTGAGGGGTGGTAGCTGAGAACTAGCCCCCAATTCAAACTGAATCGTCCTACATTTAGTTTAATATTTTATTGATTCTTTGAGAATTTCCTACAATGTATTTTTATCATATTCGGGTCTCCGACCTCCATCTCCTCTCAGGCCCACCCCCACTTCTCTGCGCCCTCACTTGATGTCCTCCATTTTTTTTTTTTTTTTGGTCTTTTCGAGACAGGGTCTCCCTGTAGCCCCAGGCTGTCCTGGAACTCGCTCTGTAGACCAGGCTGGCCTTGAACTCGAAAAGATCTGCCTGCCTCTGCCTCCCAAGTGCTAGGATTAAAGGCATGCACCACCACGCCCAGATGATGTCCTCCATTTTTAAGCCCAATCAAGTCTAATTTGTGTTCCCTAAATACTCTAGGATGTAAGGGTCCATCCCTTACATCAGGGTCAACCTACTCAGCGTCACAACGTTAAAGAAAACTCACTGGGGCTACTTAAGCCCTAACATTGAATCAAAAGTTGTCTATTGTACCTCTTAGATTTGAGTTTTCCATATCCAGTGGTTTTGAACAGCCTATCATCTTCCTAGTCCTGTGTGAACATCGTGCCATTAGTTTCCTGCCGTGCTTTACAGTGCTTGCTTCTCAGATGGCTTCCTCACATGCACAAGCTGACCAGTCCTGAACTAAGTGGCCGAGTGCTCTCAGAGGAGACCCTTAGGTCATCTCTTTGTGAAGCCCTGTCCTCTCTGATCCTCTGACTCACAGACTCTCATGCTTCTGGTCTTCTTCACTCAAGAAGCCCAACAGGTTCTGCTTTGGGTCCACTCAGGGCAAGAAACTCTCCTAAGACAGTGAGCTGGAGGACACTTGGGCCTTAGGACTGGTTCACTGCTTTCCTGTCTTTAAGTGATCCTTGTTGCCTGAAGTCTAGGAACTTGAAAAACATGGCTCATATGTTTCTGGGGCATTTTGAGCTGTTTCAGAAAAGCGGGCAAATCTAGCTCCGACTGCTCCTTCTTCACAGGAAATAAGTTTATTTTTATTGCTACCATTCTCATTTGGCATTCTCTTATGCTAATGCAAGGTGATCTCATGATCTGTCCTCTTGCTGAGTGGCTTTTGGTTGTTTCAGTCATCATACGTGAAACTGCAAAGAACTTTGTTACATGTGTTTTGGTGGGCCTATCTTCGTTTCTCTTGGGTGAGGGGCTCTGAACACAATAGGTGGTCACATAACAACAGGGTTTAGTCTAAACGTTTACTGCCAGGTCTGCAAAGTAGCCCACCATTTTGAAGTTCCCCAGCAACATCTAGAAGTTCTGACAGCTCCCATGTTCACACACTCGGCGCTATGTTTTCATTTTAGCCATTCTAGTCAGGAATTTAATATGTTTTTACCCCAGAACAAATGATTCTGACTGGCATATGCTTACTGGCCACTCGGGTCATGGGTTGCCTGTTCAAAACTCTTATCAATTTCTAAATTTTATTTTACGCACGTGTGTGTGTGTGTGTGTGTGTGTGTGTGTGTGTGTACTACAGCACACATGTGGAGGTCAGAGAATAGTGTGATTGGTTCTCCTTGCAAAGATGGACGTCAGGTCATCAGGCTTGCACAGCAGGTGCTTTTATCCACTGAGCCATCTCCCCAGCCAGCTTGTACCCATTTTAAATTTAATTGCTTTAACTTTTTCTTGCTGATCTACAGGGGTCCCTAATATATTCTAAATATAAACCTGTCAGACATATTGTAATTATCTTCACCTTAATTGTATTTCACCCTATTATAGTGTGCTTTGATCTTTCAAAGTCCTCAATTTCAAGTACAATTTTCTTTCAGTAGTGTTTTGTGGACCCTTTGATTGTTTGTTTATGTAGTGAAGGAACCTCATGGATGCTAGGTAGATGTTCTACCACTTAGCTATATGCAAGCTCAGGGTGTCATTTCAAAGTTTTTGTCTACCTCAAATCACAAAGATACTCTTCTGTGTTCATGTCTAGAAGCATTCACTTTCTCCTTTCAAAACCACAATAATATGAGAAGTATTATGTTATCTAAAACTTCCTTTTGTTCTTCCACAGGCTTTCTGTTGAGTATTCAACCACAAGATATTGTCAAGGGACAATTTAAAATCATTGACTATATATCCTAGTATATCAACAGGGACCCATCATGAGACTGAGATGCATCATGAGACCCATCGTGACTGGCTTATCAGTTAGCAAAGCAAATATTTGACTTCCCCCTTATGCTATTCTGTTCTCCATTTGAAAGCTTCTATAAATAAAAGGCTGAAGAGCAGCTCCCTTTAGCCAGCAGTCCTAGCAGTGAGTTTTTATTTCTATCTTCTTTTCATCACTTTCTAAATTTTCTGCAGTAAATGTGAATTTTTAATTTAAAAAAGTAAACTTAAAAAAAGGTTGAGCAACTATAATTAATTACATTTCCATGTCGAGAAACTAAGAGATACCTTATGTCAAGCTGGAGATGGCTTAGTCGGTAAAATGCTTGCTGGCCGCATGAGTGTGAGGACTTGGGTTTGAGCCCTAGCACTTGTGTGAAGAGTGGGCATGGTGGCGTGCTGGTAAATCTGGCACTGGGGTGGCAGAAACAGGCCTAGCCAGAATAACAAGACACAGACCAAGGAGCGACCCATACTGAAAAGTAAGGTAGACGGCTCCTGGGGACTGACAGACACCCAAGGTAGACCTCTGGATATCATCCAAACACACAGATATACACATGAACACATATCCACAAACACACAGGCACAGAATAAGTAGATTTAAAGTAAGAGAGACATTATTCCCTAATGTTCCCCGTGTGGAGTTTGCCTTGGCCTGGGCTCTTGGTCTCATCTTATTCACAAACAGAGCCACAAAAACCTCTAAAAATAGAATCATTTGCCAAGTATCTATAATTAATTACCAAAAACAGAGGGTGAGCAATCCTTTGTGAGACTGTTAGTGGCCAGAATAAGAGGACTTCTGGATAGAAACATGTGGAAAGAGATCCTTACACTCTGCACCAGGGTCCCCTTTGCCTGTACTATTATGGGACCATTTTACAGAGATGTGTCCACTCACCCGAGCAGCACTGAAAAGTGCATAGCTGACTTGACAGCATTTACAAATTATGTCTCCTGGTCGGAATAACTTATACTGTGGAAATGCTTCCATATGCTAAAGTTGGAACCAGCACAGTGACGAGGAAGAAAAGGGATGGCTTTGAGTGGCCAGCTTTCAGACACCCACTCGGCTGCAAATGTGCAAATTAATACCGCTGTCCATGACGGATTTTCCATAAATGGTTTCTAATTCTGCTAACAACTGGAGGAGCAGACTTTACCACACAACAATGGGTCAGTGAGGATCTGACTCTGATGCAGCTAAGTAACGAAAACAATGATAGTGAACATGGGTCTCATTTTAATGAAAAAAAATATGATGTATACCTGTGTATATATGTATGTATGTGTTCACATGTGTGGATGTGCATATGCATGTGTACACACACATGTATTTGTACATGTCTGTATGCATATACATGTGTGTTATATGCATGCATATGCCTGTGTACATATGTGTATGTGCATATATGTATATGTGTGTGTATGGGCATGTATAGGCCAGTGTGTGCATGTATATGTGTGGCATACATGTGTATATGTACATCCATAGCCCTGTCTGTGCATGTGTGCATGTGTGTACATGCCTATTTGTGCATATATGTGTATATATATGCATGTATATATGTGCCTGTGTTTACATATGTATGTATGCCTGTATACATGTGTGCACTTGTGTGCATGTGGGTATATATGTGTGTTTACTGGTATATGTGTGTATGCATGTTTGCATGTGTGTGTGTGTGTTCATGCATCCGCAGGTCAAGGCAACCTCACATGGCCTTCCTCAGGTCATCCACCTTCTCTTTTGAGACAGGGTCTATCTCTGGCATGGAACTCACAAAGTAGGCCAGGCTGGATGGACAGGGAGCCCCAGGGATCCATCTACCTGCCTCCCTCTCCCCCAGTGCTGGGATTAGACAGGTACACCACCACACCAGCTTTTCACGTGGTTTCTGGGGACTGAACTCTGGGTCATTAACTGAGCTGTCTCCCTAGGCCCCAATTCACTTTTTTCTATCCTGACTTTAGATGGGGGGTTCAGCAAACTGTGGAACACCAGCCAATCAAGTTTGCCAACTATTTTTGTAAATAAAGTTTTATTGGAGCATAGCCATGATCACTCATCTCCACACTGTCTCTGGCTGCCTTTCTGCTGCAAAGCAATTAAATAATCATGGTAGACGTTATAGACCAGAAGCCTAAAGTATTCAGGCAGTCTCATAAAGAGCATGACAGACCTGAGAAAAGCACTTCCTCCTTCCTCGTCTTGCAGGAATGAGGGCACAGATGCCAACCTTGTGAGTTCTGCTTCCGTAGCCAGGTCTTGGGAGGGGGGCGTCCCCAGGATGACAGCCACAGTGTATGGAGCTCTAACAAAACATCAAAAAGCAATCTGCCCTCCCCGCCAAACAAGCCTGAATGCCCTCTTCTCCTGGATGAGCAGCAAGGACCTTAGCAGCCAGAACACACGTGTTAATTGCATGGAACAACTGTTCAAAACATTTGTCCTCCAAAGAAAGACATTTATAAAACTTAAATCTATCGCTGGGTGTGGTGGTGCACGCCTTTAATCCCAGCACTCAGGAGGCAGAGGCAGGTAGATCTCTGTGAGTTCAAGGCCAGCATGGTCGACAGAGCAAGTTCCAGGCCAGCTGGGGCTAGAGGGAGACCCTGTCTCAAAAACACCAAAAAACACCTCACCTGCCTGGATATTCCAAATCTAATTGGCTATTAACTCTCTCCTTGGAAGAATAACCCATGGCTGATGCCACAAGCTTACATTCTCTAATGGTTAGGAGATGTTATAAGCCACAGTAAGACCCTGTCATATTTAACAGAAAAAAATGTAATTCATGGATTAACATACCATCCAAACATCTGTGTCTATACCAAAGTAACCTACCATAACAATTAGTACTGTTTAAACACCTATATATCTAATTGCTTGTGCTTCATTAGTAGGATTGAAAGGTTATTCCTAGACAAACTGTCAGCCCATGAAAGGAAACAGCCAGAATTGACCAGAGTCCAAGACAACAGCTCCAGAGAAAGTAGACTGTTTTGCTTCTCATCCACCTGTGCCCCTTTTCTAAGCCTAGGGAACAATCTGCGGAAGAGGGGGCGTGGTAGAATGTAAGGGCTGCGATTGGGGTGAATGGTGAAACTACAGCAATATAGCCTGGACACTCATTTGATCAACTTGATTGAACATACAAGCCCCCCCCCCGCTGGACAGTGGGACCTATGGGCTGTGTGGGTTTGGGCACAACTGCTTGCAAATTGGTTTTACATGAAGGATGCTTGTACTCATAAATTATCACTTATTGTTAAAAAGTGAAAAAAAAACTGAGAGAAAGATGCAGGACAGTTATGGCAGAATGCATGATCTGGGATGGGGTGGGGTGGGATGGGGGGAGGGAAAGGGAAATATGCCTGAACTGAATTGGAAAATGATGTATGAAATACACAAAGCATCAATAAAAAAATGAAAAAAATCTATCCTTTTACTTATTTATATTTTGACAAGGAGGTTCTACATACCAAGATGTGATACATTTTGCTCAACTTTTAAAATTCAGCACTCTAAAGCAACTCATAATCCTTTCTTCTTCCATTTCTCAGAAGGAGAAAAAAAACCCAGTGAAAAAAATGAAGTGAGCTAGTGACAGCCCATTAGGTAAAGATGTCCGCCACCATGCCTGATGACCAGCCTATATTCATCCTCCAAGCTCCACGTGGTAGAGGGAAAGAACCAGCTCTCACAGGTGTCCTGTGACCCCCCCACACGAGCATCTCGCATACACACACACATTCAAAGCAAGCAAAATCAAACAAAAACATTTTAAAGGTATAGGTAACACCTATTTCAGTATCTTTTACCCTGACTCAGTATGTATCATTGGGCTTAACTTGAGAATAAAGATAGCAAAATAATTTGACCATTTGTAAAATATTTTTAGCTATGATTGTGTTTTTGAGCAATGACAGCAACAAAAAGAACCCTGGTCAGGTGAGTCAATGATTAACAATCCCATAATGCCAAGCATTAATAAACATATATTATATATAAATATAACATGAAAATAATAAAAAGTTGTCCTTTCTATTCACTGAAATTATGAACTGGGACCAGGCAGGAGAGTGAGCGGGCATAAATGTCCAAGTCTACCCAGCAAAATGATGTTTGGACCTTGGCCAGATTCAAGGCATTCATTTAGTCATGCAGTAAGTATTCTACTGAGCACCTAACTGTACCAGGCTCTACTCTCCGCTACAGCAATGAAGGAGACCAATAAGATCACAGAGCTGATCTGTGAGTCTGAGATGCAGTTACAGAGGCCTCTACAGGGTGGAGCACAAATCATGGGTCTACAAGAAATGCGATAAATCTGATGAGAACAGCAGGAACCGCGCAGGGAAGGGCCATATCTCAGCAAACCTTTGCGCTCCCAGCCAAGGAGCCAAGCAGCTCTGCCCCACTTCAACACAAATGGCTGCTCTCCTCTCAGGAGCCTGAGCTGCTTCGAAGCTGGACTTGAGGCGATCCCAGGGAGTAGACAGGGACTGGAGGGGCTTTCTCCAAGTGTGGTCATGTGTCCTTCGGGAAAACACTGATGGAGCCCCTGATCTGTGACAGGGTAGCACAGGGCTGGCTCGGGTCATGGTAAGAGAGTTCTTGAACTGTGAGGTACACAGAGGGTGAAAAGAAGCATGCTCTTCATCCCTCTGGCCCAGGAAGCTGCATCTTGGGGAATGAGTCAGGTACTCTTGTCTTGTCTCGACTTGAGAAAATAGGAACAGGAGATGGGGTGGGAGGCAACACAGCCAGGTTCCCTTCCCAGCCCTCTCCTTAGAGACAGTGACTGGGCCTCTCCTCCCGTGATCCTGGCTCCTATCAGAAGTTCTTCTCCCATTACTTTAGCCCTCTCTGATCTTGACGGTGCTCTTCCACCTCCTCCATCAGTGCTCCTCCATGCCTACCAGTGCTTCGCCTGGCCCAGGCCTCTGTGGTATCTTCCCAGGCCTTCTGGCAGAGGAGAAAGGCTCTGAGTGGCCATGACTTACCTTTCTGTGTTCCGTGGAGGGCTGTGGGCAGACGAGCTGGAATCCAAGCAGGAGCAGGGTATACAAGGCACTGGGAAGGAAAAACAACAGGAGTGAGGTCATCCTAAGACCTGGAGGAAGCTGGCATCTCAGTACTGGCAGGGAGAGGGAAGTCCCACCAGGGTCCTGAGATGGACAAAGGGAAAAAGTTAGCAGCTCCATGCTGGGCAGGACCATAGCATGTGGCAGATGCAGGATCTGATCCCTGTGGGTAGGTCTAGGTTGACCTGCTGGGCAGGATCACAGCATGTGGCAGATGCAGGATCCGATCCCTGTGGGTAGATCTAGGTTGACCTGCTGGGCAGGACCATAGCATGTAGCAGATCCCTGTGGGTAGGTCTAGGTTGACCTGCTGGGCAGGACCATAGCATATGGCAGATGCAGGATCCAATCCCTGTGGGTAGGTCTAGGTTGTCCTGCTGGGCAGGATCATAGCATGTGGCAGATGCAAGATCCGATCCCTGTGGGTAGGTCTAGGTTGACCTGCTGGGCAGGACCACAGCATGTGGCAGATGCAGGATCCGATCCCTGTGGGTAGATCTAGGTTGACCTGCTGGGCAGGACCATAGCATGTAGCAGATCCCTGTGGGTAGGTCTAGGTTGACCTGCTGGGCAGGACCATAGCATATGGCAGATGCAGGATCCAATCCCTGTGGGTAGGTCTAGGTTGTCCTGCTGGGCAGGATCATAGCATGTGGCAGATGCAAGATCCGATCCCTGTGGGTAGGTCTAGGTTGACCTGCTGGGCAGGACCACAGCATGTGGCAGATCCCTGTGGGTAGGTCTAGGTTGACCTCTAGGAGCCTCAGTTTTCTCCTCTGAAAAATGGGGGGGGGGGGGCTGGTCCCTGTCCTGACACAGAGCACGTGCTAGGTGTGCTGGTCCTCCACAGAAGTATGAATCAGCACGTCAGGAGTTCTAAGCCGCCCGGAAGTTCCCTTCCTATGCCCCAGGCTCGCTGTGGAGCCTTTCTTCTCCCCATCTGTAGCTTCTGCAGTCACATCTGTTCTTCATGGGTGGGATCAGCTGCCTTAAGCCCCACTGTCACCAGCCCCGATTAGGACTTGTCATCAAATAAAGGGAAGATTCAAGAACAAAAGCTGGCTAGCCCAGAGGCAGCGGAAAGCTTCGGGTAGCTCTGGCTGCAAATACATCTAGGCGTGGTTCCCAGTGCCCCCGGTTCCCATCTGGGTGATCCTGGGCAGGCTAGCAGCTCAAAGCTGCAAACACTCTCATCTTCTATGAGGGTCGCGGGATGTGACAGAGAAAAAAGCACCCGACATAGGTAGTAATTCAGTCCCAGGGCTGGGGAGGTGGGATTGCTGGGGTTCATAGCCAGCCAGACTGACTAGCAGAATTGGTGAGTTCCAAGGCCAGTGAGCAATGTTGTCTGAAAAAAAATTTGAAGGTGGACAGGACCCAGGAACAATACTGGAATGCTGTGCCCTCAAGTGCATGCATGCGTGTACACACACACACACACACACACACACACACACACACACACAAATAATAAGAACTTAAGTGCCAAGAGCCTAGGTTTCTAGTCAGCAATGCTATTACCCTAAGCATCCCTGGGTCACAGAACCTTTTTTAGGGCTTAACCCAGAGGGCAGTTAAACTAAATTGTGCAGCAATTCCCAACCGTTTTAAGGCCTCTTGGCTCTAACATCACCAAGAAATGCAAAGCACTGCTCAGTCCAAGGAAAACCACCCAGTGGGGCTGGAGATGAGAATCCCACCATCCCAGGACCCGAGGCTGTGGAGTGAAAGGAAGCCCCAGGCCCATCTCTAAGCACCCAGAGTGCCAGCCGGCCCAATTATTTTGTTTATTGTTTTATGCATATGAGTGTATTGCCTGCATGTGTGTAAATGTATCCCTGTCATGCAAAGTCCATGGAGGTCAGAAGAGGACAGGGGATTCCCCTGGGACTAGAGTTATGGACAGTTGTTAGCCATCATGTGGGTGCTGGGAATAGAACCCAGGTCTTCTACAAGAGCAGCCAGTGCTCTTAACCACAGAGCTATCTCTCTAGCTCCCAAGAATATTTTTATCTTAGCATATAATACAGAATCTGTGGTGAAAGTGTGGAGAGTTGATTTACCACTTGTTGAGGCTCTAGACCAGTGCTAGAATTTTTCACGACATCCTCATGTTCTTCTGAGTTCTCCAATACACAGACACACAGATCTATACTACTTGGTACCCAGGAGACTAGTGATCTAGATGTTGATGTCACAGAGTCCTTGAAGTCTAAAAATTATTTACTAAAAGAACAAGCATTCAACTAACAGAATTTCCCCCTCACACACTTTGGCTTGCACTTTGGGTTTTGTTTGTTTCATTGTTTTTGTAAGATAGGGCCTCACTGTGCAGTCCAGCTGGCCTGGTACGCACTGTGTCCAGACCCTTGGCCATCCTCCCCCTCCCCCTCCTTTTCCCACCTGGGTGACCCTGAGCAAGCTAACACTTCTAAGCAGCAACCATCCTCATCTTCTGTGAGGATCACTGGATGCAGCAGGTGGAGACACAATGGAAGCTTCCAGGGCTGGGAGATAGCTCTGTCAGTTCAGAGTGCTTGAGGTCTAGCATGAAGAACTGAGTTTGATCTCCAAAACGTGTGAAAAAAGGTAGGCCTGGCGGAGCAGACTTGTGATCCCAGCTCTGGGGAGGTGGAATCACCAGCCTGGCCTAGTTGGTGATCTCCAGGCCAGTGAGAGACCCTGCCTCAAAATAAGGCAGACCACTCCTGAGAAGCAGCACCCTTCCTTTGTCAGCTGTCCTCCGTATGTACACACACACACATAGACACACGCACACAGACACACACACTCACACACACGCCTTTTTTTTAAGTTGCAATGGACCAGAAAAGCCACCCAAGACATGTTCCAGTGACAGGGAGGAACAACCTCTGGAGACCGGCTCTGCAGACATTTCAGAAAATACTGGAAAGACAGCATTTTCTAGTTCTAGCCTGCTAGATTCAGTTTATCCTAGAAATCAAAAACATGTGTATCTCAGCTTGGGAGTGCACATCCGTAGGTCACAGGACCTTGACAAATCACCTTCTCTGTCATCCTTTGCTGGCCTCATCTGTAAAATGGGACTAATACACCCCCCTGCCCTGCCTACCTCAAGAGAGTTAATGCCTGAGAAAGTATACTTTGAACCTCAGCCCACAAATCTGAATCATTTGCAACCCATTCTGGCAATGTTGACTCCTTTGAAAAGAAAACCAGATTGATGTGGTTTCCTTACAAAAAAAAAAAAAAAAAAAAAACAAAAAAAAAAAAAAACAAAAACCAAAAAGTGCTTGGCTCCAGCAGCAGCCACATACTAGCAATGCAAGGAGGAGCAGCTCTGCATTAGCACTGATCCCAGGCTGCTTGTAGGATTCAGGGCCACAGGGGCAGGAAAGGGAACAAAAGATCCTCTCCGAAGGGAGGTTCGAGGTTTTCCTGCCTCAGAGGAACTTCTCCAAGGTGCCTGTCAACTTCACTTCTTTCCTCCACTGCTCGAGTCTCTGATCAAAGTTCTTGTCTCCCATATGGTGTCTGGAGTTACTGCATAAAGCCAGTCCCTTTTCCAGCCAGACCATTTCTTTTTCCTCACAGCATTCACTGTCTCTTATACCACTTTAGATTCTCTCTCATCTCATTAGAAAGTAGCATGAGAGCACAGTGGGTAAAGTGCTGTGGTAGGAGGACCTGAGTTCAATCCCCAGAACCCACATTAAAAAAAACAAACAACCCTTGTCCAGTACTCCTTTGTAATCCCAATGTGCAGGGGAGGCAGAGACAGACAGAATTCTAGCACTCCATGGCACGGTCAGCCAGCCTGATTGACTCGCTGAGAGACTCTGCCTTCAAAAAGAAAAAGGTGGCTGGGCGTGGTAGTGCATGCCTGTAATCCCAGCACTCGGGAGGCAGAGGCAGGCAGATATCTGTGAGTTCAAGGCCAGCCTGGTCTACTTAGTAAGTTCCAGGACAGCTGGGGCTATAGGGAGACCCTGTCTCAAAAACACCAAAAAGAAAAGAAAAAGGTGAATGACACCTCAGTTTGTTGGCTGGCCTCCACACATAGATACCCCCATCTCTCTCTCTCTCTCTCTCTCTCTCTCTCTCTCTCTCTCTCTCACACACACACACACACACACACTGCAGCATGAGATCAGAGGGTTGATCTTGTCCTTATCCCCAGCACTCAGCAGAGTGCCTACAACACATAAAGTGAATTAATGAATAATTCATTGAATTAATGAATGATGCTTCCTCATCTACATGACTTCTGAAATTCTAAGATGGAACTCAGGGGAATGTCCAAACTAACTTCTAGAACTTTAAATTTTTATTTACTTATTTTTATTTTATGGGTATGGGTGTTTTGCCTGCATGTGTGTAAGTGCACCCATGTTGCGCAGTGCCCATGGAGGACAGAAGAGGGCGTTGAATCCCCTGGAGCTAGAATTATGGATGGCTGTTAGCCACCATGTGGGTGTAAGAGCAGTCAGTGCTCTCAATTGCTGAGCCATTTCTCCAGCCCCTTCTGGAGCTTTTAAATATTCTTTCATGAGAAATTTATAAAAATGATGTTTTTTAAAAAAATTCTATGTGATTGCTAACCCCCCAAACCATTCTCCTAAGGCTTCCATGAAAAATGTTTGCGGATGCCTCTGGCTGCACATGTGCAGCATGAACTATGCTTAGCTGTTCGGATTCCTCGGCCCTTCATCTCACCGGGCCCCGCTGAAGCTCAAGCACACAGGGGTGCCCCACAAAAATCATTCTGGGATAAAATCTTAGTTATTAAATGGACTCTGTTCTGAATGGGATAAAATAAATTCCCCCAGAGGGGAAATTATTCTTTGAGCTGAAATAACAGCAGCCAGAGTGCTGTATAACCCAAGGGGCCAGAGGAAACTGCCAAGGGCTGAAGGCTCCCACCCCTGCTCAGGAGAGGCCTTCTTGGGCCACCCCACCCTGTTCATACATACCTCACTAATTGGCAGTCTACGGCTGTGCCCAGGCTGCTTCCAAACACCACCAATCTAGCCCAAATCCTCCTTACTTCTGACCTAGTTCAGGATTACTGGGAGGTGTGTGGTGGGGGTGGGGGATCATGTATGTGTCTGTGTGTAGCTCCTGTGTTATTTCATTTGGATAGTTTGCTTTGGCAAACTGCTCTCGGCTTGCAGTGTCTTGACACACTGAAGGCTACCAGGGCCTTTGGCAAAGGAATCACACACTCCTCTCCACGGGGAGGAAGAGGGGTGCTACATTCCTCCCAAGAATTCCGATTCACCTTGCAATCGAAATCACCCCGCGTTTCACACCCATCAAAAAAGAAAGGCATTTAACCACCGCTGGGCTACATTTCAAGCATTCTACAGGAAAATAATGCTCATTGAAATCCAGTGCAAGATTTACATCACAGAACTAGGGCTTTGGGCTTCTGTATTTGCCTTGGCTGACACAGCTCCATGCACCCAACCACCTCACCCAGCATTCACTAGTCACCAGCACGGTGTAGCTCTCAGCCCCTCAGTGGACTCAATACCCTCCGGGCAATTCAGGTGTCAAAAGAAAGAAAAAACGATTTCATCAAATTCATATAGTTATGTATAATACAACTGTCTTCTGGAGACTCATGGGTTAAAAAAAAAGGGGGGGGGCGGTACAGACAGACATGAAACCTTCTAGTCAAAAACCTTGCAATTCAAATCTTAAAACTAACTATGGGAAAAGATTTGTTTGTTCCAACAGGACAAAATGTCACCAACTTAACGGCTGAGAAAGAAAAGATACAGCTTTGCATTGAGTAGGATGTACCAAAAAGTGGCAACTGAAAGGTTGACCCGTCTGAACACTGAAAGGAAGAAAAGCCTCAGATTGCCATAAACATCGAACCCTTCTGTGGATCCTACATGTAACAACTATCTATAATGAGTCCTAATGAAACTTATACCTTCTAGGTGCAACAAAGGTTTTGATATGACTTTCTTGCCTCCCCCCCCATAGAACAAGGAGAAATATGACGATGATGATGTCATTTTCCAACTGTAAATTGGAGACAACTATTATAGAGGTAATCTCTTATAAAACCGGTAAAAATGCCTTCTTTAATTGACTAATAGACATAAGAACTGTGAAAAGGATTATACTCTGTTCAGAACCAAATATAATACTAAAGTCCTTGGGCTATGCACTTAGGCAAAGTATATTAATGCAGGAGCTCTGACATCAGCAATGGATTGTTCTACCAGGGGGATGTTGGCCAGGGGATCCAAGGCCCCACAAAAGGTAAGGGCTCCTTGCCCCTAAGTTGGGATACCTGCAGGAGGAGAGGCGATAAGACCCTGCTGCCGAAGACCTGACGTTAACATGGGAGGGATGTATTGAGACCGCACATGCAAGGGTACAGATGGCCTCTGGAATGCCAGAGAGTGTTCCCAAAGGCCACTAAACCAATAAAGCAAATACGGGTCTCCCTGAGTCAAGCAAGACTCCACCATCAGCACCAGCTACACTTCACCTGCCTGGAAATACTGTGCAGCAGAGGCAGCCATGTGCCTGTATATCCCAAATCTAATTGGCTGTTGGCTCTCTCCTTGGAGGAATAACCCATGGCTGATGCCACAAGCCTACATCCTCTACAGGTTAGGAGATGTCATAAGCCACAGTAAGACCCTGTTATATTTATCAGGGGGTAAAAATGTAATTCATGAATTAACATATCATCCAAACATATGTGTCTATGCCAAAGTAACCTACCATAACTATTAGTGCTGCTTAAATACCTATATATCTAATTGCTTGTGCTTCATTAGTAGGATCGAAAGGTTACTCCTGAACAAACTGTCAGCCCATGAAAGGAAACAGCCAGAATTGACCAGAATCCAAGTCAACAGCTCCAGAGAGAGAGGACAGTTTTACTTCTCATCCACCTGTGCCCCTTTTCTAAGCCTAGGGAACAATCTGCGGAAGAGGGGGCGTGGTAGAATGTAAAGGCTGCGATTGGGGTGAACGGTGAAACTACAGCGATGTAGTCTGGACACTCATTTGATCAACTTGATTGAACAAACAACCTGTCAACCTCCACTGAATGGTGGGACTGTGGGGGTTTGGGCACAACAGTCTATAGATTGGTTTTGCACGAAGGATGCTTATACTCATGGATTATCACTTATAGCTAAAAAATGAAAAAAAAAAAACCTGAAAGATGCAGGACAGTTATGGCAGAATACATGATCTGGGATGGGGTGGGGGTGGGGGGGAAGGGAAAGGGAAATATGCCTGATCTGAATTGGAAAATGATGTATGAAAATATCATGTAAAATAAAAAGGGCACAAACCATCATAAAAAAATTAAAAAAAAAAAAAAAAAAAAAAAAAAAAAAAGAAAAAAAATTCCAATGAGGACTATTTCTAAAATTAAAGGATTTCCACTGAAGAGTAAAAGAACTCCTACTACTTTACTTGAAGTTGTGTTTGTTAAATGACCATGGATTTAAAATTTTAAAGAACTGGATTATCTTCAAGATGTAAAAATTTACCTGATTTATCCAAAATTCAGGAATTTTCCAAGGAATAATTTTTTGAGGTACATTTGATAATGAGTCTTTTTTTTTTAATTGTTTTTTTTATTAATTTTATTTAGTTTTTTTTTTTTTTTTTTTTTTTTTTACTGTCTGCTTGTAGGTTTTGTGCACCCGTTTCGTGCATTGCCGCGGAGGTAAGAAGAGGTCTCGGATTCCCCCTGGAGCTGGGAGTTTCTCCCCTGGAATTGGAGTTTCAGATGGCTTCGGCGCCAGTGGGGTGCCTGGGGAATAGAACCCCGGGTTCCTCCCTTGTAAGAGCAGTCGGTGCCTCTTTAAAAAACCGCTAGGGCCATCTCGTCCCAAGCCCCGATAATGATTCGTAAATCAACGTACAAGTTTCCCTTTTTTTTTTTTTTTTTTTTCTGGTGGCAAATATCAATTCCCTGTTCTGTGCGCTATGTCTTTCTATGTTTTCAGCTGAATATATAGACCTTTTTTCCCCTCTCAACTGTTTTACACATTTTCACATAGTTATATTTTTTAATGAAAAATATAAGCCTTTAATTTTAATTTGTAATGAATTTAGTATAGAATATTTTTTTCCACTTCTTTTGCCCTGTGTTTAATATATTGATGGAAGCACTTTGATTAAAGCATAATACAATGGCAAATGTGTTGTACTAGCCCGTAATCTTTCAATTTTTTCAATAAACTTGGGAGAAAATGTTAGACAAATCATATGAGGGTGTGATAAAAGACACCATGTATTTTGAGTTGTGAATCCTATAAGTAAGTAAGATCCCACCCAAAAAGCGGAAGAAGAGTGAAAGCCCCAGATATAATTCCATTTGCCTCTAGTCACATTTTTGAACATAAATTGGATAAATTGCCACACCCCCATTGTAAAAGTAGCGGCCTCTACATCCTTGTTTCCTACTTTTTAAGTATTGTCATGTTTCAGTAATATTTAACATCTTTTTTTTTAATCTTTTGTTACAATGAAAACATAAAATGATACACAATGGAGTATCATGTGGGATGTTTTATTTTTGATATATGCAAAATTCATTGTTTAAATTTTTTTGGTTATCTTCTGCTTTCCTGTCTGGTTTTTTTGAGACAAAGGTTCTCCCTGTAGCCCCAGACCCCTACAGGGTAGGGGACAGCTGTAGCCCCAGCTGTAGACTAGACTGGCCTTGAAACCTCCACAGAGATCTGCCTTGTCTTTTTGCCTCCCCTGAATGTGGGATCAAAGACATATAACCACCAGGCCTGGCCCATGGTATATTCCATTTTGTAGTTTTTTTCCAAACAAACATGGATTTTAACATCGCCCGCCCCCAACCTTTAATCATTTGTCTTTTTTGTAAGTAAAAAAACCTTACTAAAAGAAAACCCTGTATCTTCTGCCTTTTTTTTTTTTTTTTTTGAAAGCATACAGTACTTATTGCTATCTAGCTATCATGCTTGGGTTCAGTGTTTTTTGTTTTGAACCTAGGAACTCCACTTTATCAAAGTTATTTAACCTATAGAACCCATTTTGAATCACCTTTCCCCAGTCCTCTAACTTCTTCTCAACTCGAGCGCTCTTGTAATCATTATTCTAATGAAATCCCACCTTTCCCTTTGGGTATGTATGGTACATTTTTCTCCTGTATCTATTCGCTGCCTTAACCATAAGAAAATCCACTTCCATTTGTCTTGCTGGACCATAAAGTACTTGAATACATTTTTATAACCAAGAGGCTTTCCCTCGCAGTATAAATCTCAAATATTTTCCCTTTCCCTTTCATCAACTGCATTGGGTATTTTTTGTGGTTTTATTTTTTTTTATTATACCTTTGGATTCTGCAGAAATAAATGCTGCATAAGAATATGGCCAAATGCAAATATTCTATGCTCTTTAAACTGTTATTTTTGAAAATGGTTCTGTTAACTTACATCCCCACTAATAATGGCAAGGGCTTCCCTTGCTTTTTATTTATTCTTTCCGAGATTTGCTTATCGTTTTTGTTTTGCATTTTTTTTTTTGGCTAATTTGGCGCATTCCTAGAGGAAAGCAATACCTGTAGTGGTTTTGAATTGGGATGCATTTCCCCTTGATGATTTAGTGGAGTTTTTTTCAGTACCTGTTTTTTCAGAAACCTTTGTAGTACACCTGTCATATTCTTTTTTAAAATATCTAAGTAGGGGGTTGGGAGTTGAAATTTTCCCCCACTGCAATCTATTTATATTCAGCTGTTGGTACCCTTTTTTGTTTATTATATTTTTCAATCCTAATCCCTTGTCAATGCAAAGCAATCTGGCAAGTTGTTTGTCTTTCACAGTCTTTCCCTTTCACCCCCTACCCTCCCCTCTCCCCCCGCCCTCCTTTTTCCCGCCCCCCTTTGTCCCCCGCTCCCTCCCTCCCCCCTCCCTTCCCATCCCCCCTTCCTTCCCCTTTCTTTCCTTTTTTAAAACAAGAGCAAACCAAGCAAGTTTATGAATGGAAGCAGTGAACATGATGCAGGAAGAACCTCAACAAAGGAAAATTTCAAAACCAGTGATCTTTAGAACGGTCTGATAATCAGGTATAATAAAACAATAAACAAGTTTTTTCGTTCGGTTTAGAGAGTGAACCAGGCATGAAAGCAAGTTTTTGCTTTTTTTCCTTCCAGGGGTGGGGTATTATGTACACTGTTTATGAGCATAAACTGATGAAGTAAGTTTTGTAGATTCCTCTAGTGCCACGCCTAAGCAGGAACAGATCTCTTTAGTGATTAACTTCTGTCCTTAACGAGTATATCCCCCAGAACTACAAAATTTTTAATGTCCTTATTTTTTAGGGCCCAAAAAATGGGGGAGGGGGGGGCCAAGCACAAAACCCTTCTTTTTTTGCTGCTAAATATTTTAAAAAACTGACATTCAGTTCAAATATGTTTTTTGGTGTTGTAAAGACACTTTAAAATTTGGATGATGATTTCTGGCTTTCACACCTTGCATAACCACAAGGCCAGAAGCATCACAAAAACATTGAAGTGTTAGAGACAGGCAAGAAATGAGAATTCTTTTAGGATACATATATACAATAAGAAAGGAAAACCATTTCACATACTATTTATACATTAATCATAAACTGTAGCAATAAAGTCTTTCTGAACATTGGCAAGAAAAGCTGAAAATTGTTGACCTTCCTTATGCTCTCTTGAAATTCTGCTAGGCACTACTCGAGGTGGAGGAAAACTATGTGATTACTTCCATATTCCCTTTTGCTTCATTTAGACTCAGGGAAAACATAAATGTGTTCTCAGGATTCTTCAGGGCAATATTAATGAATATATACTGTGATTTATCACCATAAGTTTTTTTCTAATTTATTGTTCCCCTAGTCCCAAAGTACATTCCTTTAATACAAGGTCTGCTTGGATTTTTCCTGAAAGCCCTTTTCATCGCCTCTATTTTGCATTAGCTTTTTTGTTAGCAGTGGGAATGGTTTTTTCTTCTTTTCTCCTCACTTCTGTTCCTAGATATGCTTCCATAAGATCTCGTATTTTTTGCCATCAGACCTTTTCCCCTGCCGCTTTCTTTGCCTTTTTACTTGACAATCATCCTTTTAAGAAGTTAGTGTTTCTTTTTTTTCCCTAGAATGAGAGTTAATTGTGCTTGCAGACCCTCTGAGACAACATGCTTGAGTTGGATTTCCTGAAGGGACCATAGATTGCCAATTCTCCTAAATCCCATAGTTAAAATGCAGATCCAGGGAATGTAGAGGGTAGAACGGAGGGGAAAGAAGTTCTAACCAAAATTTTTAGTCGACCAAAGTCACCTAAGAAAATACACAGAGGAAGAAGAGTCAGAAAAAGCCAGAAGCCTAAAACAACAAGGTAAGGTTCCTTGCCCTTGAAAGCTAAGGCCTTTCCTTGATGGACACAACAAATGCAGTAAATTGAGTGCTATTAGAAACCTTTACAAAAAGCTTCCCCAAGCAATAAGCTGATAACATCATAATAATATAATATATATATATATAAGTACATTTTATATAAGATAGAGATATAAGTATAATATAATATAATATTTTATATAGAGTATGTATGAATTTTATATATATATATTATCAATGGAATATATAGAAGTTTAATATGACAAGAATAAAAAACATAGTGAACATAAAGGGGAGAGATGGGAGCTGGAATTTTAAAAACCCCCGTTTTTACTTGCCATAACCGCCACAGTGCTCTTAACGTGCCCTTTAATAGCCCTCCAGCCTGAAAGTGGTTTGTTTTTTTTTTTTTTTTTTTTTTTTTCTTTTATTTTTCTTCCTTTATTTCAAAGACAAAGCGCTTTTTTCCCTAAGAGTACTGGTTAACTACTGGAGTCTTATTGTGGAGGCATCCCGTCTTAGCCCCAGCCCTCGTGAACCTAGGGTTTTTCAACTGAGACTGTTTTCTTGAACCTATTTCCCAAACTCATTTATGCTTTTAAATTTAATCCAGAGTTCCAGCGCACTGTTTTAAATTTACATGTGTGGTAAGATGCTGCTGGATGCTCCGCAGCCTTCCCGAAAATTCCTAAGTGCATCCCCCTTCTTCCCTTTGTTTTTGTTGTTCCCTTTTCTTTGCAGAAGCTTTTGTGTATAGTGTTTCGTAAAAATCCATTTTTTTTTTTAAAATTCCAATTTTGATTTCTCTGTGCTTCTGAGGACATAGCCTAGAAACTAGTGGCCCTTCCAATGCCTCTCTCCTACATTTTATTCTTCTATTTTCAGTGTCAGATATCACATTTCAATTTCAATCAACAAACCACTGTGGGTTTAGTTTTTTGTACTGAGTAGGTTTTTCCTCTTCAGTTCTTGCTCTGCTGTGTGGGTATGTCAGTCAAATTGACCCAGAAATATCTTATTAATAAACATCCTGTTTTTTATAACACGTTTGTTTTTAAAAATCAGAGGATTTTCCAACTCCTTTTGTTTCATTTGAAATATTACCAATTTTTAATTTTGTGTGGGAAGTTTCAGAATACCCGTGGGTTAAACCTTCCTCCCAGAACACAGAGGTGGGGAAGCACAGGAATCTTTGAGTCTTCAGGTGAAATGTTCAATGTACTAAAAGTAACCTGGATTAAAATCTCTATGGAAGACTATTATACATGCCGTTGGAAGAAGTAGTCATCAGAGACAAATCATTCACAGACAGCATCAAAAAAGCTACCAATAATATTTACACAGATAGATGCTGCACATTAGAAAGGTGAGCAGATTAAGGACTACAGGCCTCCCCAGATAGGGCATTTATCCTCAACTCAAGACTTCAAAAACCCTGTTAAATTTAACATTTGAGGTCCTAAACTAAGTCCCCCCTAGTGAGAGGGTTATATTTCAGAAGCCGCGAAGCCCACGTTTATTCCTGGATGTAATGTTTTTTATGGCACTATCTTAATCACGTAACTATTTTATTACTGAAGCGTTTAAGAGTTTTATGTTGGAAAGTGTCCTACTAATTCGCCCAGTTTCCTCCCCAATGAGTTGATAGTAGCTTTGTGTATCTGTGTCCCATGGAATATATCGTCCCAGGTCCGCCTTGAGATATGCTAAAACTTGAGATTACCAAGGTAAAAATTTTCGATACATTTTTATTACATTTGAAAAGGCCAATTAACATTACTTCAAGGGAAATCATTTGAAGCACACAGTAAACAACAAATCATAAATAATAATGCAACTATTTAATTGTGTCCCTTTTCTTAAAAACTCTAATGTAAAACTAAAATAAAAATTTCTTTAAATATATTTATTTTTTTCGCCTGAAATAGACACAGCATCTCACTTGGAAATATCTTGATCAAATTTTTAAAAGTTATTATATTAGTAATTTTGTGGTATGCCCATATTCCTGTTAGTGTTTAATAACCTACTATCTGGTCTCATATGTTTGTCATTGGTATTCTTTTTTTTGTTTGTCCCTCAATTTTAAAAGCTCCCTCACTGCAAGAACAAATTTCTACTGTTTTGCATTCCTGGTTACTTTTTCACAAAACTTTTATTAACACCGTCTACAAGAAAGTATAGAGAAGTCACTGTGCATCTTCCCAATTACAGTGAAAGGTCCCATTCGAAGCCCCAATAAGAAAAAAATCAACTGTCTCCTTAAGAGCCATACTTTTAAATTAAGCCCGTTTAATTTAATATTTAAGTTTGGGAGAGAGAGACATGTAACAGAGTGACCTTTTCCTCCCACAATTTTTTGCATTGTATTTTTTCACAAAGACCAAATTACTGTTGTTGCTACTCAAGGGCCCATCTGCTTGAACAAGCACACCCATTGGTCCCATATTTTTTTTTCAAATTAGGCTTATTTTGCAAATCTGTGAAGACTTGTCTAGTAATCCCCATCGTCTCAAAAAAACAAACCAAGAAAGGCCCAGTTCCCTAACTTCCAAATGGTCCTATATTCATATAAATGGGCAAACCAGGGTAAACCAAGAAAAACCTTTGGAAATATAAGATTAATACAGAAGGTCAAAATAATGAATCTAAAAGTCACAACATCTGCCGACGTATTGCAACTAAATGCCAGTCCCATTCTATTACTAATAGTTTTTCTGGTGAATGATAATCGTACAGTAGTACCTTTTTTTTTGTTTGTTTTTCCGCTGGTTCTGCATTTTTTTTATTTAAATTGTGCCAAATAAAAACTAAATAATACTACCTCCAATTAATCACTAATACAATTTTGCTTATAATGAAGAAATTAGACAAATTTAAAGGTCATAATTTAATCTTTCCTTTTCAAAATCCAATCCATGGCCGCTGCCATAAAATGTGGGTTTTTTTTTTCTGAGTAAATAAATACTCATGTATAGTTTCACCAGATGAGCAACCTAGAATATAACATATAATTGTGGCCAGTTTGCTGATGTATGCTAGAAAATGTTATAAGTCAGGTTGGTACCCGATTGGTCCTCTTTCCAGAATTCTAAATTTTGAATTAAGCTAATACAGTTAAATGTCATTAAATACTTCTTATTCGGCTAACTCCTGATATTTATATTTAGTTCCTTGGTGTAATATGTACAGCTATCATGCAATTATGTTTCTTTGACCCTGTGGGAATTTTTTTTTTTATTTCAATAGCACTTTTTAATGTTATTATTTATTTTTTATGTTTTTTTAAGAAANGGAAAAAAGTAAATAAAAAGCAACAACCATCAATAAAAATTAAAAAAAAAAAAAAAAAAAAGAAAGAAAAAACGAAACCACTCCACTCTTTTCTTCTGTTAATACAACCCAAGAGATATGTGGGGAGTGGCCTAACATGCTATCCACCTACATTGAGGGGAGCCAAAACCTAAGCACCAACATGCAGTCCACACCTAGTTCACCCTGGAGATGAGTATGTTTGGCTAAGCACAGGTTTTGAGTATGTTTGGCTAAGCACAGGTTTCAGCACGGTCATCTTGGCCTGCCTTCCACTGGAAGCCTTTAAAAGTGGCTGTCTCAGAGAAGATGGTTTCAGCCCTCGCTAGTCAAAGAAGACACAATAGTTACCCACTAACCATAGTACTCACAAAGAGTATCCCGTCCCATCCTTCCAACCATCCTAGCAGACACTTTTATTATACCCACTTCACAGGTGTCAAAATTGAGACTCAGAGGAGCCAAGAAGTGGCTCACTACAGAGGATCAAGACGTGCTAGCTACAAAGTGGAAAAGCTGATCTCACACACTAATAGTCAGGCCCACGGCCCCAACTCTTAACTATTATACCCTTGGGTCTCCCGAGAACATAACATTATCTTTTGACAAACCAACCACCTGACATTTTAACAGATCATTTTCTTTTCTAGTCTGTGTAGGTCCATGGCTTCACTCTCTTATTTTTGCCACTGCTTATAAAAACCATCAGAAAATAAAGTGGGTTCAATGAGACTTCCTGTCTCTAGCCTCTAGCCAAAAATATATTAAATAAATATATAAATAATAAATTAATAAATGTATTGGCTAGAGATGTCACTCAACTGGTACAGTCTTTATCTTGCATGTACATAGCCCCGGGGTTCGATTCTCATACCACATATACCACATGTAGTGAATCCCAGGATACAAGGGGTGGAGGCAGAAGGATCAGGAGTTCAAGGCCATCCTTAGCTACATGGAGAGTTCCAGGGCACCCTGGGCTACATGAGACTCTGGAAGAATAAGAATAAGAAGAGTTCTAGGACAGCTGGGGCTACAGAGAGTCCCTGTCTCAAAAAAAAAAAAAAAGACCAAAAAATAAAAATAAAAAATAAGAGGGTGAGGAAGAGGAAAAGAAGGAAGAGAATGAGGAAGAGGAGGATGAGGAAGAAAAGAAGGAGGAAGAGGAGGAGGAGGGGGAGGAGGAAGAGAAAGAAAAGGAGGAGGAGGAAAAGGAGGAGGAAGAGAAGGAGGAGGAAGAGGAAGAGGAGGAGGAGGAAGAGGAGGAAGAGGAAGAGGAGAAGAGGAAGAGGAGGAAGAGGAAGAGGAGGAAGAGGAGGAAGAGGAAGAAGAGGAAGAGGAGGAAGAGGAGAAGGAGGAGAAGGAGAAGGAGGAGGAGGAGACCACCACAGCAGCTGATCATATAAATTTCACATTTTTACGTACAATCTATCCTCTACTTTTTTATACAAAGTATTCCGAGTGTAAGTAACGTCTCTTCCCTGGCCAGAATCACTAGCGTGAGTATCATTCACTGTGTGCAGAATGAGGTACTAGCCCCTGGCATACAGACAGTTTCTGGAGCATAGTGGGATTCTGGCAAGAGAGGCCCAGACATGTCACTATCTTCTTCCTTCCCTCTTTTGAGAGATGGTTCACTGTACTATTGTGTCCTCTTAACTGGGCTTCCTTCAGGTCCACCCTGGCCTAAGAAACCTTTATATAACCAAGCTGCAGCCAAATCAAATCCAACAGACTTTGGGAAAGGCCTGCCTGGCCTTTGTGGAGTGAAATATTTCCATTTTACAGCAGGGATTTAAAGACACCTATTCTAGCTGCACATTGGTTTTTATTGCTTATTTCCAGGTCGTCAGTGCTTGCAGTCATTCGTGTTCTCTGGACCAGAGCCTCTGGAAATGTGATGTGTTCCATCAAGACACAGCTCTTAAGACACAACGCCCTGTGGTAAATTTCTCCGCTCTCTTGAGGAACTAACTTCTGATCCATCTTTGTAACTAGCAGAACAACCAGCACAGTCTAGATTTATCCTCAGGGCTCGTAATGATGAGGAAATAAAAGACCAGAAGGACTGAATGAAGAAAATGGGGAAAGGGGAACAGAGGAGGAAGAGGGGAAATACCAGTCGCTAAAAACATGCTAAGTGGGGGCTGGAGAGATGGCCTAGCGGTTAAGAGCGCCGACCGCTCTTACAGAGGACCCGGGTTCGATCCCCAGCACCCACATGGCGGCCGAGAACCGTCTGAAACTCCAATTCCAGGAGAACTCCAGTTCCAGGGGAATCCGAGACCCTCTTCTGGCCTCCGTGGCATTGCACGACACGGGTGCACAGACTTGCATGCAGACAGTACATTCATACACATACAGAAATAAATAAAAAAAAAACATGCTAAGTGAAGGGCATTTCATGCTAAGTGGAGTGGTAGTGTGCTGGACTAGCTATGTACAAAGCCCTGGGTTCCACCCCAGTACCACATAAACCAGGCATGGTAGTAAGCCCAACAAGCAGGAGGATCAGAAGTTCAAGGTCTTTCTTGGCTACATAGCAAGTCTGAGGTCAGTTTGGGCTACATGAGAAGGAAAAGAAGGAAGAGACAGGAGAAAAAGGAGGGGAAGCGAGAAGAGATGCAGGAAGAAGAGGAGAAGGAGGAGGAGAAGGAGGAGGAGGAGAGGAGGAGGAAGAAGAAGCACTTGAGGAAAAGGAAGAAGAAGGAAGGGAAAGAATGCACAATGGAGCTATGATGGGACCCTCCTTGTCAAGTTTTCTGTATGAAGGCTTAGATGTGGTAGGGCACACCTTTAATCCCGGCACTCAGAAGACAGAAGGATTTCTGTGACTTGAGGCCAGCTTGGTCTATGTAATGAGGTCTAGATCATCTGAGACTATAAGGAAACCCTATCTCAAAAGCAAATAAAAAAATTAAGTTTTCTGAATGTATCCCATAATTCCCCAAGGGAATGATGGAAGAGTTAGAGAAGAAGAAGAAGAAGGAGGAGGAGGAGGAGGAGGAGGAGGAGGAGGAGGAGGAGGAGGAGGAGGAGGAGGAAACTAAAAGAAAGTTTCTATACATTGGAGCTATTGGTTCAAATCCCAGGGAAGGACAGATGAAGTGACTCCCTGGGGAGGCAGGGAATGAAGAGCTGGCACCCCGTGATCAGACCTTGACCCCATTCAACTCCAACTTGGTACAGAACATTCTAGCAAATCCCACAGTCAAGCCCTGAGTGATGAGGACAGGGTCCAGGTACAGGGCTGTGCCAGGCATGAAGAAAAATCAATCCTGTCTGGATGCCTGCCTTCATTTTATAGGTAAGGGTCTGCCAGGGCAGTCCTCCAAGAGCCGTTTTATTTCCCTTCTAGCCCCTATGCCTACCATTCAGATGGCTCCCATCAGGCCTCCAGAGCAGGGATGCCAGTAGGTCTTCCCCTGCACCCTCCACTTCTCCACTGGGGCAGCTGTGCTCATATACCCATGTTCCCAAATCTGTTTACATCAGCTGCTACTGCTCTGTGACTGACCATGCAGAATAGTCAAATGGTTCCCCAAGCCATGAATCAGAACAGAGCATAGCAAGAAGTAGTTGACAGTTGTTTCTACGAAAATAAAGTTGAATACTGTGAAAAGACTCCATAAAGGCAAGTAGCCAAGAAAAAAAAACTACTGGAAAATTAGGTGTGGATGAGATAACTGTGGATGATTAGGGCAAAAAACTGTAAAAAAAAAAAAAATTAGAACCATTCAGTGCTCAGACTGCTTTGCAAATGTCTTTAAATTCTCACCCCACTTTAAAGAAACCTCAGTGAAAACCTCAGATAGTGCTTTTGGGTGTGGTTTGTGCCAGAAAGACAATCAGAGCTTCAAACTCAAAGAAAAGCCCTTGGCCCCACATCAAAACAACTGGTGAGTGCATGCACATGTGTTTTAAGTTTGAATAAACTGTGAACGGTGTGCCTCATTCATATGGTTCCCATGCCTCAACCCTCTTTTCTGATTAGTAACCAACCATCCTGTTAAGTAATATAAAATTTTTCCTAATTTCTTTTATATAAAAAATAATTATTACTGGATTCATTCAAGTTCAGTCTTCTGATCCACAGTCATTCATTCAATATTCAAAAATATTTATTGAGCATCACTTGGGTAGTGGTTGAGATGACAGCTACAAAAATCCTAGCCTGCTTTTTGTTTGTTTGTTTGTTTCACTTGTTTTGAGTTTTCAGAAACATGGTTTCATTATGTAGCCCAGGCTGGCCTCAAACTCTCCATCCTCAGTCTTCCATGTGCTGGGACACAGGTAGATGCTACCACTCTTGGCCAGACTGCCTTAGCAATACCATGAAGTTTGGGGCAGTGGGGGGGGGGGTTGGAGATGTGGCTCAATGGTCAAGAGCACATACTCCTCTTCCATAAGCCTGGAATTTAATTCCCAGCACTCACATCTGACAGCTCACAACTACCTATAATTCTAGCTCCAAAGGATTCAGTGCCCTCTTCTGGCCCCCGCAGGCACACACACTCACCTGAACATACGCACTCACAGATAAACAATTAAAAATAAAATAAATCTTAGGGCTGAAGAGATGGCTCAGCAGTTAAGAACACTGGCTGCTCTTGCAGAAGACCCCAGTTAGATTCCCAGCACCCCCATGGCAGCTAACAACCATCCAGCTCCAGGGGATCCTAACACCCTCTTATGACCTCATAGGCACTGCATGATACTGGTACACTTACATGCAAGCAGCAATGCACTCATACACATAATACTACTACTAGTAATAGCAATATTTTTATTTTTTTATTATTTATTTATTTATACACATATTTTTTATCAAATCTAGACCCGTGTCCCCCCCATCCCCCCACCCCACCAGAGCTCATGCATTCTGCCAAACATGCTATTCATCTCTTTCTCAGTCTTTCTCAATATTCTCCATGGGGAAGTTGACTGTTTTGAGCAGAAGTTCACTGTTTCAGTCAGTTCTTCGATTCAGTCCTTTCTGTTGTTGTTGTTGTTGTTGTTGTTGTTGTTGTTTCCAACATGCATCACTCCCAACTGTTTTGGACAAAAGCTCAAGGGGCCATGCACAGGAAATACAACTGGGTAATTGGCACTAGTATCCACAGATGAGGGATACCATTCTTCGTTTGTTTTTCTGGGACTGTGTTACTTCACTCAGCATGATGTCCTCTAGCTCCAGCCATTTTCCTGCAAAGCTC